>VWZG01005228.1:230958-257995 GCA_013396735.1 Grallaria varia
CGGCGCCCGCGTCAACGCCCGCCCCGCCATCGGGGCTGTCCCGGCCCCGCCGCAGCATCCCGGGGGCGCGGAGAGCGGTGACACCGCAGGCGCTCCTGTCGGGAGTGCCGCTTTGCTGGGCAGGGCGCTGCAGAATGAGAAGGGGGGAAATAAACAACAAACCCCGAAAAAAACCAAGCCCCTGTCATTTTTTGGGTCACAGCTGGTGAAGCTCCCCAAAGAGGGCAGGATGGGGAGAGGCTTCCGCGCAGCCGAGGATTATGAACCACAGGGCACCGGCAGCCCCCCAGCCGCACTCCCGGTGAGGAGAAGGGGCTGTGACAGGGACCAACGGCAGGTCAAACGCTGCAGAGCCTGGGGGCGCCTGGAGCACGGCGCTGGAGGGGCAGAGCCTGGAGCACGGCGCTGGAGAGGCGGTGTCTTGGCAAGCGAGGAGGCTGTGAGAGGGGAGAGGCTGCAGCTGCGGGGGCTGAGCCGGGGACACAGGCACAGCACAGCAGAACCGGGCAAACCCGGCTGCACTGAAGGCAGGGCTCCAAGATGCGTAAGGAGGTGCTCAGAGTCAGCGGTGGGTTTCGCACCCTGCACCAGAGCTGGGTGGCACTTTCAGCCTGATAACAGGACATCTGCAGTGGCTTTGCCGTCACTTGTGTGAGAAATGCCCCACACACCTCCACCCTCCCCAGGCAGCACTTAGCAGCCCCTTTTCTTACCTGGGTCTTGTGCACAAGCATGATGGGCTTCCCAGTAATTGTAATAACCTCTCTATTTTCCCTTCTCCTTCTCCATTTTTTGCTTTGAGAGTCCCCAGTCCAGGTTCCTCCTAAAGTCCCCTCGGGGTAGGGCGCCAAGTCATGGGCTGCTTAAAATCAGCAAGGCACGCCTCTCCCACCGCTGATGTCCCACCTCGTAGGGCCAGAGATATCCCGGGACAAGACCCCAAATTGTGAGAAATGCCCCACACTTACCATAAAACTCAGAGGGAACAAAGTCGCAAAGCAAGACTAAACTTTTATTTAACAAATTCAGCTGAATTGGGTGTGTCCCTCTGGCCCAGGAGACAGACACACAGTAAGAAACGGCTCTTTCTATACTTTTTTCCGACTGGGGAGGTCCTTGCCTCTGTTCCTATTGGCCAGCACTAGGAGACTCGCATCCCAGCCCATTCCATCTACCTTGCCCAAGCCTCCCACCGTCTCCAAAGGCATGGAATACAGGTTGAAACAGCTTCTTAAGTATCCAACAGTTGCAAGACTCAACTACCCCCACTCGCCTTTTTCTTACTCCTACAGTTCCTTTGGCTTCAGCAAAACCCCAATTCTAACATTTGTAAATACTGTATGAGTTTGGGAATGCCTCTTTCCACAACATTCACCTGCTGTCAGTTCTTTGTATTACGGGGTATGGGCTCAATCTTATTTTTACTAGGGGGTATGGGGCTTTCTTAAAATCTGGAACAGAGCCAAGGCAGCTGAAATATTCCTGCGAACAAAATACTTTAGCCATTATAAATACTAATAGCCTAGCCTTGTCTTCTGCTCCCACGTCCATCAGTCATAGCTATTTTGAGGAAGTGATCTTACTTCTATTTTTCTCCTCCCTTCCTCATCTTACAATGGTGGTTACCTGGTAGAGATAGAAAGAAAAACCTCCCCAGGCACCAGCTTTTATTAGTACTATACGCTGTAGGTCAAGAACTGGAAGCCATCTGGCTGTGTAAGCAAAACACTTTAAGATGACAGTATTTTGAAAAATATTTGGTACTGATTTCTTTCCTCCTCTCAGCAGAGATGTTTTGGCCACTGCTGAGCAAATTACATGGAGTTTTTCTGCTTCTCAACCCACCCCAACAACAAGTGGACTGGGAGTGCACAAGAAGTTGGGGGAGGACTCTGCTCCTAGCACATAAGGATTTCAGCCCACAAAATTGAAAGTAACTATTTCCATTTGAACAAATTTGGGTCCATCGACTAGATATCCCTATATTTTCCAAATCTGACCAAAGATTTTAATGTCTGATCTTATTACAAATATGAATCAAAAACAGGGACAAGAGGGACCTTCAAACCTGAGGTCTTGAAGTATTATAGTAACCATCCATACAACACACAGCATTTAAACTTAGTAGGACAGCTTTAAGGTCTTTACTCCAAGAGAAAATGGCATTGCTCTTCTCTTTTCAGACCTGAAATGAAGTTACTTTAACTATGCATATTTCTGTCTCTTAAGTAGAATCCTGGAATAGTTTGAGTTGGAAGGGACCTCAAGGATCACCTAGCTCCAACTCTCCTGCTCTGGGCAGGGACACTCCTTTCGCTTCAACAAAACCTCACCTCTATTTTTAACACTTGTAAACACTGCATAAGTTTGGGAATTCCTCTTTCCACAACATTCACCTCCTGGCAGTCGTTTGGAATAAAGGGTAGGGGCTCAGTCTTATTTTTACTAGGGAATATGGGGGGACACTAGACCAGGTTGCTCAGAGCTCCATCCAGCCTGGCCTTGAACACTTCTAGGGATGGGGCATCCACAGCTTCTCTGGGCAACCTGTTCTACTGCCTCAGCAGCCTCACAGTAAATACCTTCACTGAAGAGCAAGGAGAGCCTCACTTGAAAACCTCAGCTATTTTCCTTGGTGTAATGAAGGAGAAACACATAATGAAGAATTTAAAAATGCCTACTAACCTCCACATGTGAAATGAGTTAAACAAAACAAAGTTAGCTTTGTTGGTTTGGGTTTTTACTTTGGGGTTTGTTTTTTTTTTTTTTCCCTTTGGGACGTCTGTGTTGCAGTAAAATATGACTTCCACATATGTCTGAGCTCCTGTACTGTTTGTTTGTTAAAGCCTGAAAGATGTTTAATTAATCTTCATTTGCTTAAGGACAGAGCAGGTATCTGACCAGACCAAAACAGTGGGAGAGGGAACAACATGCTTCACAACTGTGTTTCTCTTGATAAACACTTAATCTTAATTCTCTTTCTAGAAAACTACACAGAATACTCCCACATCTTTTAATTTAAACACAGCAGGGAATTAAGAACACAAAAGGCAGGGCCAGCAGCAGAAACAAAGGACTGTAACTCATGAAGACCAATTTCAGTGTTGTTGGTGAACACATTTCATACTCTACTACACTCTTAAGGTCCTCAGCACTGAAACAGTGGCCACGGAATGCCTCAGCTGCACCAAGTAAAGAATGCTAATGCTTATCTTGTCATCAAATGCTTTCTGTTCCTAAACTTCCCATCTCCAAAAGAGCCCTCCAACCATAAGGTGATGACTACTAGCCACAAGAGTCAGGATCAAGCACACCTTAAATTTTTCAATAAAGGTACAAATCATTTATTTAAAATTCAAAACTCAGAGTTACAAACAAAATACTTAAGAAACAATAAATCCAGAAATGTAAACACTTATAGAAAATATATGAACGGTACCAATTTAACCACCCACCATTCTTCACAGAAAACAGTGAGAAGTAGAAAGACACATCAATGCCCAATTGTTCTTTTTTCTCAAATTCTAGTTTAGAGGTAGAATACTACTGTGAAAGTCTCAACAAAATTTAGTTCAGTAGAATTATGCTACAAGTGAATTTAGCCCCTATGCTTTATAAATGTAATGAAGCCAAAAACTAAGATTCTTACTGAGAGTTCTTATACAGTAAAATTTGGCCTGGCACTTTCCAAGAGATAAAGCACCTTTCCTGATAAATATTGTTCTATGTTTTTGCAAGAAAAGGATCATGTGCTTTTTCTGTTACTGACATAAAGAAAATATTTAAAAGAGACAGAAAGTCCCAACTTTTTGGTAGGCTATAGAAAGCGTTTCTCAGTAACTTGTCCTAGAAAACCAATCTGGGGCGGGGAGGAAGTGTAACTATGAAAAAAAGACATTTTGAAAGACTTCATGAATACTTGATGCGCACTTATTCAGGTGGCACAGTCATCAAGGGGGGAAATGGTAATACAAGGGGGAGGAGGGTGGGGAAGAAAAGTGTCTTTTCCACTCGCAGGGAAACTGACCAGTTTTTATGTTTTCTTGTCATTCAGTCAGTCTCCACTCAATGTTACAATTTTAGCCTCTCGGGAAAAAGTGTATCTGTGTGAGACCCAATAGAACATCAAGTCCAGTAAAAACTACCCAGGTAGTCTCAAAGGAATGTATATTTCAATTTTGTTCGTCAAATGGCCTGCTAAAAGTAGAAATTAAAACTTGAATTCTTCAGACGATATATACAAATTCATAAAAAACAGAAACATTTGCAAGCTCAAATACAAACATTCAGGAAAAAACCCCACTTTTCTTTAAATACAGAGACCAGCTGTTAAGTGCATTATTTAAACTGCTGCATGCAAATAGTAGAATCTATGGTTGTTTAAGAGACTTCACTATCAACAACTGTTAGGCTTCTGCAATTTAGTTTAACAAGGACTTTCTCAAGGATTCGCTGAAAGATATTTGTGATTTAGAAGCAGCAAAATAAAATTTGCAGTCTTAATGCCTTCTTGCTTTATGTTATAAAACCACTTGTCCCTACCTCCAGAAAAACAGATAAAAGAGTAATTTTTGCCATAGACTAGCTGAAAATAGGCTTGCATAGGCCAACTATCTCATTTGGGGCAAAACTACTTATGTGGTGCAGTTTAAATAGTCCGAGCAATATTTAGCTGACTTTTCTGAAGCAAATTAAAGAAGTATTTGAACTGCACTCACAGCAGAGCTGACAACATTGCCTGGCAAATAACCATTAGTTACCTCTCCCATTAACACTGGAGGATCAGTGCAGGACAAAACACAAGGGGGCAAGCCTGTATTGTACAAAATATGTTCTTCTGTTGAACATGAAGCCTTGCAAAAGGAAAATGTTGAAAGAATACAATATTAACACAGGAAATTTTCAGACATGACTTTTCATATTTTGGGCCTTTCAATTCCTTAATGAAATTTCCATCATCTCCAAAGGGAGCTGTGCATTCCTATCCAGATGAAAGAACATGATATACCTAGATTAAGAAAACTTACCTAGACAAAGGTGAGTAAATGTTAAGCCACATTAACTGTGATATTTCCACATCATGATTCTTTGAGAGCTCAAAACAGGAATGAAAGAATTCACTTTTAAATATACATCCAGTTTTATTCCTTACTTTTCCACTGTATCTCCCCCTCATTATGTCTTTCCCTGTGTGTATTTTAATGGTCAGGATGAAAATACTTTCTGTATATACAAACTAATTACATTTAATGCTGTAAAAACTAATCCAAAACTTCACCATTCTTTGACTTCTCCATATTTAGGTAACTCATCTTCTACACATGCAAGACACTTTTCAGAACATCAGAAAAAAAGTTTTCATATTTCACAGTTTTCCCAAAAAAGTAAGATAAAGCTGATCATATGTTGGTACATTCTACACTGTACCTGCATAAAACCCCTTTTGGATATACAGGTTACAAGTTAATAAGGACAAGAGCTGGCCTAGGCATTAGTTAAAATGTTGCCTTGTGTTTGTGTTTGCAAGTCTTAATAATAAAGGAAATGTCAAGAAACATCTAGGGCTTCCATGAAAAATTAACTTTCACCAAGTTCTCCCCCTTTGACACCCCAAAATTCAAGTAGCTTTTCCTCTAACTCTGCAGCAAAAGTGACAATACAAAACAGAAAAATATCTATGCTTCCTTGGTGTCTTCAGTAAGTGAAACATTTTTATCCAGGTAGTCATCTAGTTTCTCCCAGGTCTTGCGTTTCACAGACTGAAATAATTTATCTCTCAAAATCCAAAGAAAATCCTTTTGAAGGTTTACATTAGTTGGTTTTTTTGGGTTTTTTTTTTTAAGGTAACATATTGACAAAGAGCCAAAGTCCTATGAACTGCAAATCCTCAAGCAAGTTCAGAACCTTCAGAGGCCAAGGGTATGATCACGTGGACTACACATTTCTTTGCACAGTTAATTAAATGTCATGATACATTTTAATGCATCCATACCACTTTCAATATCCAAGCAACTGTGCTCTAATTATGAATATGGTTATGCTACAAACATGCTGTAACTAGATTCAGTTAGAGAGATAGCACATAAAGAACCTGCCACTTCAGTTGGTTTAGGGTTTAGTTTAAATGTTACCATGTATTCAAGGCACAGTCAAATGTCAGCCTGACTGGAGTGACAGCTCTTTCAAGAAGTCAGTCCTGTAGAACTTACTTTTTTAGGGGTAGGGAAAAAGATGATGGCTACTTTATACACTGAGGCAAGTTTTCTTCTTCCAAGGTGAACTTCACCACTGGGCAGATGGCTGGTACAAGTCCAATATGCCATTTATGTTCTGCATAAAGCCTATTTTAAGGCCTCAAGCAGATACTGGCCTCATACCAAACTCCTGAGTAGTGGTAAATTTCAGCTCAAAACCCAAAATAGCAATCAAAGCTTTTACAAAAATTAAATTATTTTACTGGATAATGTGGCCATAAGAGTCACTTTAAAACAGCACTAGTCAATTGTAATGACACCATAGCACCAGAAGTTAACATGTGGATTCAGAGAATTGCAAAATAAGCGTAACTGAGAAGTAAACATTAGCGAACTACTGAAAGACTGGCCTTCCAGTAAACATTGAAAACCACAGTATTAGCAAACTGAAGTGACCTCTGTAACCCACACCATCAACTTTTATTTCACTAGCATCCATCACAAATAACATGGCAAAACCAGATTTCCCTTGCCACTTTTGCAATATACTAAGATACCTGATCCTTTTCCATTAAAAAGCCCAACACAGCAATGGCTAGGCAAGATACAAACCCTGTTGCTTGCCCAGTGTTTAAGTGGAAAGCATAGCCTAGGTATCTCAGCATATAGATAAAAAATTATATTTCTTCCCTGTTAGCATATATCTAGTTAAGAGTGTCAAATCCTGGACATATGAGGGGAAAAAACAGGCAAAAAACTCAACAGAGATATCAAGAAATATATTTACGTCATGGCATCTGCTTTTAATATTTATACCTGTAGATAGAAGTTGTGACCCATCAAACACATCAATGTCATGAAAGCCATACAGATCCAAATCCCACAGTGCACAGCATCTTTGTGGAGCAAAATATATGCCACCAAGTCTGCTGCAGTAACCCAGCAGTGCAGTCTTGGAAATGATGTTCCCAAATCATATGCCCTCATAAAATTCTTATTTAGTCCTGGCTGCTGCTGGTTCCACTTTGAGTCTGACCTGAGAAGGCAGGGAAACTCAACCCCAGGGAAAACAAAGGTCAAGGCTTATTTGAAGCTCCCTGAGGTCTCCCCTGTAAGTCCTTGTTTCAGTGTGTATGTCAGTGATCTAATTCCTAGCCAGCAGCTTCAAGTTCTTTACAAAAAAGTCACTGACTTGGACACTGGTTTTCTGGAATGCATCTTTTATACACTGACCTAACTGGTCTTGTTAAAGTTAAAAGGTCTGAAAAGCAACTTTTTTCATCTTTCTCATCAGACTGTATCCTGCCTATGACAGGATGCTCTGCCTGTATCAACTCTGTTTATTCCCATGCTATTTCTTTCTCTTTGCAAAATAAG
The DNA here is from genome assembly GCA_013396735.1 of Grallaria varia. NCBI lineage: Eukaryota > Metazoa > Chordata > Aves > Passeriformes > Formicariidae > Grallaria > Grallaria varia. The sequence continues at coordinate 238,530 of VWZG01005228.1, forward strand.
AACTTAATCTTTCTTTGTAGAAAAAAAAAAAATCCCATCCTTACTAACACATTCACCCAAGTGAATTTACAGCCAACACTACCACTACCACCCACACCCGCAATCTTCATAATTAATTTAATGGAAGCCAGTTATTAGGACACTAGTTTTATGTTTGAAAATAAAGTGCATAATGATTGTCACTGAGAACTTTGCTGATTTCAGGTTAGCATAGTTAGTGTCAATCCTCAGCAACATCAATAAAATACCAAGTACAACATAAACATAAATGTGTCGAAATCTGCAACAGCACACATAAAACATAAGTTTTGTATAAATGGGAAAAAGAAAAAGAAAGGTGAAATGGAATCCCTAGTCCTTCGTGGAACTGGACCCATTACACAGCTATCCCAAAATTCAGCATCTGAAATGAAGAATCACAGTCCGTTTGCTTCCCTTCTACTATTTCTGAATTCAATTTGTAGCTTTCTGGTGTCTGACTGATTTCACCTTGGACAGGGGAAGATGTATCTTGAGGGAGATCTAGAGAGGCAGTGTCAGATGAAGAATCTTGGCTTTCTGCTGAAACGATTTGTGTACAGCTGCCCTCCACTTCCTCATGGCAATCTGTCCCTTCATCAGCCTCTTCCAGCTGCTGAACAGATTTCAAATACTGTTGTATTAGTCCACAGTCCTGCTCATTACTAGAACTCTCTTTACTTTGCTCACATTCCCCATGGCCATCCTCTGCATCTGAGGAACAAGCTGAAACAGAATTGCCACACTGTTTGACAGTTTCCATTGAAAGAGAGCTCTCAGTTCCTTCAGCTAAACTCTTTTCAGAGCTACTCAGATCACCGGCATGAGTCTGATCAGCTGCAGAAGAATGAAAACCAGAATCTGGGAATTGCAACAAAGACCTTTCTGGAAGATCATCAATAGTTGGAACTAACAAAGCAGAATTAACATCTGGTGGGATTTCTTGCACAAGTGTGGATGACTGAATAGGTGGTTTGAGTGAGCATAAAATACTGGCTGAAGGTATCCCAGTAGCACTTAAATTTTGCATCACTGAAAGCTGCCATTGTTGTAAGGATTTAACCTGTAAAGTATAGAGATAAATTCATTATGAAGTGCAACTAAGAAAATATTTTGACTTCTAGAGTATTTCTTTCATTCAGCAACCAAGCGCTAGTATAAAACCTAAGATACCTGACAAACAAAAGGCTTGCTATACCTTTAGGGAAATTTTATTCTTTCCAGTGTTAAAATCATGGCTTTTAAATCTAGAAGCCCAAAACTGACACAGCACACAAACTCTCAGTTCAAGTACCTGAAGAAAAAGGAATGTGTTTTTAAAAACTGAAAGGATGGGGAACCCTTATGAAGCACTCCATGCTTAAGGAAACAGTCTTATTTTTGGATGAACAGCTTATTAAAGATGTATTAATAACTTTCCTGCTTCAGAAATGAGTTGCTCACAAGCAACACAGCTTGACACCATTTCATTTGCCCTGAGTATTTAGCAGTCCAGTTCTGCTATATTTATTTAGCTTCCCTTGCATTTTGCCTTCCTTCTCACACCAGGCCACAATTTAGCCATTAGTAACAAAACCAATGCTCTTGTACTAATACTTCTGAAGGTTATTTTCACCCAGAATAAGAATGTAGCAAACAACACAGCAATTAGGCTCTATTAAGCCACTCAAGTCATCATTGGAAAAAATGAACACATATTGTCTATGTCTTCAGGAGCTACAGTATGAAATAATACCTTTCAAATTCATATATAAGCAGAAAAACAACAGGACCAAAATTATTTACCTGGTTCCAAAGAAATTTGACAGCTTCTTCCTGTACAAGCCTCTGCATTTTATCTTCCTCTCTTTCTTTTCTCAGTCTGCAAGAACACACATCCAAAATTTATGCAGCTTAAATAAGCAACATTTAGGTAACAAGAGCAACAAAAATACTTAAGATGTCTACTTATATAACAGCACTTTTGAAAGAAACAACAGAGCCTAACATTAAGAAATTACGGCAGTCTGGCTTGCCATCAATACCCAGCTGCTGACTTAGAGGGTTTTTTTCAGTTACATTTAGATCATGCTTCCTTTTACTGCAGCACATTTCTTGGCTTGCCAATAATGTAAATGTCTTTTTGTAAACAGAACCTAAGCTCTTATTTTTTCCTGCTGAACTACCACAGTCACCCCTAAAATAACGCATCTTCATTTCAAATTATGCGCTCTCCAACTGATACCTGGACATAGTACAATGTGTAAGCATTGGAAATTTCCAGAGGTTCACTGAGCACTCAGATGGATTCACAGAACTTTTGTCACTTGTGACAGTACAGAAAAAGTGCCTCTCAGGCTGACAGTCCCAGGTTGATCCAGAAAAATATAAGGAAACCCAGAATTTCTATCTTACAAATTGAGGAACTTTGAGAATGATCTTATCTAAACATGGATTCACAAGATCAAAAAATGAAAACAGAACCAAACACAGGGTCACATTTTATAATTGTATCATACAAGAAAGAGGGAATTCTTCTCTTCACCAGCAACAGAGGAATGACTCAATATGGACACTTCATTTATAGACTCTGTAATTGCTAGGAGACAAGTGAAAACAAAATCCCACCCAGCAATTACTGTTTTGGTTATCCACTGAAATATGCAAGTCCTGCTAATAAAGGAATAGAAAAATATATTCTAAACCAACCCATTCATAGAAAGCAATTTGAGAATATATACATAACTGCTTATCTTACAGGAAGTGGCCCTCTAAATGTAATCACAGTTTTATGTTCCTAATAACAAGTTCTACTCTGAGTAGTTACATGAAGACCTATTTACATGTGTTCTGAAATGCCCTGGAAAGATGGTTATATTCATACATATTTGAAAACACAGAGCATGACCTCAACTTACTTTTCTATTTCATGAGTCAAGCAAATGATGTGCTCCTGCATTCTGTTCAGTCGAATTTCATTCCGCACTTCCTTGGCTCGAGGATGGTAGTTCCTTGTGTAAAATCCTCTCCAGCAAGCTTGAAGCTTGGTAGCTGCTTCAGTCATCCTCTGAAGTTCAGTTGCACCTTGACGGACAACAGCTAATGAAGCAGAACTTTCTCCTGTCGTCTGGTCAGGATGGAGAGTTTTTACTCCTGATTTAACACCTAATGAGGTGCTGGGGTCACTATGCAGAATGTGGTCTACAGAGGACACTGAACAGTTGCTGGTATTAGCAGCCAGGCTACCTGCTCCTGAGTCAGGAGAAGGCAACACGACAATCTCCTGGATATTCTCTTGCGTTTCCACACTTCCTACTGCTCTGTCTGAGTGCTCTCTTGTAACACACAAAGCCTCTTGCCTGTTAGTTGTTTCTCTGCTACTAACATCTCTCACACGTGCAATCACTGTATCATCATCATCTTCTAGACCCAAGCGGTTTCCACATAGCTTCAGGTCCGAAGCAGGAGACACTGGAGACAATCCTGAAGCAACTGGCATGAAAGTTGACTCTGAAGATAAAAGACTGCTGTTTAGTTTGTCTTCATCTGTCTGTATATCTTCAAGGTATAGATCCTTGTGAAAGCTTCTTTCAAGAGGACAAATGTCCTTTACTGTATAGGAATGATCATTGTTTGCATTTGGTCCAACCCAAGAGTTCTTCTGGATGACAGGTTCTAGATGGGCAGAAAGCCATATTCAAATGTTACACTATTTCAATAACACGCCTTCATTCAATTCATAGGGATTCACAATCTGGTTTTGATAGCTAGCACCTGGGTGTGCAAGGTGATCTAAAATGCTAGTAAAGATGAGCATTATTTTTACATAAGGAAAATAACTCCTTACCACAGTAAGTTCCATAAGCTCAGCAAATACTGGATACAGCAAATTGCACAAACTGCATCCCCTTGGAGAAGTCACACTTTTATAAAATGGAGCAGTTAAAGTAAAAACTCTTTAGTTTATTGGATTGTGCTTTTCACCTAACAAACCTACTAGTGTTTCAAGACATGAATAAGCACAGAATGGATTTTTAAAAAACAAAGTGTAACTTCAGTTGAAAAAGTCTCCAAAACACAACAGAATAAAATAGTAACAGGGCCTTGTTCTGGAATTCTCTCCACAAAGTTATCTATGTTCAAAAGAAAAATGCTTATTTCCACAGGTTAGATCACAGGTAGAATAGCTTCTTACCACTTTCAAGTACCATCTGTGGTGGCTGGGCTGGACTGCTGCGTTCATGAGCAACTAGCACAGTTTTGCTGGGAGCAGAAAATATAGGTGGTCCCTCATTTTGGTTTTGATGCATCAACTGGCTCTGGTGGAGTCTAAGCACAAAGTTCCACAAATTTTGCATTTCTTTCATACTTTTTCAGTACAGAAAACAACTAAAAATATATCAACTAGTTCAAAGGAAACAAGTGATCAAAACATTCTAAGCAAGAGGCTAGTTATGCAGACCCCTATACCTACAAGACATTAACAGGACTACTCACAAAGTAGGAGATTGCACAGTCTTTTCCTGCTCCCCCTCCTCCTGCACTTTTTTCTTCATTATATGTATTAAAAAAAAAAGACGAGAAAAAACCCAGTATACAATTCTGACTGTAGACTGAAAACTATGAAGTACTTCTACACACAAGGAAGGCATGCATATATTTTAAGTTTCTAATGTGGAATACATTATGCCTGTAGATGTAAAGGAGTTTGAGGAATGGAGGGATTGACTTTTACGTCTGAAAGTGATTGAATCAAGGAATAGGTGTCCCCATTGCTAAAGGGACAAAATCCTAGTACAAATGAACAAATATTGCCACAAACTTAAAATCATCCTTTACAAACCCAGAGAAAAAAAACAGGTTGTTCGAGCATAGCTAAATTAGAAGATCATGAGGTAGAGGGCAAAGTGAAACTGCTCTATAAATCATATATGTTGTGCATATATATACGGGTGGAGATTTTGGAGGATTGCTTTTTCTGCTAAGGTTTTTTTTGTTTGGTTGTTAAGGTTTTTTAAAATTTTTAAAGATTTATATTTAGCAAGCCAGCTTTCTGAATTTTCCCCAGAAACATCATGTGAATGTCAAGAGTGCTTAGCTGGAGATTCCAAGGTCAATATGCTTTTATTGCACCTTCTCCTCCAAAATGGCCACAACATTTCTATAACTTCCTCCTGGAGGCAAATCTGCACTGACAATTACTCCTTCTAGAAGCTCCCAAGTTTCCAGGCCTTTTGATGAGATACCACCCCTCTGCTTACCACAAGACTTCTGTTGTTCAACTTTCTAAGCACTATATCTAACACACAATAAAACATAATTATGTTCTCCGTTACATTCTCTAGGAAACAAACAGTAAGTTCTCACCTTTGCTTACTCAGTATTTTTTCCAGTTTGGCATCCTCTTCAGTCTGGAGTCCATACGCAGATACGAGAGGACAAACAGTAGCCAAGTACTGAACGAGCTGAGCATGCTGCCCAGGTCGGTATGATCTTCCTTTGCCTTGACTATAGAGCCATTCTGCTTTCAAACTGTTAGGAAAGGGGGAAATGGCCACCATTAAGGAATGGCATAAACACTAACACTCCTTTCACTACTCTTTCTCTAGGGGGATACCCAAAAGCTGATCTACAAATCTAATCAAAATGTGGAACATGTGCAGTGCGCAGAGGAACTGGGTATTTTGTTACCAGAACAATGAATAAAGTATTACCTCACATAAGCACTGACGAAACAAACAAACAAAAAAACCCTGTTCAAAAGTGCGTCTCTGCTTTGTCTGTGTGCAGTCTTTGAGCACTGAAAACACATTTGTGTCAATGAATTTATCAGCAAAGCTTTCACAGAAACAGAAAAATTCACACAAACATGCAGAACAGGCACAGAGAGCAAATCTTGCTGGGTATTCAATAACTGAACTCTGTTTTTAAATTAAATGCACTTCAGTCTGAGAATATTTAATATAATACATCTAATAATAAAGAAAATCCCATTAATCACACACACACAAAAAAAAAAAAGTCCAGAATTCTAACTAACAAATTTTCAGGAAAGTTGTAACATGTTATGGTAAAACAGAAAAAGAGTTGATTTACCTTTGATCAAAAAGGCAGCTTTTCACTTTAGTAATGGAGAAAAAAGGACATTAATGTCCTGGACTACATTCATATGCTGGACTAGAATAGTCCAGTACTATTCAGTGTTTACACTGGATAATACTTATGCTGAGACTCTTCTGATGTCAAGAACTTTGTCACACAGATATCATAGTGATATAATAACCACAATGATATAGTAACAAGTGATTTGAGCAAGATAATGTTTAACTAATTGATACCAAACAATGTCAAATGTAGAAATGCACACTCAAATAAGATGCTTTATAAAAGGGCACGTTTGAACTTCCCCTAAGTTGCAGCTTTAACACCTCCTGATTGTCATGTTCTACAAAGCTTGGAAGGGGTAACAGACCACTGATAAATTGCTACCACAGTTTTATTTTGTAGAAGTGTTACTGTGAGTTGAGTCACAAAAGCTTAACTTTATACTTCTACATAAACAAACTTGTGATATTACAAAATAATTCCAGTGTAACAGATGAAAAATTTGCAAAAGCAACAATGTTAATTGGCCTGTATCTCACATGGCCATTAGCAACAGAAAGAATTTCAGCTCATTAGCACTTTCCCATTTTTTTCAGTATATAAGAACGCAATTTCAACTTAGCCAAATTTTATTTAATAATTTTAGAGATTTAATACTATTATGTCACCTTTCCTTCTGGGAAATCACATATCCATCAAGGACTTTAAGGTTCAGACACCAGCTGACAATATATGGCCTGTAGTCAAAGCCAGGGACAGAAGGTGTGGCCATCACACAAGGATTGTTCATAATTGACAGCTGTTCCAATTGACAAAGAGAACTCAGGAAAGAAACCTTGAGAAAACAAGATACATTTGTTAACTGAATCCACTAAATGCTTACAGAAGGTACCACATATTCCAGATGCAGCTAGACATCTCATGCAAAACAGAATTACAAGTATATCAAAAATCACATTTGCTTTTTGAAGACAAACATCGTCACAGGACTTTCTATCAACTACTTCCATTTTCCCATTAATTCTTCTGTAGATACTATTAGCCCTTGGAAAGTATTAGTTTCTCCTAAAAATCTGGGAATGGTGCCTTATGCATAAAAAGATATAGTATTTCTATTATTACAGGTGTTAGATTTTGACCAAAAAAAAAAGCCAAAAAGCTGGAGAAACACTGCCCTGTTTTGAAGAGAAATGTATTACCAAAACAAGCTTTTTCTTCCAACATGGAATCCCAACCAAAAGGTTTGCCTGCTCCTTATATTAAAAACAAACAAACAAAACACTAAAGTCACAGGCAGATTATTTCTGCATCAGTTGCAACAAGTGCAGTTCAAACCTCTGTTCCGAACACAGCGGCTGCAGAGGCTCAGCTTTCAACTTTTAGACAAACACAAAAAGCTATTAATTTAGTCCTACAAGTATACTTTCAACAGCCTTAAATAACATCAAAATTTAAAAGAAAAAAGGCAGTTTCTTTCCAGGCCAAATTGTAAAAGGTATCATGCAGTTAATACAAGTATAGTCATTGCATACAAACTATTAAGTTGCTTTTATCAGCATGGGTTGTTTCAAAGAAGAGAACCCATTTTCAGTTACAACCTCAACAAAATTGCTCAACTATCTGCTTTCAGTCTACCTAAAGACAAGGCGATGTATTTTCTATATCTTACCTCATTTATGTCTCTGATTTCATTTTCTGCCAAAGAAAAAACAGCCAAACTCTGAGGCAAGCAAACAGGGGCAGTGCGAAGGGAAGTTATAATATTTCCATGTAACAACAGAGTCTATAAAATAAAAACATGGAGATGAAATGCAAGTTTGATCCAACTCCCCATAGTTCTTGTTTGAGCATTCCCTACAAAAAACACCCAAAAGAATTAAGGTTTTTTGGTCACAGTCACCAAAAAATGTATTTGGAAATATTTTTTTCTACAGTGTTCATGAGTTAACAGTATGCTTTGTCTTGATTCATGACAGAAAATAAGAGAACAAAGAACTATGAAGAAGATCTCACCATTATATCTTTATCAAAATCATTAGAGTGATTATAAAAAAAATCACTGCCTTGGTTCCTGCAGCTTGGAAACAAGGAAAAAATTCTTACATGCTTTCCTTTAGATATTACAGTAATTCACTAAAATGCTTTAAGAGCTAGTTTGAATAATGAATTTTTTAAAGGCAGCAATTTTCAAAGCAAATTTCTTTACATAAAGAATGTAATGAAAACAGAGGTAAAATAACATCTACCTTCAGCGACGCAAGCTTGGAGAGATCACCTAATTGAGCTATGTTATTGTCTGACAAATCAAGATGCTGAAGAGACAGACAGGAATTGAGATGTTCAATGACCTACAAAAATGAAGAACTCAATTACTCACAGTAACTCTCTTTTATTCACTAAATAAAACCAAGTATCAATTATTATAAAATATTTTGAAAGCTAAGAAAACTACTGGATAAGTAACCCAAAATAAAAACCATGTTTTAACAGTTTCATTTTAAAGATGTTAGTTCTTCCTACTTTCAGCACTATTTCCTTATTCTCATTATATTTGGACATCAAATCTTTTATTTTTTCATAGACAATTCTAGTCCAAAAGCTGCCCTCTTCTATTTCATAAACCAGTAGATGCAAAACATCAATATTTTTGTTTCAATCAAAACCAGAAATATCTTCAGATTTCTTAGCAGCATTTTTCAAATTTTAACAACACTAGGCTCTGGAAAATGCGAAAGACTAAATACTTTACCTTAAGGTTATTTCCTGACAAGTTTAGCCATTCCAGGTGCACCAAATCCTTCAGCCCTTCCACATACCCAATACTATTATGAGGCAAGTTGAGCACACGGAGTTCAGTCAGTTTCGCTATACCCATCATTCGCACCAAACGATTGTTAGCTACAGAGAGCTGCAGATGGACACACAAGTAAAACAAAGAGTTTTAACTACACAGACAGAATAGGCTTTTATGTTTAGTACTTAAAAATCTACTCCACCAGGACCTTATTCAATCTACATATTTATTTTCCAAGTAAATAACACCGACGAAAAACACGCAAGAGCCAGGAAATAAATTACAGATCAAAGAACGTAGCCTTCACAACTCACTCTGTAAACTTAAGAGAAAATTCTCCTAGCAACAGCTAAATAAAGGAGAAAGAATGAGGAATTGTGTCATATGAAAATAAGATTTTAAAATTAGAACTGCCAATTCATTGTGCAAATTGTTGCCCCATTCCTGGTGTAAAATTGTACTTACTGTCAATATGGTAGAGGACAACATATATTTCACATGTGCTAACAGGACTGTAAATTGCAAACTGTTTAAAGAGTAGATCCTGCTCAGACATACACTTCAATAGTGTGACCATCAAGCTGGCAGTCCAGTGAAGGTTTGTTGTAGCAACCAACTCCACCTCTCCCATCTCAAATTAGCTTGTCTACAGAAGCTATTGGGCACCTTGAGTTTATCTTGATGCATTTTCAGTGACAATACAAAGTTATTTTTAAAGTTACAAAGCCTAGATATTCAAAAGCTAATTGGTATCAAAATTTGGGTTATCAGTGACTTTTCTAAGTGTCCTTATGATGTTCCCCACTAGAATTTATTTAGTTCATTTTTAGTTACCAAGGTAATTTGGAACACAACCAACTGTAGACTGAAAACAAAGCTTTCTATTTTCTTTGAAGACAGTAACTGCTAGCTTACTTCAATTACATAATATAGCCTTAAAGAAGAAGGTGCTAACATCATAGTACTATTATTTCACAGTAATTTCAAGTCAAGTAATACTGACGTGCATCAGATTCCTGAATTTCTCCAAGTGTTCCAATTTAATTATCTGGTTTTTGTCCAGAATCAGAGTCTGAGTATCAGCATCACAGGGTAAGGCTGGATCCAGTTTTTGCAATCCTTGACCTGACCAGTTGACTACCAAGCCTTAGAATAGAAAGGAGAAAAAAGACAAAAAAGCACCACAAAGTTTATATATAAGAGCATGGACTGAAAAATTGATGCAAGATAAACAGATTTCTTTTATAATATATGCAGATAATTTGGAAATACAGGTTAACTTTCTTTTCCATGTAAAACTGAAACAAATTACTTCAGTCCAAACACCTCACAGTAACTGACCCAGTCACTGAAAGATATGCATTCCAGACCCTGTCCCAGTAAAGAACTCTGGCAGACTTTTGGGAATGTCAGTAACAGATCCGCTGAAGTGAGAAGATGACCAGAAAAAAACCCAAAACAAACAAAATGTGGTAGCTAAATTTAAAGGTGTGATCCTCAAACCCCAAATTTCAAGAGGCTAAATTTCTAAGTTCTTCAGAGATTTTAGGTTTTGAGCAGCGCAACAACTGCCTTCCTATGTGTAGGCATTTATCTAAACTAAGAACCCATTCACACAGCATTACTACCGTACTGTTGGCATTGGGCAGGTAAATAGCATACCACTTAATTAATGGAACACACAATTAAAATGTTTCATGCAAAAGTGTTACTATATGAAGTTAAAAGACAAATACTTGCCATCTACGGGGAGCTTGAATGCCTGGGTACCCATAGCAACACCAAATAATAATCATTTTCACACCTTAAGCCTCTGCTGTGTATTTTATATACAAACATAATCGTAGTGCTTGTTCCTCTATTACTATCTGCTCAGTGAATAACACAGCCTTTTTCAGCAGCACATCCCAAAGAGTGTTGTTACCCCAACATGCCACGCATACTAATATTCTTAGAGTTTACAGGGTTTTGGGGTTTAGTTATGCTGTGGATGGACACAAACATTTTCTGTGTGCCCTTTTGTCCACTGGAGAACATGCTTTTCTAAGAAGCATTCCTCATGACATTTAATACATTCCCTTTGTTTTTCAGATCCACAGCTACCCCAGGAGCTCTGGAGAGCAGAAATGCAGAGCCAGCAACACCAGAAACAGTCACACTCCTATCTTTGCACGTTCAGGAAGATGGCACTGCATGTTTCTCACTTGTCATCTCTGCAACCACTTGGTCACTTTAGCTACAAAGAGATTTTACATATGCCCATTTATCTGAGGGTTTGTTACAAAAATTCACAATCAGCCTCTGACAATCCAGGAAAGAGCCTTGGACCCGCAATGTAGAATCACAAGAGTAATCCTTTTATTCATGCACATGAGGTGACCCATTCAAACTGGGGCACCTTGAATGTGGTTTTACATATGGTTCTTTCAGCCTTCAAGCATTCACGTACAACATGATCTGACTAATTGCTACTTAGCGCACACAGCCATTTGCCAAGAAACTATACTTCTGTGGCATCATCATCCACCTGATTCTCTACAGATCTAGGCATCCCTGCAGTCAGTCTTGCTATAATCCCGGAAGGGTTTCCCAGAGGTGTTAAAGGATCTTTGGATGCTGACTTTATCTGTGTTGTCTGGGGGTATCCAGACCTTTTTTACCCTTTGTGATTACCCTTAAGATTCAGAGAAGCACGGGTCCCTGTTTCAAAAGGGTCTGTCCTCCTCCTTGCAACAAGCTGGGGTCCTTTATTTGGCATCTTCAAGCACAGCTATTCAGCACACAGCATGAACTATACGTGCATATATAGTTCCTACATCCCTGGAAGTGTTCAGGACCACGCTGGATGGGGGTAAGAGCAACCTGGTCTAGTGAATGGTGTCCCTGCCTGCAGCAGGTGGGGAATGGAACTAGATGATCTTCAAGGCCCTTCCAACCCAAACCATTCTATGACATATAGCTCTAAGAAATCAATACTATTACATACTATAAAGCCTCATTTGGACAATAGCTCGGGAACAAGATTTTCCTGGTAGGTTCTCAGGACCCAGGAAAACGTTCCAGAATTGCTTACTACTTGTTCGGCAGGAAGCAAGGAACTGCACCCTCAGAAGAGGCGCTGTCCCCCCAGGCCCTCTCAGCCCTCCGCTGTAGGGAAAACAGGCCTTATTTCGTTCAGCTCCAGGCCTATAAAGCTCCTACAGTGCTGCGGGATGCTCCAGCACGATGGACAGCCGCCCTGCTCCTCCCCGAGCCCGGCTGGCTGCTCAGGGGGCACGGGCAGCCCCGAACCCCCCCGGCCCAGCCCCGGGAGCGGGCACAGCGCCGGGCCGACCCGAACCACCCCCGGCCCAGCCCCGGGAGCGGGCACAGCGCCNTTCCCCCCTCCCGCCTCCTCATCCCCCGCCGTGGCCGCAGCGGCCTCCATGCCCCGCGCCTAACACCGCCGCCGACGGGCCGCGCCGCTCCCTGCGGGGCCACCGCAGCTTTTCTCCCGGGCGGGGCGGTGTGTGCCGCGCTGGGGCCGTGCCCCGGAGGGTCGGGTCGGCCCGTCCGGCCGAGCGCTCCGGCAGCGCCCGCCCCCAGCCCACGGCGCAGCGGGGGCGGAGCTGCCCCCCCTCCCCACCCCTCCGCTCCCGTCGGGCCCCGCGCCGCTCCCAACGCCGCCTCCCGGCGTCCCTCCCGCCCCTCCGGCCCTTCGCCGCTGCCGCCGCCATCATGAAGTGAGATCCCCGGCCGCTCCATCCGGCCCCATCCGCAGCGGGGAGCCCGCAGCGGGGCCCCGGCCCCGGGCCCGGCACCCTCCGCTAACTCTTCTCTCCCGCGCAGGGTCGAGCTGTGCAGCTTCAGCGGGTACAAGATCTACCCGGGCCATGGCCGCCGCTACGCGCGCACCGACGGGAAGGTGAGGCCGAGCCGAGCGGCAGCGGGGCCTGCGAGGGCAGAGAGGCCGCGCCGGGCCGGGGCAGCGCCGTCGGTGCTGCTGGGGGCGCTGCGGCGGGGTCTGCCCCGGGGGCGCTGCCGGGGGTGATGCGAGCACAGCATCCGTGTCCTGGTGCCGCGGCCGCCGTCAGAGCTGTGGCCTGCGACTGGGTTTTAGGATGCGGCTTGGAAAGGATGTCTTAGAGCAGCGGGTGTGAAATGCCGAAGTTGTGCAGGAAATTCTGCTTAGGCACCCTGCATCTAGTGATGGGATTCGCTGGAGCCAACAGCTGGTCTTGCTGATGAGTTGGGTACAGGTCGTTGGGATAGAAGAGGGAGGAGAGCGCTTTCAGGGCGTCGTGTCACATGCAGACAGGACTGTCCATTGGGGCCTGCGAAAGGAAGGGCTGGGTTTTTGGTCTCCAAGCGCAGTCATTTCCTGCGAAATGTCAGCTGAGGAAATAACTGGTTGAATCCTCATGTGTTCTTTTGGGAATTAGGCCGTACTAAAATCGAGTTGTATAGCTAATAACAAACCGGTCTGCTCGTTCTGACTGTTGTTTTAGACAAGCAGGTTCGTTTAACTCTGCAAGAAGGAATGGGGCTGAGCATTTGTCTTCCTTGTGTTCCTTAGGCCAGGTTTTGACTCACTGCCACACACGGGAAGTATGTAGTTACTTGAGGACAAACACTTCGAAATTGTGATGCTGGATATGGCTATTCATGCTGTGCCTAAATACACAGCAGCAATGGATGTAAGCAGTAGTTTGAGCTTTCCTCAGAAAAAGGAAGTTGCTTCAGAATGCCTTGTAAGAGATCAGTTTGGTCAATGGAACAAAATTCCAAACTTTACATTTTTTTAGTTATCTTCTAAAATTTTTAATAGTCAGAGCTGTTTTAAAGAAATACAAAAGCATTACTGTTAAAAAACACCAACGCAAAGAATTCCTTTAAGCAAACTGTGATAATGTCTTTCACAAAACATTTTGCCTTCACAGGTTTTTCAGTTCTTGAATGCAAAATGTGAGTCTGCATTCCTCTCCAAGAGAAACCCCCGTCAGATCAACTGGACTGTTCTCTATAGGCGTAAACACAAGAAGGGACAGTCAGTAAGTATATACCAGCTAATGGCTACCAAAAGATGCGGTCACTGGTCTGTTAGAGGTCGCTTGAACACACTGCTGTTCAGCAGAAACCTGACCCACACAATCAGGATGATGACTGACCGACAACAGTGAAAATGTGAGAGTAGTTTCATGAGCTGATAACACTGCTTTGTGTTTGAAAGGTATCCAGTTCAGCAAAAGCACTGTCTTTGGATTGTAGCACTTTGAGGGACCACTCAGAGTAGGTTCAGTAAATCTTAATAATTGTAGGAATGGCATGTTTTAAAAAATTAGTCTTAGGGAAGGGGGGTAATGCTGGTAAATATGAAGACTTTCTAAAAGTTTGGTATTGTAAACTTAATAAACAGTGACAGCATAGAGATGATTTGGGGATTAAGGGGGCAGGAATGGTACTTTTCACATACTCTTTGAAAACGTTGGGCTGTAGCTTAGCAGAAGGCTTTTCTTATAGAGTTCTTACTGCATGAAAAAGGTAAATCACTAAGGTATGTAGCAGGAGGTATTTCCTGTGCTCGTTTAAACTTGCACAGCAGAAGAGCGTTTAGAAGGGTTTACATTGGTGGTGAAAGTCAGTGTTTTTACCGGTTTGTTTGAAGAAAAGTTGATGGTTGATGGCTTTGACTTGCTTCCCAGTACCTGATCCCACCTGATCAGGTGTGAAGTGTCTTCCTTTCAGAAGATTGCATCAAATGGACTTTATCCCTCCCCCCTTTTTTTTATCCTGTGAGGTACAGAAGGCTGAACTTCTGACATTGTTCCAAAATAATTTTATTTTGTACCTTGCTGTAGAAGCCTCAAAGATAAGGGGGCTAATGCGTGTGTCCAAACACTAATAGCTGGATAGCTATGGAGCCAGTGGATAGCTGTGGATTGTTGGTTATAACACACTGAGAAAGGACAGGATGTGGCTGGAGCAGGTGACTGCACAGAGGTATGGCAGCACTTTTCTGTAACCAACAGAAAAATTCTCCAGAGTGAGGGGTAGAATTCTACTTCAGTGTACAGTTTTATAACAGCTTCAATCTCCGTAGCACCTTGTTTCTGTAATTGTCTTTAGCCATTTATTTAAAATCTTGTTATGCTAATTGTCTGTCTTCATCTTGTGCCATTTTAGGAAGAGATACAGAAGAAGCGTACACGCCGTGCTGTCAAGTTTCAGAGAGCCATCACTGGGGCCTCTCTAGCTGAGATTATGGCCAAACGAAACCAGAAGCCTGAAGTACGCAAGGCGCAGAGGGAACAAGCTATTAGGTGAGAAGTCAGAGATCACTGGGTTTTTTTCTTTCTTTTTAATCAGTATATTTGTATGTAATGTCTTGGCAAGAGATGGTAGCAGTAAAGAAGAGCCTCTTCCTGCTCTCTCCTGTTGTGAAAATACCCTTTTTGTCACATGCAGTTGTGCTGTCTCTGCAGTAACCTCCCTAGAGGGCAATAATCTCCCTAGAAGGTAGTGAATGCAGAGGTGAAATCTGCAGTAATGCATTCCATTCCTGATCTTAAGGAGCTCTTACAGCACTGAGAGAAAGAAACAGTGAGTGGCAGATGCTAATAACTGTTCCTCTCTTTCTGTTAATTACCAGGGCTGCAAAGGAAGCCAAGAAGGCTAAGCAGGCAACCAAGAAAACAGCTGTTTCTGCTGCAAAGGTGAGATGCAGTAGGCAAAGAGAAATTGTGAAATGGAGTACTACACCATGTTGTAACACAATATACAACATTTTGCTGCAGCACCTAATTGTAAATTAACATTTCTGTTTCGAGGAAGCATTTGCATATCTTTTTTTTTTTTTGTCTGAAAACACCTTGACCAGACTTCGGTACTACAGTTAAACATACCCAAATAGATGAACAGAATTAACCTTTTTTAGAGAATAAAAAATAACTACAGTAAAACAACTTTCTGGCCATATGTCAGAGATACTTAATAGTTGAAAAACTTGTCTGTATGTAACGTTTTCATTCTCTTAAGAACTTGGTAGCAATATATTGGCAAGTGCTACCATCTGTTTCATTATTACTTAAGAATTCATACCATGTGCTGGCATCATATATGTTGAAGGCTTAGTGGTATGTGTGTAACCATCTGTTAACATGATTCTCATCTGATAGATTGTAATTCTAATCTGATCTGGTCTAAATTGCCTAATTTCTGTCAAGAGTATATACAGGGACACTTTCAGGACTGCAATAAATTGCTTCTCTTCATTCATACTTCATTATTTCTCTACAGGCTCCTACAAAGGCAGCACCTAAGCAGAAGATTGTGAAACCAGTCAAGGTTTCTGCTCCCCGTGTTGGTGGAAAGCGCTAACTTGCTAAACTATTGGTCATGCTGAATAAACATCTGATTAACTTTCATTGCCTGTGCCATGTTATCAACCGTGTGAGATACACTGAAGAGAAGGAATCTGTGAAATAACCATCTCTGGTTTTTGCAGACTGAAAAACATCTTACTGCCATAAAATACTTGTTTCTTAGACAATATGCTGTATTAGCACATGTTTCCTAAGTCCTGTATGAGTGGCTCAGTGGCAGAGAAGGTGGAGCTGATGTTCAGGGAGTGTTCTTTCTGAAGGACAGAACAGCACAAAAGTTTATTCTGCATCTATGACAAACGACATAAAAAGAGGTTTCTAAGTTCAGAGATGCAAACTGAAGTGGGGGTGAAGCAGCACCATCAGTAAGACACTTTAAAAGGTTTATGCACTCCTGTGTTGTAGAATGCATGTAGCAAGATGTTTTAAAGAAGGTTGAGAAAACTGAATGAATTGTTTCACGGACTGTTAGAAAGGTTCAGTTGTAGTTCCTGGGTCAGGAAGTAACAAAATGATGGATTGCTGGAAGCTGTTGTCAGGAAAAGGATGCCTGTGAGGGTTGAATGAGTTCAAACTTAGCCGACCGTACATGCTTACTTAAAGCCCATTTAAGTTCATACTTAACTTCCAGAATGCAGATGGGGGTTCCCTTAGTAACTCACCCTGCCACCACTAGAGGGACTGAAATTCCTCTACGAAGTACCTTTCTGCCTTAGTAATTGTGCTGTCCTGACAGCATGGCCAGACTTTGCCATAGTTTTTTTGCTGGGCAGCAATATACTGGCAAAGCAATGTCACTTACTGGAACCATAAAAGAAAACAAATCACCTCTGTTTTCTGGATGAGCTATTTCTTAATTTACTGATGCTACATCTTGATGGCTGTTGGCTTTGAGCACTTGCTTTGCTATCCTGCTGTACTGTCAAGAAAGCAGCTGTGTTCTCAGTTCTGCTTCCTGCAATTCTTTTGGGCTTCAAAACCACACTGGCTGTAACGGGGACTTTGGGTTATGGGGTGTAGTTTTGAGTTATACTTTGTTTGGAGATTCTTGATAAAATAGATGCAGGTCTAGGTGAAGGTTGCAACCCTTTTAAAAAAGGCGTAGCTTGATTTCGTTAACGGAATTTGCACCGTTACTTTCCAAACAATTCTGCTTTTTGCTATAAAAAAAAATGCATAGGAGCTACTCACATTGATTGAAGGCTTTTAAACTGGTTAACACATGAAAGTGAAGGAGCCAGAATCGAAAAGAATTTTTAATCATTTTTAATCTAAAACTGAAAGTTGAAAACAGCACTGAAAATTACCTATGCTAGTGGTGATTATATAAATCCTGATCACGTCAGCATCTTGTGCAAGGCACCTGGTACTCTGTGTGTCATTCTGGAAGCTTTCAGCTAAAAAGCTGAAGATGCACTTTTACAAAGAATCTTCTTGAAATACCATTAATGATACATATATAAACTGTCAGGTAGGACTAATTAAAAAGTCACTATTTGTTAATTCTTTGAAGTTTGCAGGCTTTGGCTGCCTGATGTTACTGCAGTGGTGCACAGAAATGCTTTGATATTATTCCTCCTTGATGTTCATACCTGAGTGATGTTCATACAGTGAGATGGAGTAAAGAATGACAGCTCATCAAGTTCCTCCTCTCACAAACTCTGCTCCCAAGTGAGTAGGCAGGCTGTTCAGAGCAGGGCATTAACCTGGTGTAACAGCCTGTTACTCAGCTGTGGTGGGTTCACCGTGGCTGAATGCCAGGTGCCCACCCAGTCGCTCTATCACTCCCCTTCCCAGCTGGACAGGGGAGAGAGTAAGAGTGGAAACAAAAAAAAACAGCATAAATCGTGGGTTGCGATAAGGCAGTGTATATTGATACAGAAAGCAAAAGCAAAGCAGAGTGCGTGCACACAAAGCAAAAGCAACAACTAATCTCTACTTCCCATGAGCAGCAGGACCCCCCGACCGTGTCTGAGAAGCAGGGCTCCTAGAATCTTGTTAGCAAAACAGCCATCGGAGACGAGTGCCTCCCCTTCCTGCTTCCTGCCCCAGCTTTTATACCTGGGTTGACGTCATATGGTATGGAATATCCCTTTGGTCAGTGCAGGTCAGCTGGCCTATTTGTGTCCCCTCCCAGGACCTTGACCTTGACTGAACAGTGAGTGCTGGGCTCAGAGGTAGCCAAAATATGGGTATGTTATCGACACCAATGCAGAGCACAGCGAGGGCTCCTATGGGGAAACAAATTCTGGCTCAGCCAGACCCACCACATCAGCTCAAACATAGATACAATACAAAGAATTAGCATGGAAATGAATACTGTGTTTTCCTAATGCAATGTAATTGATCCTCTATCAAGTGTCATGAAAAATTGAGTACTTTAATTGGTCATAGACCCACAACATAATTCAGGTTGAAAAGGACTTCCAGAGATCATCTAGTCCATTTCTACAAACCACATCTGTTCAGGTCAGATTGGTAAAGTGACTACCCAGCTGAGGCTTGAGCAACTCCAGAGACAGGGGTTGCACGGCGTCTTAGGGCAACTTGTTCCAGGATTTGATCACCACTATAGTAAAAAAAATACCACAAAAGAGCCAAAAATCGCCCTTTGGTCTGTAAATAGAGGCTTCCGCCAGTGCCGCTCCATCCGATGCGGAGCATTCCTCTCGGTGGGGCACCCCGGCCCTCCAGGTGCTCTTGGCCGGGCGGACATCCCGCGGCTCCTGCCTTCCATTCCCTTCCTCTTACGAGTGTCAGAACCAGGCCAGAGCTCGGACAAGGAAAATCAGCAGCCGATGTTTAAAATACCCCCTCCCTCGCCCCTTACAGATGACACTGAGGCAGGGCCGCCGCGCCGCCCTGTCCGCGCTGGCGCTGCTCCTGCCCGGCGCCTCACCGTGCAGCGCGAATCCACCTGCTCTTACTGCCGAGGCAGTTCCAGAGCGAAGGCTGTGAGGGGATTTATTTATTTATTCGGGAACATCCACGGCCCGCAGGCTCTGCCCGGCCCTCTGCGCAGTTCCATCCCGGCCGCCCCGGCCCCGCCCGGCCGCTCCCCTGCCCGGTTCCAAGATGGCGGACCCGCTCCTCCTCACGCCCGGCGCCTTCCCCCTCCCCGCCCCTCCCTCGCGTGGCGTCACTTCCGGTTGTGCAGCAGCCATTTTGTCTTTCCGCCCTGCTCGCGCTTCTCGCTCCTCCCGCCGCCG
>VWZG01005228.1:258053-288863 GCA_013396735.1 Grallaria varia
CGGGCGCGGCTCCTGCCGGCCCCGGGGCCGATCCCCCCGCCCGCCCCGGGAGCGGCTCCGAGGGTGCGGGGGGCGGCCCCCGTGCCCGCCGCCGCGCCATGTCCAGCGAGGAGAGCTACCTGGCCATCCTGCGGTACCTGACGAACGAGCGGGAGCCGTACGCGCCGGGCACGGAGGGCAACGCCAAGCGGAAGATCCGCAAGGCCGCGGCCTGCTACGTTGTGCGCGGCGGGACGCTGTACTACCAGCGGCGGCAGCGCGACCAGCAGCGCTTCGCGGAGCTGGAGGTGGTGCTGCAGGCCGAGCGCCGCGCCCGCCTCATCCGCGCCGCCCACCTGGCGCCCGACGGCGGGCACCGCACCCGCCTGCAGACCTGGCAGGGGCTCTCGCAGAAGTACTGGTGGAGAGGTGGGTGAGCCGCGGGCACACGGGGCGAGGGCTGCGCTCCCGCGGCGCTGGGACACGGACAGGAATGAGCCCGCTTGGGAGGGACCACAGCGCGTCATCCTGTCCGGCCCCTCTGCTGTAGCGGGGTCATCCCAGAGCACATGGCACGGGATTGCTGCCGGACGCCTCCTGGTCTCCAGTGACCTCTCTGGCCAGCCTGTTCCAGTGCACCGTCACACTGAAAAAGGTCTTCCTCATGGTCGGGTGTATCAGTTTCTGCCCGTTGCTTCTTGTCCTGCTGCTGGGCACCACCGAGCAGAGCCTGGCTCCGTCCTGGAACCTTCCCTTCGTGTGCTTAGGGACATTAATGAGGTTGTCTCTCAGTCATCTCTTCTCGAGGCGGAGAAGGCCCAGCTCCCTCACCCTTTCCTCATAAGAGAGGTGCTCCAGTCCCTTACTAATCGTTATGGCCCTCCACTGAACCTGCTCCAGGAGCTCCATGCCTCTCTTGTACGGAGGGGTCCTGAAGGGATATCCGTGTGCCCTTCCTGGAGAGAGCAGGAGGGGACTGTCCCTTGCTGAGTGACCCGTGCCACCTCGAAGCACGTGGTCTGTGGCACTGTGTCATTCTCAAAGGGCAGGGCTCACTCTGCGCCTTGGTCAGAAAATTGTCTCGGGGCTTCTTACCCAGTAGCCATATTTTAAATACATAGAAACACAGAACACAACTGTCCCCCCCCGGAGTGTTGCGTAGAGCCCGTCTAAGGTAGTGACTTCTTAACCTGTATGCTTTGTACAGAGAGATAATCTATTCCATGTGACCTGGTTTAGCTTTTAACCTCATCCATGCATGTGGATGGTGGCCGTGTTTAGGTATTACAGCTGCCAGGGGTGATTTATACTCCTGGCACTCCTTATATTTTTCTTCTGATGAGAACCTGAAAAGACCAGATGAATTCTCACCTGGGTCCTCGGTGATGTCACAGCTGTTACAAGTGGTGGAGCATGAACAGCAGTAATTCACAATCAGGGCCTTCTTCTGGCTGAGCCAATGATATGGTATCTTGTTCCCTGTGGATTTGCTGTTCTGCTTTTAGCCTTAGGTATCCATTAAACAAATACTCTCTTTTCACCTGCAGAGGGCCCAGTTTGTGTTGGTGTTGCTTCTCTTGTTCTGCTTTCTTCATCAGTCAGCAAGTCTGTCATTTCAGCTTTAGTTTTCCCTATCTTAATTTGGAGGGGTTTTGCTCTGGGTGCAGTACATCCTTCCAGTCCAGATCGCATTGACTTGAATATCCTTTGATGTGAAAAAGGGACTGGTGTCTCAAAGTTGATATATCCATTCTGGATGGTGGTCTCCTTGCCTTTATCTGCGTTCTTATCATCTGCCCAGCATTGGACTGTTCTAGCATCTACTGCCATCCTGCTGAAAACGTCCTCCATGGACCTCAGTGTGTCTTCTGTTTGTCAGGAGCGGACATTCTCTGTTCTTCGTCTTTTGATGTTACTGGTGGCCTTTATTTGCAGAACCAGTACTCTCTTATTTCTCTTGTGCTGAGAACACTAAAATTCATTCCCTGCTTTCAATTTAAGTATTATGTTTCTTATCTGTGTCACTTTTAAAGCATTGTTTTCCCCTGCCATTACAATACTCTTGGGGGTTCCAGTGGACAGCAGCTTTGACCCAGTTGATATCCTGAGGTGGGTGTCAGTCTGGTGTGTCAGTCTGCTCCAAGTGGAAGCAACGGGCTGGAATATGGTTCAGGGGCCAGGAAGGGTGTTAGATTTGTGATTTGAAGACCAGAGGCGGCCTGTGCTGAGAACTAGTCCCGATTTCAGAGGAAATGAAAGAAATGTAAAAATGTTTTAAATGGGCATGAATGTCTTGTGTGGCCTTAAGTCTGTGTTTTTCTGATCCATAGAGAGATACATACGTAATGATAGTGTATCTCATGCCTTGAGAAAGTGTGAGCAGTGCAAGTCTAAGTCTGTATTTTTGACCTGTGCTGGATTTTGAACTATATAAGCATGGCTGTTACGTGTGCTATTATACTGTCCTGGTGAAGAAAATGAGTTTGGATTGGAAACCATACACAGAAAATGCCTTGGTACCTAGGAGAGAACCTTGGCCTTAGGACCTATTGACTATCTAAAATTGTTTAGTTACACTAGTTAAAGTACTGGTGGGAAATGACTTTATTTAATGACTTTAAATGCAGGATTACATTACAGCTTTCATTGCCCTGGGATTCTTAGGATAAGTGTCTAAATACCATTACTTTTTCTTATCCTTAAAAATCTTCCTAGGAGGGTTTGCTTGATGGAGTGACATTGTATATGTTCCATCTCAAATTAACAATGGGTTACTGTAGTGACATACAATACCATGCAATGGTGTGAGAGAATCAGAACTGGTAATGTGAAGTAGGAAAGTGTAGGTGACTCACTTCACTTTTCTTTGCTAGCATGTAATGTTGTTATGCTAATCACCTACATATTTAATTGAATTATGATTAGAAGCCTAATTAAGCTCTATTAATTTTTCTTAGGTATCCTTAAGCAGGTTAAAGATTACATTAAAGAATGCAGCAAGTGCCAGGAAAAGCTAGATCGTACTAGATCTCTGTCAGATCCTTCTGAAATGCTGGAGGAACTAGGACTGGATGCAAAATCTCATGAAGACAGTAATGAAACAGATGATGAATTGAGTAACACAGCATCAATTCCAGCTGCATTCCCAAAGCCTGTGAAAAAGAAGCCAATAGCAAAGCATGAGCTTGTTTTTGTAAGTACCATTGTTTACATCTGAGTGGATTTGAATTGTCTGTTACTGCAGTCTTAGTCATGTACTTCTTTTCCACTGTTGTGATGATCTTGTAATAGTAAGACAATATAAATTTTGCCAAACATACTGAGTATGTGCCAATGGGTTACTGATACAGATGACATGAAATTAATTATAGTACATCATGGTTGGAAAATAAAATCACCCTGACTCCTATTTCTGGATATAGAATCCAAGGTAAAATGAATGGCAAAATTACCAATAGTAAAACATCACACACAAGATTCTCTTGGGCTCTTTATCTGTTCAGTGATTTATGTTGATATATAAAATTCTTGTTCATAGCTGCGGGCTCGTATGCTTGTAAAGACATTAATGTAGAAACTGTTTCGGACTGTAGCATAGAAAAATATGGTTAAAGAACTGTTTGAATGTGTCTTCCTATTTTTCCAGTTGTCTGTTTTAACTGTGTTTGGAGGGAGGGTGAAAATTAAAGAAGGCAACAATAGTAAATTAAGTATATTATACAGATTTAAACTGATTGCATGGTTGCAGAAAATAATCCTTTTCTGTGTTTCAGTGTGAATGCTTAAAAAGGCACAATCTAAATGTAATGAAGTTGTCATAATGTTGTTCATGACAGGTTGACAGTAAGGGCCTTGTGAAGCAGTCATCTTCCAAACATTGTCTGTCAGTCTTAAACCAGCTGAATCAGCAGAGACTTTCCAATCAGTTCTGTGATGTGACTTTGCTGATTGAAGGAGAGGAGTACAAAGCTCACAAGTCTGTCTTGGCAGCCAACAGCGAGTACTTCCGAGAGCTCTTCATTGAAAAGGGAGCTGTCACTAGTCATGAAGCTGTAGTGGATCTGTCAGGTGAATTGTTGTGGGTTTCAAAGCTAGAAATTGTAATAACCTAAGTAAGGTGTACACTGTTTAATTCAGTCTTTTTTGAGTGTTCAAGACAACCAAATATTTAATCATGCTTTTTTCTCTCTTTTAAACTGGAACTATTTTGAGTGGATTTTAATGCTAAAGTGATCCCTCTGATTCTGGCTAATCTGATTTTCCATGGACTATGGTATTTCATCTTAAAATTTCTGAGAAGCTTTTGATAAATTTTTACCTTGCTTAGGCATGTTTTCTCTTTGCATTAGTCACAAACATTAAAAAGGGAACATAAACAAATGCTTGAATACTTCAAGAGGGGATGTTGATTAGCTTCTTGGAGAGCTGCTCAGCTTACCAAGTGTTGAATAGTTTCTTAGTTCATGAAGCAGTATTATGCATGTCTGCTTATTTCTCAAACCTGCTGATACATTAAAGATACGAGACAATTCTAAAATAAATGCTCTAAAAATAGGTGTGTAGTGATGAAGAATACTGTACAGAACACAGGCCTTCTGCATTGCTTTCTCGAGTTCCTTAACTGTGCCTGTCTCTGCATGAACAAGAGACACACATAACAATACATTTCTAATATGAAGGTCCAGAAGGCCCCCCAAATTAAATATTTGGGTTACGATTTACACAGCTGTGGAAAATTCTACCAAATTCTTATATTTACACATTGCTATCTATATATCATAACTTTGTTGTTTTCAATAGCTATTTTCTTGTCTTGTTTTTCCGCCCCATCAAATGACACTTAAGTCCCGAGTACTTTCTGAATGTAGCAGGTCCAGAAAAACTTTGATTAAATTACTGTGTTTCACAAATGTTGTGGCTCTCCCAGCATCTTGAAACATTTTTCTAGGGAATTTTATTGTGAAACTACCTAAGT
Organism: Grallaria varia; assembly: GCA_013396735.1. Lineage (NCBI taxonomy): Eukaryota > Metazoa > Chordata > Aves > Passeriformes > Formicariidae > Grallaria > Grallaria varia. Next base: position 263,008 of record VWZG01005228.1, read on the forward strand.
TCTACTAAGTTTTTGGAAGAGTTGTCTGAGCTTACTTACACATGGAGAATATATGAGGAGGAAGCTTTTGTGTAAATGATAATTAGCTGAGTCCCAATGGAGAGGCTTCAGTGTTATTTCCAGGTGTGTTTTGCTCTAAATTTCAGACTTAACTGTATCAAAGGTGAACTGTTATATTCATAATGGGATGTTTGGGTGTAATTAATCAGAGTTTGCTCTAATATCTTGTTTTATTCCTGGTAGGGTTCTGCAAGTCCAGTTTTCTGCCTCTATTGGAATTTGCTTATACTTCAGAATTAACTTTTGACTTCTGTAGCATGGCAGAAGTGGCCATGCTTGCCCGGCATCTCTTCATGACAGAGGTCTTGGAAATCTGTGAAAATGTGCACAAACAGATGGAAGAGAAACAAATCATGGTGTACCAAAAGGGAGATACTCAAACAGTAGAGTCAACACAAAATTTAGCAGTGCGGGCTAAAGTTGAGACTCAGCCCATGGATGGTGCTGAGCAAGTTAAGCTCACAGCCAGTGAAGTGCCAGTAGCTGTGAATGGAGCTCCTTCCTCTGCTGAGACAGAGGAGGCAGCAGCACCCCAGCCCGACCTCCTGCACCCAGAGCCTCTGGAGGCCACTCCGAATGATCTCCCAAAGCCTATGGAGCAGTGTGAAACAGCTGAGAATTACTTCAAGATCCAGCTGGTGGAGAGCATTTCAAACAGCCTCTTTGACAGGCCAGCTGTGGAAGCCATGGACACACAGAGTCAAACGGAAATGGAGACAGCTCAAAATGAAAGCGATAAAGCAGATGTGGACACTGCTGCTGAAGACTCCTCAGAGACACCCAAGCAAGGAAGTAACGAACAGAGCATCTCGGTTTCCCAGCAGGAAAGCCTTGCTTCCAGCCAGGATGATACTTACAAAAGCAAGCTTCGCCAGCGTTCTGTTAGTGAAGGGGGATATATCAGATTGCATAAAGGAATTGAAAAGAAACTGCAAAATAGAAAGACAAATCCTAAATCTGCAGTACAGCAGGTATTCTGTCATTAGGCCTATTGTTGGTAATTACCCAGTGTTTCAATACCAATCTGAAATGACTGCTTCCAAGTTCCAAGCACTGTCTGGCAAAGGGTATTCTTTTTTGAGCAATTAACATTACTGCAAACCAAAGTAACTCTAAGTTGTGACAGTTGTGAGGGGAAAAAAAAAACCCACCAAACTAAAACCATTGACTTGGCATCAATATTCCTTCCATACTGAAGATCTTGAGAATGCTCAGTGACCTTAGCCCAGCTTGAGTATCTTCTCACAGCTTCTTATGGTTGGGCAAAAATTGTATAATCTCCCCAAAATCCTTGATGGTCTGTGAATTTAATTCTTAACTAGCTCATACGTATGTCAGTCATAGAGAAATGTATTTATCTATTAGGGAAGTGAGACCCTACATTTGTTTAGACTGGAAAACAGCACTGGGAATGAAAAATTTGACATCCTATGTAGATCTTAAGATGTAGTCATAATTTACAAGAATGCAACCCTGCTACCTTCAGGTTGGGGTCAGTTCAGGAAAAAAGGTTCAAAGAGCACTGATGTTAAAAAGTCTAGTACTCGAATGTACTAAATGTTTAGTAATTGACCTAGTTGTTTCAACTGTAATTTTCTTTTTTTTTTTTTTTTAAAGAGACAGTCTTACTCTTTACCCTTTGGGAGCCTTACCTCCTCAAGTGCCTGTGGGTAGTTCACATTCACCTCACAGAGCATTAATACATTTGGTTTGTGACAAAGTACAGTTCATTGCATGTTGGCAAAGTCTTCTGAAGAGCTGTTAACTTCCAGAGGTGTTCTGAGACATTTGCATCCTAGAGCAACCAGTCCCACACAGAGGAATAATTTATCATTGCAACACTCTCATAGCTAGAAACTGTAGCATTAGTCTTTTTCTACGGATGAAGAATTTAAAGCCCAGATGTTAGAACTAGCACAGTCAAAATACTTAAGCAACCTATTTACGATGGTTGGAAAATGATAAGTTTTTACTGTGTTTTAGGAGGGGGAATATCTACATTCAGAACCAGCTCCTGCTAATTTATTTTGATGTTTTTGAATCCAGCTCCTTGAAGATGAGGTCCAGTGGCCCCCTGTGGAAAAAAGAAATTGGTTCAGATAATTGCTCAGCGTTGGATTCAGGAATAGGGTTCTGCTTTCCTATGTAATTTCGTAGCTTTTAGCACTTTTGTCTCATGCATCCCTCCACTTCCCCTATGGCACTGGATGTCATAGAAGCTTAGGAAGGAGACAGTCTTTCTGAGTTTGCAGTTTTGATGCTGGCAGAATAACAGGAAAGCAATTGCAGGAAAAATGCTGCAGACTTGAATTACAATGCTTGCGCTTGGCATGCAGATACTGGGGATGATGTGTGCTGTGTAGGAATTAATTCTTTTCCAAGCTCTTACTAATCATATATTAAACAAAATTATTTTTGTAGCTTCACAGTTTAGCTAAGTTTGCATAAGTTTTCAGAGCAACAGTGAAATTTAAAAAAAATACTTGAATATGTTGTCCCCATGTAGAGTTTCAGTTTGCTTTCCAGAGGCTAGAAGGGCTGGCATGTTTTCAAAAACTGTTAGATACCTCACTTGTTGGGAGAACAGCAGAAATAAATGGGGATTGTTGTATTTCCTTCACTTCCTTCCCTTGCCTTATTCTCAGAAACCCAAAGGGGAGACACCTGATACAGGAAATTTCAGCTTGATCACTTACAATTTGGCTTTTAATTTTTCTGTTTGACAGCAAGTTTCTGCAAAGGAAAATGAGATTATCAGCACCAGGTAGCATTGTCAGTACTGTCAATACTGCCTAACACTGGTACTGTACATAAAAAATCTCTAGGAAAGCTGGAGTACTCTTAATCTGAAAGAACTTTGCTTAAATGCTCTGAATTTTTAGTGGGTTATTAATAGCACATTTTTTTGCTAGCTGATAAAAATTAATTAGGCCCTTCCTTTTTTTTTTATTTTTTCAGCCTGATGACTTTTCTAATAAAGCTGATGTAAATTCTGAAAAGGGAAGTTGGGGTTCATCAAAGGGTTAGAAACACTTGATAGAAATTGTGATTGGCAGTTTTATAGTGAACTGAAACGAGGTCACTTCCTAGCAGCTGAGATAACTGAGCAAAATTAAGAGATATTTTAGTAACACAGAAGCATCAGGTTTTAGTACTCACTTGCAGAGGAGGTTTGACATACAGTATAGTAAAATTCATTCAAGAGTTATGTTTTTCCATCTTAGGTTGCCATGAAGCTGGTACAAAGAGGGAAGAAAATGAAACAGCCCAAAAGAGAGACCACGGAAAATAATGAAGTTGAAGCTCAGCACAAATGCACTGAGTGTGGAATGGTGTTCCAGCGGCGCTATGCACTTATAATGCACACACTGAAACATGAAAGATCTAAAGAATATAAATGCCCAGTAAGTTGAGGGGCTTTTTTTGTCTGTAAACCTCCCTCTTTACGAAAATTCATTGAGAAAGGACATCAGTAATTATTTTTTCTTGCCTTTTTTTTTCATACATGTATTTATATTCCTTAAGGATTTCAGAATCAGATGCAGCCTTGATCTGGATGGGGGGGGGGGGGGTTAAATGTGGTGCAGCCACTTGGCCTGACAGCACTGTGTGACGTGAGAGTATGCCTGCTGCTCAAGACCGTGCTGACATAGGATTTACTTGAACTTTACCAGTAAATTTGCAACTGTGTTTAGATTAGCCTGGAAGTTAGTCTCATTGGGAGGTGATCATGGGTTCTGACAGTAGCCATAACATTAAAATGTACAGCTATTAATTAACTTGAGATAAATACCTGTTGGAGTCAGGATGGATTTAACTCATCATATTAGTGTACTTGAGACCTTTGATTACCTTTTTTTTAAATGTAATTTTGAATGTTAAATGTAAATTAAAGTTATGATATTTTCTTTCCCAGCTGTGTAAAAAAGAATTCCAGTATGGTGCATCCCTGCGGGCCCATCTTGTCCGACACACTCGGAAGACTGAAGCCAACCCTGCTACGAGTGCAGAAGGGACAGGCGTGTCTGCGGTGAAAGGGAGAACTAAACGGGAATTCGTGTGTGACATCTGTGGGAGAACTCTGCCTAAGCTCTATTCTCTCAGAATACATATGCTGAAACATACAGGTGTGAAACCACATGCATGCAAGGTAAAGTCCTCTCACTCGCTAATCAAATTAGTAATGTTCTCCTGATACTCTGGTATTGATGCTCTGCCCTAAAATTTGTGTTAATTTTAGTCACTTCAGAATAGGGAAACCTCTGTAACATCCTGATGAAATTTCTTGCAGTCCGAGAGTGAGAAAACTAGAATGAATTTGAGTCTTGGAAGTTCATATTCCTTTGTCTAGAAGTATGCCTTCCCTCAAGTATTTTTTTTTTAACAGATCAGTTCTGTCACTAGTGTGAGATCAGAGGCTTGGCCATCCCACTCCCCAAGAAACACAGGAAGTTTTGTTGTGTTTACTTAATGACTTTCATTTGTCCTGTTCCACCACGTACGGATTATTTTAGGTTTGTGGAAAGACCTTTACATATAAGCACGGATTAAAAATGCATTTAGCACTCCATGAAGTACAGAAACAGTTCAAGTGTGACTTGTGTGAAAAGTCTTTTGTCACAAAAAGAAGTCTTCAGGAGCACATGAGCATTCATACAGGTATGTGATGAGAAAGGGAATCCTTTTCCTTTGTTTGGTTATTGTATGGTGCTGAACTTCAGCACTGATACTCAGTGTCAAAGGAACTTTTAAAAAAATAAATAGCTTCTCCTTTTTCTTCTACTGGTCAGGCAGCAGAGATAGAGGCTTATGTTACCATAGTTTAATGTTATTATGCAAATGTTCTATACAAGAACAGCGAATCATGGTTGATCTGTTGCTGGGGTTTTATGTACATATGTAATGCCTGTATCCTGTCAATTCAATAAGAAATAGGCAACAGGCTGGAATGTTCTAGAGCACTTACACTTCCAGCCTATCCTTTTAGAGGAAAACATGTTAAGTTAAATATCTCAAAAATCTCCATATGTGTTTTACAAGACTTGCTGAACTAATACTGACATTTTATAAAGCCTGGTGTCTTGAAAGATCTTAGGATGTGAAAGATGACAAGGTAATAATATTAATAATTTAATACAAGGAATTTATATTAGTACTCATCATTCCTACATTGATGAATTGGAGCAGAAATTTTTGCGTTAAGGTGGTGTTCCACAAATTCAAGATGCAATGCAATTAATTAAGCAATGCTGTGTTGCTGGAGAAGTTGCATAAGATATGGCCAGAGGCAGTTGGGTGGGATTTTCACAAAAGAGGGTAGGTTTTTAGGATGTTCACTTTTCATGACTAATTGGTAGCTGCAATGAAGTACCTGTGTTCAAAAACATTTTAAAAAAAGTAGAGTTGCTACTCTGCCCCTTTGTGAGAAATGGAGGCCTGGATTGGTAACATACTTTGTTTTGTTTTTGTCAGGAGAATCCAAGTATCTTTGCTCCATCTGTGGAAAATCTTTCCACAGGGCATCAGGACTCAGTAAACACATAAAGAAACACCAGCCAAAGCCTGAAGTTCGTGGATATCAGTGTACTCAGTAAGTTGGTTGGTGGGTTTCTTTGGTGGGCTTTTTTTCTTAGCATTAATAATCCTAGTAATTTTCAAAGTTAAAAGCAGCTCCTTGTTATAGTGTAAAACTAATCTATTTGCCAGTGATAAGGCTTTTAAAGCATAAGAGTAAAACATGCATTTTTGTAAATACATGTGTTGGAGAGGAAAAGCTTGGTTTTTAACTGTTGCCTAGCCCTGGTTTCATACAGTTGGTCTCTAATTAGAGTGTGTCTGCACTGTAGTAAGTGCTATAATCAGTAGCTGTGTGGGTTTACAGCTCATTTGTAGAACAGATGAGAGTGGTAATGTTGTCAGAGGCTAGGGGCCTTAAGCCTGGTTTTGCCCTCTCTTGGTGGGATACTTTATTTGGGTTTAATTTAAAAGTGTCTTGTATAGGCTACAAGGTCATGTACTTGTGTGCATTGCAGTACAGACTGTGTTTAGCAAACAGCTCTGCAGGAACATCATAAATTAAGACTCACTGACTGTTGCCATTAACTTGATTATAAAACATATGTGACCACTTACATATCTTTGCATTATGCACTTTGGTTTAGCAGAAACTGTACCTGGAAAGAGTGCATCTCTTAGTGCATTAGCAAAACATGGATACTTTTTCCGTGACCAAGCAGACTATCAGGGCACCTTTCAAGTGACCTGCAGAAAACAAATAGTGCTTAATTTTGGAACTCTGAATTAGGTCCCTGGGAAACTCTCTCAGGCATTAAAAGGAGTTGTACAATTTATATGATAGCCTGTAGCAACTCAAGGTTTTAACAAAAGCAATAATCTAAAATATGGTTTATGGCATCTCTTGTAGTGCTGCTGTATGCTAGCAAAAGTAACATTCTCTAAGTGCTGAAAACTTACTTTAGTTCTGTCAGCAATGTTTTTATTTCGTGCTTTTTCATTCTAAAAATATTAGTCTTAGAAATACAAAGAAAGAGCTAATAGGGGCCACAGACACTTTCATGAAACATACTCGGGAAGGCAATATTGGTTTTGAAGGTGAAATACATTTTAAAAATGAAAATGTTTTAGTCAAGGCAGTAGAGTAATGGATTCAAAAGATCACCTAGACAGAAAAGATATTTGGATTCCCCAGCTTCTTCAAAACAGACACAGTCCTTGCTGCTTCTACAGCAAAGAGCTCTACTAAGGATGTAATTGATGTTGCCACAAATAGTTTAGAGAGCTTCACTATGCAATAGCTAGACTTCAGTTCTTTAGTTTAGTTTGGAATGGAAACCTCACTGCCGGGTTTCAGCTTGAACTTCTGGCCCAGCTGAGCGAAGCTGAACATGAGTTATTTTCCTAAAGTGCTTACGGAATTTTTCCAGTGAAGTATGTGTTCCATTAAATTGAAGTAATGCCTAACAGTGTTAGAGGGCAGTGGTTGCTTGAGTTTTGTAGTTCTCTAATGGCTTTTCCAAATATGCAATCCTTGAGGAGACAGCACCAAGTGCCAACCCCATTCAAGCCCCTTTGGAATCTTCGTGATACTTTTTGATGTGGATGTGCAAACCAAGGATCCCGGAGAGCCCCATTTGACCAGGAGCTGTTAGTTTTTCCAGTCTAGGAAGAAGTTAATTTGGGTGGCTGAGGGACCATCACCTTCTTCCTACCCCCTTCTCCCTCCTGCTCAAAAACAAAGAAGGCTTTTTCTCCTCTCCAGGATGCCCATTATTTAGGAAAAGTAATATTAAAACTTTTGTTCCTGTATGGAAGCTATTTTTTATTTTCAGATTCTACTGGAGGTCGAGAATTCTGAGATTCCCGCATTCCAGTGGTTGATCATTTATAGAAGTTGAATCCTTCACCTTTGCTAGCTGACATTTCTCTGCCTCTGTCCCTTTTTGAGTCATACAGCTATGTGGTGTTACATGAGGAAGAGATAGAGACGATCAGCAGAATTTCTTTCAAAGGGAGAAACCATGTCTTTGACTAGACCAACTTCTGTAGTTTTCATGCTAAAAGGAGTTATGTAGTCCTATTACGGCAGGGTACAAATGAAGGAAAACAACATTTGCCTGAGTTCAGATGTGGATAAGCAGCAAGTTGAAGACCAAATATCACCATTTTCAGATGCTTTCTTGTAGGATTATGGATTTGGTTTTTTGATTTCTAAAAAAAAAATGTACATTTGATCATTACAAACAACAAATTCCAGTTATCTGTGTAATGGTAATTAATCCTCTTTGGTTAAGGGGCGAAGTAGCTGTTACTGCCTTCATATGTTCATATGGTATAATATCCCAGGCTTTCAAACAAGCTCCTGTTCTTTTTAATTTTCCCTAGTTTGTAAAGGGATGTGTTTTATATAAGTATTGATGATGCAGTTGTTCTTAAAGTCTTCAGTTGCCATTAAAGAATAGGGTTCCAGTGCCTTTGGTGCCTCTCTTATATAGGATGCTAAAACATCTTCTCTTACAGGTGTGACAAGAGTTTCTATGAAGCTCGAGATCTTCGGCAGCATATGAATAAACATTTAGGTGTGAAGCCGTTTCAGTGTCAGTTTTGTGGAAAATGTTACAGTTGGAAGAAAGACTGGTATTCTCATGTAAAGTCTCATTCTGTCACAGATCCGTATAGGTAAGAGGAAATTAACAGCTGAAAGGTACTAATCAGTATGAGGTTATACAGTTCTACAGCCAGTCAAGAAGGAGCTGCCCAGTCCACTCCAGGAATACCAATAGACTGATGGTGACTGGGGTCTTGAGAATGGGTGGGTGACTTTAAATAGTGTGGTTTAGCTCTTAACCTGCTGACACAGTCCTGGGACTAAGATACATGAAGTCAAAGAAGATAAATATATTTGAGGAAGTTAGAAATGCTTTGTATGAGAGATCACTTCTTTAGAAGGATAGGTGGAAGCTTTATGGTTGTGGGTAAGAGAAAATGCAGTTCAGTCCAACAGTGTTACTTCTGATTATGGAACTGCTTGTTATATGAAACAGTATTCCTGTTAAACTTTGCCTACTGTAATTCAAGTGCATTTCAGTTTAAAAAACGTAAGTGCACAATAATGGTTTAATAGATTTCTCACTAAACATAACACGTTTTAGGTGTAATGTGTGTGGAAAAGAATTCTATGAGAAAGCTTTATACAGAAGACATGTAAAGAAAGCCACACATGGTAAAAAAGGAAGAGCAAAGCAAAATCTGGAACGAGTTTGTGAGCATTGTGGAAGAAAATTCACCCAGCTCCGGGAATACAGGAGACACATGAACAATCATGAAGGTATGTAGAAAACAAGTAGTCATGACATCCTGCAACCCCTAAAAACATGGTGCAGAAAGGGGTAATTGTTTCTTTGAGTCTCTATGTCCTGTCTGGGAGGAAATGTAGGAGTTCTTACAGATTCTCCAGTTAGTTTTAATCTAGTCCTGGTCTGATAACTTGCTTCCACTGCTTCCTGGAAGTGGTTCTTTGGATCTTCCTAAAACTCTAGACACACGTAGGATCAGTGTCAATTTGTCTTCTAAGAACTTTAATGGAAGAACTTTTTTACAACTGATTAAAAGGTGTAAATCTGGCAATGAATTGGATGTAGTAAAACGTGCTCTGTTTTGAAAGGTACACACAGTTAAAATATTCTTCAGATAGGAGAATGATTAACCTGAATTAAAAAAAAAGACCAATGTTGGAAATTGGTCAGCTTCCTGATTTATAACAAGCAGTAAACTATATGATTGGTGAAGATATAAAAACATTTTTCAAAAAAGTATGTGCATTTTTACTTTAGATATGAAATATGAAATTGATTTTTGAGTATTTGGTTGTTCCAGCTGTGCTGGTAGTCTATATATTCTCCTATCCAAGGGCAAAACCCACTTTTTTTGAATCATGAATCCTTCTGAAGAGCTCTTACGAGTAAATCTAACAATTGTCTAACTATTGAAATAGAGATTTTGTGTTTGTTTCTGAACAAAGTGTCCCTTAATAGACTAATCTACAGTAACTGTTACAGAGGAAAAGCCAGTATTGAGATGGTGTTTGTCACCAACTGCATGCCCTATTAAATATTACAGACCACAGAGCTCAGGTGTTACGAGGAAGAATAAGATAATACAAACATCAGGTGCTGTATTTGAACATTTGCAGTGGAGAAGATGAGGGGGAAAGCTGTACAGAAGGACTTACAGAAACAAAGGGTGACTAGAAGTAAAGTAAAACAGTTTCAGAAAGGCATCACAAAGAAATAATTCAAATTAATATCAAGTAGTGTGCACTTCAAATATGGAAGAAACTTCATTAAAAGGAGTCTGGTAGAGTTTTTTAAAAGTAAAATGTTCGATTGGGCTGAGCACTTGTGGAAAATCTTACCATTGAATGTATTATGCTTGCATTATATTGTAGGACAGAAACGGTGATCAGGATCTTTCTTACATGGCAGATGTTACAGCATTTCTTTTGTTCTTTCATACTGCTGTTTTCCCTGTCAGTTCTCATCGTGACTCTTGCATATTTATGAACCCTGGCAGTGATCTTTCCCTTCTTTCCCCCGCGCACAGGTGTGAAGCCATTTGAGTGTCTGACCTGCGGCGTGGCCTGGGCCGATGCGCGCTCGCTGAAGCGCCACGTGAGGACACACACCGGGGAGCGGCCGTACGTGTGCCCTGTGTGCAACGAGGCTTACATAGATGCCCGCACCCTGCGGAAGCACATGACCAAGTTCCACAGGGACTACATACCCTGCAAAATCATGCTGGAGAAAGATACTCTGCAGTTCCACAACCAGGGGACGCAGGTGGAGCACGCCATCAGCATTTTGGCGGCAGATGTGCAGGAGCAAGAAGCTGATATCAGCTTTGGTGCTGGTGAGGGTGAGATTGAGACTGTGGTAGTGACAGGAGAGACGCTCGAAGCCATTGAAGCGGTTGCAGCCACTGAGGAATGTACATCAGTGTCTACTCTTTCTGACCAAAGCATCATGCAGGTGGTAAATTATGTATTGGCACAACAGCAGGGACAGAAAATGGCTGAAGCAACACAGGCCATTGAAACTGTAGAAGTAGAAGTGGCCCATGTTACAACAACAGAGTCAGTTTAGAGTATGAGAGAGCAAGAAGAGGGTTTGCAATCTGTGAGATCCAAGTATTTAATGGTTATCTGAGGCTTTCAGTGTTGCCTGTTTTGAAACAGTTACTCCTCAGTACTGAAGGATGGTGATGGAATACTGCACCATGCACTAGAAGGAAAAAGTTAAGATGCTCCTGTGTGGGACGAGGCTTTGAAAGTTAAGATTTCTGTACTGATGGCAACTGAAAGAAAAAAAAAAATTTGAAATAATGTCTTGCGTCATGGAGTAAGTATCATGCTGTAACTTTTCAAAATTAAAAGGAAAAAGACATAAAAGCTGCACTAAAAACTAGCAATGCACAGCTATCAGTAGCTTTTTTTTGTTTTGTTTTAGTGTGCATTTCATCAAGTTTGTGAGTAAATTACTGGTACTGGATTCTGTATGTTTACTCCCCAAGACAAGGGGGCAGTAGAATGCTTTGTGCAGCATGTCCTTCATGCAACATACAGGAAAAATGAAGCTTTTTCCTTTGGGCAGATGCACCATTGGCAGTCAGTGAATCCCAGTTCTGAAGGACTTACATTCCAGGTCGGTGCATGGCAGGTCCAAGGTTCAGCAAAACACCGTAAAATGTTTTACAGATCATGGTGCAGGGCTTCACTGAAGGCTGAGGAAATGGTTCTCCAAGATGGTGAGTTTAAATTGACCAGAGGACATACCACCTTAGAGAACTAAATTCCTTTTCATTTGAAAGGGAGGAGCTTTCACTGCAGCCTCTGTGCACAGCCATGTTTAGTTCAGTGATGTTTGGTTGCGTAAAGGAAGTTGTTGCCAGCATTGATGTGTGTACCCAAAGCAGGCAGCCTAATGATGGATGTTTCTAATTTTGTGTTGCATTTGATGTAGAAACTCAAAAACTAAGAAGGTCTAACAGCACACATTCTTTGGAAATGTAAACACGCTGGAGAAGTCCAGTTAGTTATGATCTGATCTTGTCAGGAGGAGGAGCCCTGCTAATTCCCAGACAGGACACACAGCAAGATCAGGATAGAGAAATATGAAAATGGGGTAAAAATTAGATTTGTTTCAAAATTACCAGAGTCTCAAGAAGACCTTATTACTGCTGCTGTAAGAAAATACTTCAGGGCCAGCTAATTACCTGGTGTTACACCACATAGATGGAAAAATCCCTTCTAGGTGTTTCTGCAAGTAAGTGTGAATCACAGCCATGCTTGGCCCCTAGTTTAATACTGCCAGCAATGCACATCTTAGTCTGTACAAGGTGTGGCTTCTTTCATTGTTGGTTGGATGGGTGGTTTTTTAACGAAGCAGTATGTCTGTTGAGGTAACTGAAAGTGCTTTGCATATGAACAATCAGAACTGTCTTCTTTAAATTGTTGGCACTCTATAGTGGTATCAGATATTTCCTAACTTTGACAGCGGCATGATACCCGAAGAGCCAGAAACCTGTAATATTGGAGGGTAAATTTCCATATAACTCTGTGCTACCTGGGGAACAGATCCACTGAACAAAATTTAAGTAAACCCTGTGGCAAAGTAACCACCTCATTTGAATTAGTATTTCTGTCTTTCATCTTATTTAACTATGTATCTGTCTACTAAGCTACAGAATGGACTGCTCTTTTTATACTTTTCAATCCTCTAGATAAGCAGTTATTGAAAGTTTTTAAGCAATATGTAGTTTGAGTTCCTGTCTTGGATCCAAATTAATTTGTAGTTGCCTATTTCAAAGGTCAGGGTCTTCCTTCAGAGAAATAATGTAGTAATTTATACATCCTGCAGCCCTTTACAATTGTATTCTTTTCTAATTACCAAATGGAATAAAACTGAAATTAATATTTAAAAAAAAATACTGCTAGCTGTAACTTGAATTTTTGTATGGTCAAGAATCTGGAGATAGCCATCCTGCTTAAAATAAAATACTGCCATTATGATGGAAAAATATTTAAAAGAGCACTAGGTAAACTTTAAGATTTACTTCAATGTTTATCATACAAATAATTATGTATTACTAAAGTGAAGAACTGTTCAAGGAAAAATAGCTGTAAATAATGCTAGAACGTTATTTCTATATTTAATGTGTTACCTTACAAAAAGAATATTACCAGCACCTTAGGTTAATCTTTGGTGCATTTATTTATTTGCCCAACCTATGGAAGAAGCAGAAGTGAATCTGTATTTTGGAGCCTTCTTATCCGCTGTAAAAATGCTGTAACTGACTCGATGGTCTGCTCTTGAAAAACAACAAGCAAAGCAACCAAACAAATCACAAAAGGTTGTTTTCTAAACAAGGTTCAGCCAGGACTGTCAAAGCTGAATGTTATGGCACCCCTTTCCTGACATGCTGTGCCTTACCTTTTCAGAACAGCGTGAAGAAAGGAGGGAGTGTCACTCTCAGCTTTGCTGTTCCTGTGTATGTGTTGCCTTATGTTTCGTTTAGACTTCAGCACTTAACGATGTTCACTACCCTTCTGTACTCTATTTGAAGTCAGACTGCAAATATGCAGTTTATATTTGATTTTTTTAAAAATAAAGTTCGTAAGAAGTGTCCATTTATTAAGTATTCCTGGTGAATTCTTGTATATAATGACTTTGATTTGTACATTCTGCTCTTTTTATTTAGTGTTAGATGTATAAAGTTATGGTTATTTCTGTCATCAAATAAACTGAGCTTTGCCATGAGTTAGTCTTTCAAGAAACTTTTTTAGGGGTGGTGAGGGGAAAGGGGTTGCAGAATTTATTCTTATTCAGTGTTTCATTTTCCATATATAGGCAGATGTCTGGTCCGAATAGCTGTAGGAACACCTGCTTTTTAGTTTCTGCTTAAGGCTCAAAGAATTAACATGTTTGAGGAAAGGAAATGCTACTGCCCTCCTGAACTGTGTCAGAGCACTTATGTTGATACTGAAAGTGCTCTGGCTGCAAGGCCTCTGGGTGGGTGAGGCATCTGCTCGGCCCTCTGGTACCCACCTGAAACCATTTCGGGTTGTTTCAGATGCCAAGCAGGACTTGGGTTTCTGTACAACACTGCCACCCCAAAGCAAGCATTGTACAGCACTTCCACCTTGGCCTCTGCTCTGGGATGAATATTTGAGCAGGAGTTATGATGTGTAAATTGTCCTCCAGTGTCATTCTCCTGGCTGAAGGATGAGCTGTACAGCTGCCTCCTGGTCTGGGAAGAGTGTCCTGTGATGTTTCATTTGCTGTTCAGGAATTTTCAAGGCAATACCAATGATGCAGAAAGGTTTGTTTTCTTTTGTGGTTCATCCTGATTACTAAGGGAAATGCCAAGGGAACTTTTCAGCATGTTTGCTCTCTGTGAGCCCCTGTAAGTAACCACAGAAGTATATCATTAAAGAAAAATGGGTTTCAAAAGGCTGAGTGCTGAAGAAGTATCATAGCCTACTCTTGAATTACTATTATCCCACAGGGATGCAACTACAGACACAAAAAGTCCAGTGATGTGTGGATAATTTTTACTCCACTTTGTTTCTCCTGGATCTAGAACCATGACATTCCTTGCTGTTAAAGGAAGAACCATGAACCTCTACAGCACTGGAATGGTGTATAACGTGGTAAATTCAGGAGTCAGTCTCAGGGGTGCTGCTGCCAGCAGGTGGAACCCAGCACCTCCCAAGCAGTTCTTTACTGAGTCTCACTACACAGGGTTCCAGCTGCCGAAGGCAGAGGCCCCATGTCACTGTTGTCACCCTCAGGGGCAGGGCTGTTGGGGAACACACAAGTCTAGTGTGACCTTGAAGGGACGCTGCAGAAAGAATGTTTGTCTTGCTCCCCTGGGAGAAGTTTTGTCCTGGGGGCAATATTTTGCCTTACAGATGGAAACAGCATTGCTAAATTATTTGGTGCTTTTAGATGTGTAATAGTCCAAGCTCTTTTCATGGCTCTAAATTCTACATGTGAACAGGGCTCTTAAACAAGCATCCGAGTAACCAAACCAAGGCACACTCTGAGACAGGCCCCATTTCACAATTGCCTGTTGCTCACTGCTCTGTGACAGTGGCAGCTGGTCTGTGTGTGAACAACATGGCCACCACAGTCAGTCTTCTTTCACAAAGGCAAAACTGTGATTCTGTAACAAGCCACTGAGCATCAGCAAACACATTGTGTGCAACTACTACATTTACAAATTATGGGAAGCTGGGGGAGAAATGGAGAGAGAATTATGTTTTCATTAGAACTTGCATTACCTTTAGATTAATAAACTTGTACTGCCAGGAAAACATCAAGATAGGCTCATGACTTCAAGTTTCAGTGGAGCTCTTGCTCCATTTGTGCATTCATCTCATCAGAAAATCTAATTCCAAGAACCAAACTCATGAACTAGACCAGTTTAGATGTTCTCAAGACCTCCCTGTACTCCAGTGCATCAGGAAGTTCATATTCTGATTACCAGCCACTGCCACTCCTCCCTCCTCTCTGCCCTCCCTGAAGGCAGCTGGCTTGGAATTGTCCAGACGTCAAAAAGGCACGTGCTGCAGTCTGAAGGTTTGCTTTGGTGACTAAATCTTGCTTGGACTCCCACAACTAGACTGTTACATGGAAGTTCATAAACAGAAACTGAACATGCCACATCCAGAGTTTAAGTGTAACAGTTTGTGTTTCATGATTTTAATGCCACGGATAGCTGTGCATCTGCCCCAAGGCAATGGCTCCACATTATTGGACATGAGCAGCTTTCCTAGGTAAGCACTATGTAAGATGCCAATATTTCAAAATTAGACAACAGTAGGAGATCCCTTCATTAGTAAAACCAGAGGAAATAATGAATTTGTTGATAGGATAAAGTAAACAGCAAATGGTAAATTGTCCAGTATTTATGGTGTTCTTGCATCACTTGCCAGAGAAACTAAACAAATTACAGCAATTTTAGAACATAACCTTTCCCTCAAGGCAAAACTATTCAGCGTTCCTTGTAGTTTTATAATTAATTCAAAAAACCCCAACCTCTTCATGGAACACCCTTCAGTGCTAACTACACAGACTTCTTGAAACTTGGTTCTCCAGATTTGTCTTATCTTACAGCAGCCTCCAAAGAGATCTTGTTACTCCAGTCACTTCCATTTGTTTAAAAGCCATTTGCCTCCTCAGGAAGCAGAAGCCAAAGGGCAGCTTTTCCCTCAAGTCTCTTCACAGAGCAAACTTCGGTGAAGCCATGGCCAGCACACACAGCTGAGCACAGGCCTGTCAGTTCTGACAAAGGGGGGCTCTGCAAACCCAGCAGACATGGAGCTGGAGCACAACCGGCCTGAGGGCAGCTGTGGCTGCTGCCCTGGCACTCTTGTTGGGACACAGAGTTGGTTTTGCCAAAGGTCACTGAGTGCTGTGCCAACCAAAACAGACATGGCACAAGCCTGTGAAGTGACACCTGTCAGTCACCTTAGAGACAGGCTGGCTGGGACTTCTTCCCGCTCATTGAGTTGTGGTTCTGAGACCTGGACAGCTCACCTCACACGATTTAAGGGAACGAAATTACTTAGGGGGTTACACTCAGGATTGCCTGAAACATTGCCAGTAGTAGTTCACTGCACTAGTCTGGGGTTGAGCTTTTTTGCCTTTGTTTGTTTGTTTTGGTTCTTTTTCTTTGTGTTGTTGTTTTTCTTTATTATTTTAATATAGTCAGCATTAGATGAGTTTGGATCCATCTACAAGCCAGCACGCTGAAAACAGCCCAGCTGCAGGTCAGCACAGAGGAGGTTACCAGGTAACTCCTCACATCTTCACCTTCTGTCTTCAATTTCAGCCACTGAAACGTGTACATACCTTGCTATACTAAGCAGTTAATGGTCTCAGCATACCTGCTGGCAGCACTTAAAGACAGCTAAATCACATAGTTTACCATGAGTTTCAGGATTCTTGAACGTCCTTAGAAAAAATTTTAGAAAAACCAAATCAACCCACATATACACAAAAAAAAAACCAAAACAACCAGACAAAAAATCCCAAACAAACAAAACAAAAAAACCAAACAACTTCTGCAGTTTCTCACAAGGTCTAGGACTATTTACTGACTGTAGGAATAAGTAAAATATAACTTTTGCTCCCTTGCTTGTATGGAATGTATTTCCTAGCATGTCTGCTCTTCTGCCAAGCCATTTTCTAAATGATTTTGAAGTAAAAGGAAGTTCTGGATATGAACATCTGCTTGAGCCCAAGATGTGGAAGGGAGTGGTGGTAGGTTAACTACAAAAAGAACAGACCTCCAAGTCATCCTCTTATACAAAATTCTGTTTTGCTTTTTCCTAATACAAGAGATCGACATAATATGAAGCAACTACTGAGGAGCACGAGAAAATAGCTATTCACTATGAATTACCACTATCTTAAAGGGATTTATTTCGACAAACATAACCACATGTGATAAAAATAAGTGAAAAGTTTGCCTTGCCTAGTTCCAGTAATGCCCAAATCTGTTTTGGAAGTCCTGAAAGTCAGTTTTGGAAGCGTGTTTTGTTTCAAATAAACCAAATATTTCTGCTACGGAAAAAAAATAATGTATACATTTTTATGTTACGTTTATAACAAGGCTTTTAAAGAAAACAGTTACAGGTATTCAACTGCATCAGACTTCAAAAGAAAAAAGATTATACATACAATACAAAAATACAAAAAAATATTTTTAGAACTTACAAACTCAAAAGTCTAAGTGGTCAGAGCTTTCCTAAAATAATAATAATAAAAAAATACACTTCAAGATGCACTTTCCTTTCTGCACTTGCAGGTTCAACTTCAGCATGAAGAAGGTTTTGGAGGCAGGATGAAAGCAATCAACACACTGAATTCTACAACCAGTTCCTGGCTGAAATTAATTTCAGGGTTGACACTATCAGGTACTTGAGTTTAAAAAAAGCCTTACACTTTCGGGGAGGTTGAGAATGCAGGTGGTGGTGTTGCTGTTGATAACTTTCTGTTTAACCAGTTCTGATAGTAAAATGTTTTAAAAATATGCCACCTAAATTAGATAGAAATTTAGACAGTCATTACTAGCACTGAAATCCTAGAGCACTGTTCTGCAGTATGAAAGCTAGGAAATTAAACTGACCAGACTAATGTCACTGCTGAAAAATCACTGCAAAAGGCAGACAGGCAGGAAAAGGTCAGGTTTTATTTCTGAAGTTGATGCTTGTTAGAAGCATTAGGACTGCACACACGATATTCTTAGACCTGATAGTGTCCACTGAGGTCACAGGCATCAAGGCATTTTGTTTTAAATGGCAAGACAGGGAAAGTGCATCTTGGATTTTTCATACTTAAGCAGTGAGTTACTGATTTTTGGTGTGGCTTTTATTCCTTCTAGGCATAGTAAAGAAAAATATTTCAACCAAATGTGAAGCTTAATGTACATTAGCTTGTATTTTTGGTGGTGGTTCTCGTGTACCACTAGGAAATGCTAACAAGCACTACTCAAGGCTAATGATTTAAGAGGAGCACACTGAAAATACTGATTTACCTTTGTAGTGAATATTCTTTACAGACTGTATCTAATATACAGACAAGGCCTGTTTCCTTAGGACGAAACAGGCCACAGAAGGTTACACATCCTACATGAAGTTTTAAACAAAATTAGAGCTAAGTTACCAGAGCCACTCAGAGCAACATAATTCCTAGTTTGCAGAGACTTAACAAAAGGTGACTGCGGGGAGAAAAAAAATCCAGGTTCTTATTTCCTGTGTAAGATTATATTCAGATTAATAGTCCAGTAACACTTCTAGCACAAGATAATGCTCTCTCTTTAGCAGAATTCCTAGAAGTCAGCTGTTTCTCCTATTATGAAGAGGGAGCCAGAATTGAGAATGCAAGAGCATTCAATTTAACCTGATTAAAGAGACAGTAACCTTTTTCATCCACCTTAATCACTGACCAAAAAAAAAAAAATTCTTAAAAAGGTACCACTCCAATTTCTTTATTATCTGTAACCTTTTGAAACTAATCACATGAACTACAAAATTAGCAAATGCCTTTTGTATACAAAACATAAATTACCTCTAATTTCAAACTTATTTATTAGTGTACCACTCAAAATCTTAAAAAAGTGGCTCCAAAGATAGTCTCATACCATTCTTAAAAAAGGAAACTGTTCCTTTAATGTTACACCCTCCCCTCCCCCCAAACACCCAACTTGTAATCCACATCGTTTAGTTATTTTCTTGGTCATGAACATTTCCAAGGTGAGATTTTATATTTCGTTCCCATAGCTTCTGGTTGTCAGAAAATCCATGCTTTCCTTTATTGAAGGAATTTGGTCCTGCTGAGGTTGGTGTATCCCTGTGAAAAAGTAAAATGAGCAATTGAGGAAGTCAGCTCAACTACAGAGTAGTCTGTGCAACGTGACACCGAAAATGCCAATTTCAAATCCAATCTGCCACCAGAAACTACCACAATTCTTTCTGTTGCATCAGGAGTCCTCACTACGGCAACTGTAATTTGGCCACAACTTTAAAAGTCTATCATGATAAACACCTTTAAAATAGATATTCTCAAAATTCATCCCTAATTTAAGTAAAGCCTCCTCTGAAAATGTCCTTATTTATTTTAGAATTGGCCCTCTACCATCTTAAATCAGTAGCAAACAGAACTACATATATTTGTTTAAATGAACAAGCAATTCTTTGTCTTTCTGACAAAGAAAGGATGACTCTCATCTTCCCCTTGCACAGGAGTTTAAAAACCAGACCAGACTTCCCTACTTCCAAACAACTTACAAAATGGATAACCAGAAAGATACAAAGTTTAGTGGCAAGCAGGAACTGTGATCTATTACTTTTCCAGGAGGAAAACAAGCTTCTATTTAATGAATCAATTTCTTTCTCACAAAGAAGGCAAATAAGATTCAAAGTTCTAATGTAAACGCACTACTTTTAACCTACAGATAAAACATTTGAAAATTCTCTTGTTTCTGGAGAAAAAAAATTTGAGCCTATTCTACCTTCCTATATTTCTAAGCCATCTGCAAGATCTGACCTGTGTTGGAGGAGGTATTCTCACACATTCACCCTTCTCTGGGCCAGTTAAAAGCTGACCTACCTTCCAATGTTCTTCATGCGCATCTTGGCTTCTGGAGGCATTTCTTCTGGTTCACTCTGCAGAGAGAAAGGCCATTAGAGCATGGCTGGGCACTTGCTTTTGAACATTTCAAATGCCTGACAAGATAAAGGATGGACTACAGCTCCACAGGAAAGCAAAGTGACTTGGAAGAGAGGTTCTACGAGGTTACAGACCAGAACGCAAATTCCTTTGTTCACCTCTGCATAAGAAGGAGCAGTAACATGACAACAAGGTCTTTTAGCCAACCAGAAGCACAACTTTCCTTTGCCTCCCCTTTATTAAGCCCAGAGAAAGCAACCATTAATTCAAATTATGTTGTGCATCTCATTTTCAGGGAGAAGTTATCAGCACTTCAATGATTTCTTGAACCAACACAAAGTTGTACATTCTTAAGCAGAAATACAAAAGATGGTTTTAGGTTGAAAATTTCTGACATTTATGTAGAAAACATTAAAGAACCCACTCTTTCCACACCAATGGCATTTTGTGTTCATCACTGGCTTATTACTCACATCTTCATCTTCATTGAAAGCTGCTGCTACAGAAAGAGTTTTTGGAGCCAGGGTTGGAACAGGCTCTTTAGGCTTCTGAAAAAAAGATCAAAAAAAAAAAAGTAAAGTAAGTCTACTAACTCCGAAAAGCTACCCTTGGAATTTTCAATATTTTGGTAAAATTAAGTCAAATGTCTTCACTGAAATGGGCAACCAGAGGGAAAAGTTTTCCTTTGAATCAAGCACATAAAGGTTTCTCTAATGAAATAGGAAAAATGACTGCTCATTTATGTGTGATACACGCTGAGAAGCAAGCTAAGCCCTCTCATATTACAACTCTCCACAAGCAGGTCTTAACTTTCTAGCATACTGCAGGGGTACTCAGCCACTGTGCATGACATGGACAATTAAAAAGAATCTGGATAAGTTGTGGTATTCAAAATGTTACTATGTCACGGTTTCCATTATTCTTTTGGAGCATTCTTATCCATCAATGTCAGAAAGATGAGTATGTTTATCCTCTTGCATTTTAACAGTATCACAGCTTTCTGGCTTAAACCAATTAAATACTTTTAAACAAGCATCAGTATGTATCACACAGTCTGATTAATATAAGGCTCCTTTAAATAAAGTATTATTATTTCCAGTAAAACCTCCTTCTATTTAAAGTGTAAGAAGCTGTCAAACTCACAAGTGTTACACGTAATACAACAGTGGTACCAAAAGTTGCTTCGATACCACTAAGAGCCATGTCACCAGTAATAGTTTGCTTCTACAGTACTACCAGTTATCCAAACCAATGACATACAGGGCTTTCTCCATTTTTACTTCATTGGTGATAATTTAACATATACTCATAGAAGCTGATACTGGAGCAGAGTCCTTATGCAACTGACTACAGCTGTCCTTTACTGATAGCATACAACATTAAAACAATGTACCATATTTAAAGCATCTGCTCTGCAGGAACAGATAAGGCACTAAAGGACTAAAAATTACTGGAAAGAAACAGGGGAAGTTTCAGCACTGTCCCATCTGGTGTACTGTCAGTCACCCACTAAACTCAGTGAGCCAGAAATCCTGAGCCAAATTTATTGCCACAGTAAGTATCTTCTGACACAAGAAACTGAAGTATGCTGGCGCCTCAGAGAAGGCAGCTTTGTCAATTCTTCCCAAGCCTGACTGACCTGATTGCATTTATACCTCAGAATGTTGCCAGCCCACACCTCCCTTCCATCTCAAAATAATAGAGCACTCTTTTAATATTTTGCAGATCTGTAGAATGCTGGCATTGCAAGTGCAAGCCTTTCATGATTACAGTTTGAGTTTAGTGCAGACAAGGATTTATAATGCATTCATCACAGTGGTACAACGGAAATGTAAATGAACTATATTAATTAGATCGAGAAGCAGCACCAGGCTTGTCCTTGCCCAAACTAACAGAGGACTGCTTTTGAAGTAAAGAGAGTCATCAGATTCAACCTAAACAAGCATAAGGATACCTTGTACTGGACAATAAAGGGTATCAGAATTCTTAGCAACCTATATAACGAAGCCTCATCTCTTGCATAAAGTACAAATGAATCATACTGACCTTGCAAAGAACAGGCAAAGTCATGAAAAATCAGCTATACTTCCCCATCCAAAATAAGATCTTTGGAGTAGAAGACAACCTATTAAGCTATCTAGGAGATGCTTCCTTATAGCTTTAAGATTCCTATGCAATGAGGGTCCCAGACCTCATTTCAAAGTAGCCTGAACAGTTTAACAAGTCTGCTCATTTCCCTCAGGAAATTATTCCAGACTTATCAAATCTCATTACAAAATAATTCTCTATGTTGAAAGATCTACAGTTCATTTCAATCAAGTCTTATGCTTCCTAAGACAACTGACCTGTTACTAAACACCTTGAAGTACTTACATATGCATAACTAGCTGGCCCTGCAATGCTTGCTTAAATTGTATGCAAGTTACCCTCATGGAATTCAAGGTTTCCCTCTGCGTGGAAGCCTCCCCAAAGTATTCCCCTTTTTGCCTCAGTTTCCCTAAAATTAAAAGCCCTTCAGACAACTTACATTTGCTCCTAGTTTGATGGATATTGCAGATGCCTTCTTTGTTGTCTGACTGCCTATGGAAAATCCAAACTTGGACATTTTGGCAGGAGCAGGCTTTGTGGTGAAGTCTTCAGCTTCTTCATTAGCTGCCCGTTTCTCTGCGCTGCGACTCGAACTTTCTCCTCCATTACTGGAAGAAACAGTCTTAGTTTTCACAGGTTTTTCTGCCTCTTCTTCAGGTCCTGGTGAAGTCGAAACAACTTACCAAGATGAGCTACTTTTACTGAGCAGATTGATGGGAGCAGCAACCTCAAAAAGCATTATACTTTGGGTGCAACAGGTAAGGTGTTTTTAGTGACAGCAGTTTCCACCAATGTACATTTAGTGGATAGCAAAACACAGAGAGGAGAAGAAACTGCAAGCACTCCACTAATGGTAAAGAACTTCTTTTGTATGAGCCAGGAAAACAATCTTGAAGCACCATCTCTTTATTTAGAATGGAAGTCAAAGTTCACGTAAGTAAATTAAATGTAGATGACTAAATCTTTTTAGGGTTTTAAGTTGCCATAGATAAGCTTTCATAAATGGAATACGAATTCCAAATCTAGAGTAGATAATCTAAGTTAAAATTAATTTTACTAAATTTCTACATAATCATGTCCATGCCAGTCTCTAGCCTTGCCTGGCACAACTCTAAAATCATGGGAGTGACTACAGTGAGGCCGGCTGTTTCAATCATGTTTCAAGTCACTGCTTGTCCACATCTCATCTGTAATAAATCTGCCAAGCTGTGCTTGAGGAAGGAATAAGCTCTAAAAAACCATATATATAGATTTAATCTTTTCTGTGTTTGTATAAAGTCATGGAAGACATAGCAGCTGACCAGTGATCAATAGAGAAAAAACACTCAAGTAACATTTTCATTCCTATATTATCAGCTTCTTTAGTTACACCAAGAGAAAAAGGTGTCCTTGGAAGACTCATACTGAACATAGTAAATGCTTCAGCAAAAAGACACTTCCCTGCTGCTGCAATAAGCAAATCCCTGCAGCAACAGAAGAGGGAAAAAGCCCCCAACACACATTAGGAATGGACAGGGAAGTGTTCACAGTAGCAGTTTACAAAAACTAGAGTTAGAACCAGTCCCTCATCGTATCAAGTAAAGAAGTGAACCTTCCATGCACAGTAAATTCAGCCCACCAGTGAAGAAAGCTCTTTGCACTGCTAATGGCAAAAAGCTACTAAGAAGGGAGAGAAGAAAGTCTGAACTGGGGGTCAACAACATTGTAGCTCTGAGGAAAAAAAAAGCAGCAAACATCAGGACAGAGAAAAACTAGGAACACCATCAATATATTTGCGATTCCCCGAATCATAAGCAGCAGAATATACCCTTTCTACCCCCCTCTTCAAGGTATCAAGATAATAAGCGATTGAAACAAAAATAGATTTATCATTCACCTCTGGAAATATGACAGATTAAAAAAAACCAAAATTGTAACTTTAAACAGTTTCATTGTTTTTAAAAAATGGTACTAGTCTGCACCACTAGAAATCTGACCCAGAAAACACAGATATAAAAGTGAAAAACCAAGGAGGAAAGAGAACCTATCAAAATGTACATAAGTGACCTTGGATACCCATAGCTCACTTAGCACAGTGTAACAAACGGCAATCTGCAAGACTAGGAGGTCTTTATAGCTAGTCTATGAAGTTACATTAAACAGAATATTTCAAGTCCAGCCTAGGTACACTAGAGACTGTGATTCAAGGGTAGGTAGAAGATTCACTGGCCTTAAAAGTGCTGGAACTATGGGCCAAAAAGTCTTCCTTTTCACAGGATACAAAATCCACAGCAGCCCAAATCTCAGGGCACAGGGGAGCAGTCCAGGTACCTAAACTAGCATTAGACTGAAGCTAATCACACTGAAGCTTACTGCTTTAAGTGCAAATTCTCAAATACTGCTAAGCACTAGGTGAAGCCTAACACAATCCACCCATACCTGTTTTCTCACCAAATTTTAAAGAGCATCTCTCTAAAAATTAGCTCCTATCATTCTGAGTGTTACTTCTAATAGGCTCGATGCAGGATGAACTGCAGACTGCTGAAAGAAACACTCTTACTTGCTGAAAGAGCTGTAAGGCGCAAGGGACAATTGGGGAAGGTGGGGAGCCATTGTGCTGTTTGATTTCTGCAGAAAACAGAAATGCAGACATATATTAACCATTAAACAGGTCTTTCCCATGCCAATGCATGCATATATATATATATTCCAAGACATTAAGGTTTCTTTATTATTTCCTGGAGACATCAAGGAGATCACACTTCACCTACAGAAAGCACCAGTACTGTTTCCAAAGCTAGGCTGAACAGTGCTCTTCTCATGGACTGCAGAAATAAAAAGCTGTCCTACTTCACAGAGGAGTTTTACTCATGTGTATCAACAAACCACATGAGTGCACAACTTCCGCTTTCCAGGTAGTTGAAGTGACAAGACTGACAGTGCCAGCTGCACGGCATTTCAGGATCTGTTGTCACTGGCAGGGTGACCACTGGTGGAGGAGGCACCAAACCAATCACAGCTAAGTTAATTTTAAGATAAACCCCACTAATCCTGGCAAAAGCTGAACATTCCAAATTGCTTTCAAAAATCGTCAGGGGGCAATTATTTTTCCTTAGGGCCAACATACTGTAACTCATTAAGATCATGTTCCAGCACTCCAAACAGTACACAAGACACTAAGGGTAACTGATGTCCTGATGCTGTCCAGTTACTGTATTACTAATAAAAAACCCCAAAACCAAAAAAATAAAAAACCCAAAGGCCCGCCAAAAGCCAATTGAGAACCAAGAGTCAAGGAATTACCTAAAATCAGGTATTACTGTTCAAATTTCAGTGATTATCAGAAATAACATTCACTGGTGAGGCTGTCCTAACTGGTTTATAAGCCTGATTTAATTTTATAACAGATAAAAAAAATGCCCTCTGTCTATAAACTAAAAAAAGCCACCAAAATCCAACTACAACAAAAACAGAAATACAGCAGGAAAGAAGTTTTATCTTTGGAAAGGCATTATTCTCTCAACTTTAAATCAAGGGGGAAAAGAATAAAGGAAACATCCAATTAAAAATTTTCGAATAGTGCAGAAGAGATAAGAATATCCAGTCATGTTACAAATAGTATAAAACCAAACCACAAACTTACAGATTGCTGCCAAGCAAAAACACCCCAAGATCCTTAAAACGGCAGTTAAGGAATATTCACTGTACCCATTTGTAAAAAAGGCACCACAGCTGTTAAAAGTTAATCTTTAAGATGCTGTCTTCATCCTTGCAAGGCAGCAGCAGCCGAATTTCTCTCAAAGCACGGCATGAGTATTCCGTGTTTTTTTAACAGAACCCGCACATTTGCTCGGAGGAGGAGTGCTGTAGTTTTACAAAAGCGCCTGTACGGCTGAGGACAGCAGGCCCAGACTCGGCCTCTCCTCCAGCGCAGCCCCTCAGGCCGGGGCCGCCCCCTCTCCCCGCAGGGCCGGGCAT
>VWZG01005229.1:0-27613 GCA_013396735.1 Grallaria varia
TGCGCACTACTTAGAAAAGTAATGGTACATGATGAAACATCCATGTGGTAGAATGGCACCGTAGAAATGGGCTTACTGCTTCCCTGTCTTTTCTGGTGGTATAATTCTCAGGGGCTCAGAGGTTTGTCTAAAACTCCCTTACAAAGTGTCATCACAGAAACTAAAGTTTGTCAAGTATTATATGTATTCTTCTTTTATGCCTATGTTCACAAATTAACTTTTCATCCATTCTTGCAGTAATAATTTCAAGAAAGTTAATTAGAAGGTAGCTGTAGAATCATTTCAAAAACAGCTTTGTTATTAGTTTCTAAATAAAAATTTAAGTTTTTTTCCCTTCTTTTTAGGGGTGTGGCATAATTTTGTTCTTGGTGTTGGAAGTTTCATGGTTTTGTTTTTGCTGCCAGCCCTTCTTTTCCCTTTCTATTACACGGGTGTCGGGGCACTTGTCACTGAGGTTGCTGAGGTAAGAAAAGATCTTTTCTGTTTTCATATTTTATGCTTTGTGATCTGAAATGTACCTGTGTCTCTTACTAACACATTCAGATTTGCAGCACTGTGCAGAATGGAATATACTGAACTTTTTGCTTAAAGTTTTCTTCTTAGTCTCATGTATTTTAGTATTAGTAAATAAAGGAACATGGTGCGAATAATTATAGACTACTCAGCATACTATAAAAATGTTTAGACATTTGTGATGAGTTGCAGGCTTATTTCAGGGGAGGTTTAACTTTTTTTCGTTATTGGCACAAAGCAATTTACTCAAAACTGCATTATCACTTTAGTTACTCCTATCTTGTTTTAATGTTAAAGATTATTTCAAGCTGATTTCCTTGTTTGGTCAGCTGGAAGCTGAGGTTCTGGAAAGGACTGATTTTTTTTTTTTTACTTAATCAAATACAGCACAGTTGAGCAGCAAAGCTGAAAGGATTCAGTCTTTCTTTGTTCTGAAAGTCAACTGATTTAACTCAGGAGAGAGCGACATTCATTATGCTTTATTACCTTTTAAAGTACAGGTACACCCTGCTTTCTTGAAAGGTTCATGGTATTAATTTAAGTTACTTGAACTTAATGTGTTGTGGGTTTTCATAGCATTTTAACTTGTATGAAAATAATTACTCAGATTTGAAGAAGTTCTTGGGACCCTTGGAGGCCCTTCTTTCCCCCCTTTCCTCTTTTTGTCCCTTTTCCCCATTTTCCTTCTTTGCACTAAATAAGTTATTATTTGTAGAGGATGGGGTTTTTTGTAAAGCTTTGTCATAAATTGAAATAATCAGTTCTAGTGGAGTCTGAGATTTTGTTTCTATGGAAATAGTGTCTTAACCTAAAGATTTCAAAGCTATTCAGTAGAACTGCAAGCTAATCCTCATAGTTTTAACTATAATAATATGACTGACTTCACTGTTCTCAGGATTCTCCTGCCAATGGACCAAGAGGTCTTTTTGTGGGAGACCTTGTCACTAATCTACAAGACTGCCCAGTTTATAATGTGGAAGACTGGAATTCCTGTCTGGGAGACATTTCAGAGAAGTCACAGGTCGGCTACTGTGTAAGTGCAGCCACCCTACAGCAATTAAGCTTTCCAGCTAGAGGTATGACTTTAGGTGCTCTCCTCATTATTTTATATATTAATTAATTTATATTTTAATTTTTTTATGTTTGAAAGACTATTTTGGATTTAGAATTTATTGTTGGGGTCAGATTTCTCATAAATCAAGTCTGCTATCCTGTCTCAAGCAGTTACCAATGCTGTTTTGGGAAATCTGAAAGTAAGGAACAGGTAGAATTTAATTTGTCTTTCAGTCATCCTGTAAAAATACCCTGTATGATCTGAATAATAAAATCTGATTCTTCAGGATATTGCAGAACTTTGTTATTAGCAGTAATACAGTTACCTCCTCTATTTTAAGTTCCATTAAATGGATCAACTCAGTGATGTTGTGCAGATGTAAACTCCACACATTACCTTACAGCTTCGATCAGTATGATGTTGCAAATTGTATGGTTTAACCCAGTGATGTGCTTTATTATGGACACTTCTTGTGATGTGTCTCACTATAGTGGTTTTATGTCATGGCCCATAAACTCAGTTTTGTCTGGATTGCACATACTGCTTCTGAAAGTCAGACTATTTCCTTCTGTTTCCACTTATACATTAGAGTGATTGTTGCTGTAAGGGCTTACCCCTGAGAAACAAAAACAAAAATGTGAGCTGAATTAAATCAGAACAATAAAAAAAAATTAAGTAGCACAAAAAAGAACAGTCGCGTTAAATGGGCTGAATGTCTTGTGACATGCCCTAAAGCTCTCTAGAGTTTCTTTCATGGAAGCATCCATGGAAACTGAATTCCAAAGGTAAGGGGCTGCTGCTGAGCAAAACCTATATGATGCTATTCAGAGCTTTAAAATTGTCACTGCATTGTTCCATCATACTAGAAATAAACAGGAGGTCAGGCAACTTGACTACCCTTGTCTTTTGATTCATTATAGTACTTTTGTGAGACTGAAAAGGTAATTTATTTTTTTAGTATATAAGGAAAGTAGTCTTACAGCTGGAACTAAGATAAATATTTAAACTGAAAACTAGTGGAGTATGGGTAAGAACCTGCTTTTAGAGACCTGACTGTTTGGATTATGCCTCTGAAGAGGAGGGCAACTTGGCCAGAACCAATTCTCAGATGCTGTAGGTGTATGTATGCTGCAGTTCTGCTGTTCTCTGAAATGCAATTTCAGAGTCATGGATAATAAAACTGCATATTCTGTAGTTGAACCAGTCCTATTTAGATTGAAATACTGGAGGCTTAATATTGGAGACTCAGTTTTGCTTCCAAGCTTGGTCGCTGTATCGTGTTAGCAGCCCTTTGTCCCCTCTGCTGCTTTCTAATCAGACCAGTCTGTCTGCATTTTTGGAGTCTTAAGCCTCCAGCAGTGAGAAATATTCCTCTGAAATTAAATGAACTCTGTTTGGTCTCTAGCAGCTGTCATTTGTCAAAATCTTGACAGTTCACAACTTGGCATAAATACAGAGTATCAATAAAAATACATATAGCAAATGGACCCCATCTACTTGAGCATAAAACAAATTGAGAATAAACTATTTGAGTATGAGGCTAGACAGAAAACAATGCCCTGAGGTCCTTGAAATTAAAAAAAAAAAAAAAAAAAGTGCTTTCAGTGTAGCTTATAAAGAAACTAATTTCATGGTCATTCACTGTTCAAAAAATATATGTGGTTTCTTAGCCTCAGGGTAGTTGAATAAAGGTTTGTATGGTACGGTGCTTGCACCTGTAAGCCCCAGGCATAAAGCACCGTGTTAGTGGACTGCAAGTTATGCAGTGATAAATCAGCAACCAGTATCACAGGCTCGACCTACCTAAGGAAGGTACTGCTGTTGCTGTGATACAGGTTCTTACAGTGACCATTCTTTTGTGTGTGTTTTTAAGCTGTTGTTGTGCAGAAAGTTAGGCTTAATTCATCTAAAGAGCATCTGTACAAAGATTCTGTAACAGACCAGTTAAAACATGGCCTAAACCATCATTTATTCACGGCTGTAACCCTCAAGGTTTGGAAAACTTTAAGAATTTGAATCTTGTAAAGGCTTTCACATTTTAGGGAATGTTTTGAGCCTTGGTCATTTCCACAGCCAGCCCGTGAAATCAATGAAGTAGTGGCTAACAAAGGTCTATGCCAAACCTTGATACAAGTTGGGGGCAATGGGTAAAAGTATTTTGTAACTTGCATTGCCCAAAACATTGCAGTGTAGACCTCTAGTATCTCGAGGAGATGTATTAAGATAAAAAAATCAGTATGTGACATAACTGAAATCTTGTAACATTCACACACGTTGGTGATGAGATTTATTTTTAGTTGTGACTGAACTACAGCTATGCTGTGTGAATTACTGTAATTCTTGAAGGCTGTAAGGTGATTATTTTGTTTTATTCAGAGACTAATTTTTTTCAGGTAGTTGCTATAATATCATTATTTGCTCTGTCTCTGTGTTTTTTAGTCTACAGAAGACTTGATGGCACAGTTGAATGTTGTAGTAACAACAGCCTCACAGACATTTGCTTTTCATATAGCAATAAGTTGGACAGCCATCTGGTAAGTTACTTAAATGGCTGATTCTCTTTGGTAAGTCTAAAATTATATAAGTTAATTAGTAATATTTACCAATATTTATACAGCATATTCATGGGTTTAAGAATATCTACAGTTTGTAATAAAGGTATATATGTATTTTATTCTCCCCATTTATAACTCAGAAACCCTCAAAATATTAGTTATGATTTTTCCCATGATCAATCAGGAAATCTCTGGAAGAATCATTAAAAAATCTTGCTATCCCTCATTCTTTTTGGCAAAAAGACACCTCACTGATTATCAGTATTTGGGATGCAGAATATTGGTGAGAAAAAACAACTTTTGAGAAGATGGTGAAATTGGCTAATTTTGGTGCTTCAATCTTTTAAGGTATTGAGCACTAACAGGCAAAGCAAAGCACTGGTCTGTCTGTTCAGTCATTTTGTCTGAAGCTTGTAGTGCTGCTCCCTAAGTTAAACTAAAAACATGCAGGAGAGAGTCCTAGAGATTGCCCAGTTTCTCAAAATGAGAGCTGCTATTTGATTCCTTTTTCACCATGCAAATTTTTTTGTCATGTGAAAACAAAGTTTCTCAGCAGGTTTTTGACTTATGTCCTTCAAAACAGAATATAACAACCTTCCAGTGGCTAAAGGGGCTACATGAAAGCTGGAGAGGGACTTTTTACAGGGGCATGTAGTGATAGGACAAGGGGGAATGGCTTTAAACTGAAAGAAGGCAGGTTTACATTAGATAGAAGGAAGAAATTCTTTACAGTGAGGGTAGTAAGACAGTGAAACAAGTTGGCCAGAGAGGTTGTGGATGCCCCCATCCCTGGAGGTGTTCAAGGCCAGTTTGGATGGGGCTCTGAGCAGCCTGGTCTCGTGGAAGGTGTCCCCACCCATTACAGTGGGATAGGAACAAAGTCATCTTTAACCCTTCCAACCAATTCTGTGATTCTGTGAAAATAGACTTCCGTGTGGACAGTGATGGAATATTTCTGTTGGTTCTCTTTACAAGAAAAAGAGCACAAGTATCAACTGTGTAAACTTTCCTGTACATACCAGTTTGTTACTGTTCTGACCTCTACTGCTAAATATTAGAAGAAATTCTATGTTTCTATGGTGGTAAGATTCCCACTCCAGAGTGTTTTTGTGATATTTAACACTAAGAATTGAGCACATTCCAGCACTTCATTGAAATATGGCAGTGGCTGGTAACATCCTGGAGTTCTGTAAGATTTGATAAATCACTATCCCACTGAGCCTTGGCATTCTTGAGCTCATAGCTGCTACTTATGAAATAAAAGCATCCAGAAGTCTGTGACCTTGTGACTTTCAAGTGTTCCTAGACTGGCTGTGAGTTTTTGAACAATTATTTCAAATAGTCTTTGCAGTGTTATGCAGCAGTATTTGAAAGTGGTTCTCTCCCTCCCATTGGAAGAGAAAGGGCTTGTATCAAGGTTAATGGTGACTGTCTGACACATGTATTTATGGGGAGTGTAACAAACAGGCTAAAAAGCTATAATTTTCTTTCTTTTTTTTTTTTTTTTCTCCTAAAGCAAATAGTAGATTAAGAACTTTCCTTGCCTGTGTTTTAAGAAAAAAAGGAAAAGTGTCGCTGAGTTTTTACGAGAGACATGAGGGGGAAAACCAATTTCCTGTTCCCTTCCGCTGTACTGTCTTTGGCCTGTGGGGAGTAAGAAAGATCTGGTCTTTCAGACTGCAGAGTGGAAAAGTGTTATAGGTAGGAATTATAGAGACACAGCACTGCATTAAGTCCTGTGCTCATCTTAGTTGAGAAGGGTTTCTTAGCTACCACACACCTGGTAGGTTTGTTGGTTTATTTACTGAACACGAGCTCTTGTTCAGCCAAATGAGCTTTTAGATCAATGAGGACTAAAACTTCTTACACAGGTAAGTCACTAGTATGTTGACGCAGGCTCTGTCCATTAGAAATCACTGATTTATGTTTACATGTCTTGATTTTTTGTTATGCAGGTGTGTACCTTTCTAAAAATACTTTGCTTTTATTTTGGTATGTGTGCACACCCTCTCTTCCTCATTCCACTAAATATGGAATGAAAGGTTGAATATGTACCAGGTAGAGGTTCCTAAGGATCTGACATTAAAAACCCAAGAAAAAATCAGATTTCAGCTCTGCATAGGCTGGTATCAGTGAGGCATTTCTTTGCTTTAAGAGGAATATTTAGTTCCTTTTATTCTGATCTGTTGGAAAATACCTTTAACTTTCATAATCATTTCAAATGCCCTTTGCAGTATGCCTGTCTGCCAGCACGAAAAGTTATTGAAGCCAGCGAAGTTTGTCGAACCAACATGGACTGCCAGAAGGACTTTGTTCCAAGCTTTTGTGTGACTCCTTCTTTGGAGAACCAAACAAGGCTAATAAGGGTAAAACATCCACCCCATATTGACATGCTATATGTAGGACACCCCATGCATCTTCAGTACACAGGTTGGTATTATTTATTGCAACAGTTTAGCAAAAAAAAATCTCCAGTATGGCTTCCTTTTCCTGGCTGCTTGAACAAGGTCTTGGAATGCTTGTTGGCTAACTTTCTTAATGCAGAATCCATTTCTTGTTACAGCCAGTGGAGAGACATGGACTACTCAGGCCTAAAATGAAATGTGCACAGTGCAATGAGTTATGAAGGTAATAGAAACCATATGTGATCTGAGATGGTTGTTTTTTCAGAAAAGTGTGTAAGGGCTATTTCTAGAACAGATCTTACTCAGTCATAGGAACCAGATACCTGCATTTTCCTGAGGCATAAACTTCTCAAAATGTTATTGGAGAATCTCTAGGGCACCTTGCTCTATCACCTTGCCTGGAATATTAGCATGACTGCTTAAATCACACCTGATATCTAAGTATCAGTGACAGATTCCTATGACTACTGACCCACAAGTCTTATCACAACATAGTCTTTTCCTGATTTTTTTTTTTCATTTGACTGCCCTAAATTAAATAACACTTCAGTTCCTTACTTTGAGATTCACTGTGTCTCATCTTTGGGCAAGCTTATGTGCTTGAGCCAGGTATATAAGTAAACAGTAATTCTGCTGCTGAAGAGAATATGGAAAGGATGAACAAACTTAACAACATCCTACTTAGTAGCTTGAGTGGCATGGCAAAATTCAGCTTCAAATGGGCTTTTAAAAGTTTAAGGTGTTAAACTACTATCCCTTTCTGGGAGGAACCTACCTGTTCCTCATAGACAGCTGTACCTCTAGGGGTGATTTTACTTCAGACAATTGGAAGTATCTCCTTAGCAAGGCATTGTGCTTTTCTGAATAAGCACTGGAATAAGGTACAAAATAGCTTGATAAACAGTGATGAAATCTGGTAGTGTAAAACCATTAACATTCTTGCATAATATATTTTTAGTTCATCTGTCAGTCTTTATCTTTCTGTGCTGGTAATTTGATGCTCTGTGAGGAGTTACTTATTTCAACTTTTTTATAATAGACCATCATTTAAGCCCCTGAGATGATATCTTCATTTGTTATTTCTGGCCTCTTGCCATTTAAAAGGAAAACATTGTGATATCAACGTATTTGATGACATCTATTCCAAGTGCAGCAACGTATTTTAAGAATAGAATTTTATGACTATATGCAATTCCTTTTCTTGGTCTCTAACAATACCAACTATCAGTACTGTAGAACAATTGATGTTGTTCTCTTTTCCAATATGTTAGAGCAATAGGGTTTTAGTCAGTGTTTCCTACTGAACAGTAATTCTGCAAAAGAATTGAACCTGTCAATCTGTCAGAAGTCAGAAGAGAATGTTATTGCATCTAAAGAGGTAGTTCCGCTTTAAGAAGTTACTGGAATATAATTCTAAAGTGATTTACTATACCCTGGGAATTGTACGTTGAATGTATTAATTTTAAAGCTAAAAGCTTGACTCTATTACAAACTTTGTTGCAAATGCAACCTATGCTTTTTGTTCCCCTTGGAAAAGCATCAGAGCTAAAATTACAGGATCCTGGCTTGGGCAGCAGGTAATCTATTGTATCATCATAGAGTTTCATGCATTGCAATGGAACAACTTCTAAATGTTTCAGATTTAACTTTGCACTGTACAATGCTGGCTGGGACCAACAGGTTTGGTGTGTTGTTTTGTTTTTTTTTCAAATGGGACAGATCAGCATGTGGTAACCATTTCTTTACAGTTAAGAAAGGAAGATAATTTTTTCCTCTACTGTGTGAGTTTTGAAATAGGAATATGTTTTAGAGAAATGCCTTATTCTTTAGTGTGATCTTTCTGCCTGCAGGAAACATCACTTTTTAGAGTGGTGCTACATTTAACACACAACATGATACGAGAGTTTCACTAGGGTGTAGTATGACTTTACTTTGTCTAGAAACATCACTAAAGTGATGTTGGAATAACCTTCTAAGATTATGCATGTATTGTTTTCTACTTAGGCTTGCATTGTTGTCATGATAGTCCTGATTTATAGTGAAGCAGTAATTATTTCGTATTTCCATTCTGAAGATAACATCCAGATAATGTATTTTTGAAAATGTATGTACATAACAGCTACTTAGAAGTAATAGTCTCTACAGCTTATTTCTGTTAAATGTTTCTGTTTCCTCAATTTAAAATAATCCTAGCAAAAATATTTTTTGTTGACATGGATGCATCTGGCACTTTTTTCCAGTGTTAAAAAAAAACCCTGGAAAGAATCGTAATCCTAAATGAACTTACAGCACCAGAGATTTGGCCAAAACTAAAAAACAGAAGGAATGATGAGGAATGCATGTCATTTGGGACAGACACATTGATTAATCCTTTTAATTAGCATTCCTTCTGTAAAAAGTACCTAATGTAATCCAATATAAATTCATACTGTCGGTTCAATAAATGTGGTATTACTCAAGACTTTTAAACTTTTCTTATGGCAGGCCAGTTATGCTCTAGAGGCTCTCCTTTATGCTGGACAGATGATAAGTAAGGTTGAAATAGAGAGCCCTGTCAGTACTGCCATGCAACTTTGTGCTGTTTCTTCTTTATTGTGTGTGGAGGTTTTCATTCCCTCATGTCATTTCTGATACTGCAAAATTTTTCTTCTGTCTCTGGCCGTTCTTGGTTGAAAAGAATCTGGTGACTAAGATTTGTATTTGGAATTCACACTACTTGAAGGAACATCATATACTTGAATGTTATTATTGTCCCTCAGGGATCAAAAACTGCAAAGTTACCTTCATGAAAAGAAGATGGAACTTACCTAGGAGATAATTTCCCTGAACTGGACCAGTCTCCTACTTCTGTTATATCTGAGTCTTCTTCAAAAAAAAAAAAGAAGAAAAGGAAAAAAAGCCTCTTCCTGGCTTTGGGGATGTTTATAAGCAACAACAGCCATAATCCATGATGAAGGTCTTTCTGGTACAGCCTGGTTTCTCGATATTTCCATGCTTGTTTATCCTTATCACTGAGGATCGTCCTTCTTTGCTTTTAACCCATATTTAAAGGATTACATGTATAGTTCTTCTGGAGACCACACAGAAATATCTCATGCTATGCTGTCCGTCTCCTCCATAGCATACATGCCTTTCCCCCATGAAGAAGTTTTGAAAAGCCCTTTGGTCAACCTAGCCTCCCAGTCACTTCTAATTAAAATTGTGTCTGTTATGCATTCTTCTCAATATTTGCCAACACCATCTAGCATTAGCCAACAAAAGAAATGTTATTTCCAGGTCAAAGAATTGTTTAATTAGAGCAGGAAAACAATGACTGTTTTCTCTCACTCGGGATCATTGCTGTTCACCTCTTCCCAGCAGTATCTTTTTGAAGACAAGCCTAGAGAACATAATTTCTGTAGTTCTTTTGTTATTTGTCAGAGGACAAATTTGCCTACTGCAATTAGGTTTAATCCATTACAACAACTAAATTCATTGCCTCATGTTACAGTGTCTACAGTTCAGTCCACCAACTTCCTGAAGAGTTTCTTTGTGTTTGGAATTTGCTTCAGTAGCAAGGTTTGGAGTTTAGGTCCATGTCTAGTGGCTGTGGGTGACAACAGTTTGTTGTAACAAAGAGGGAAGAAGATTAGTGATCCATTCTCAGTGTTGGTACAACTTCAAGTTCAGGTTGGTGACTTAGTGGCCATTAGATGTTGGTCAAGAGGCAGGCAAATTTTGAAATTACAGTATATTGCAGTGTGTGTCTTTTAAAATATTTGAATACACTGGATGCCTCAGTCATTTTGTTATTTTGGCTCATGAACTAGAGGTCAGATCAGATGTTCTGATTCCACCCTTCAGCATGACAAGTTGTTTGCTTTAGATAACACTTGACCTGGATGTACGTATGTAACAAAAAAACAACAACTGGGTAATGAGAGGCTGGAGAGCAGCCCCACAGAAAAAGATCTGAGTGTCTCGGTCAGTGGCAGGTTGAATATGAGTCAGCAGTGCCCTGGCAGCCAGGAGGGCCAGCTGTGTCCTGGGAGGCATCAGGCAAAGCATCGCCAGCCGGTCAAGGGAGGGGATTATTGTTCTCCTCTGCACTGGGGCGGCCTCACCTTGGATATTGAATATTGTGTGCAGTTTGGGGTACCACAATATAAGAATGATATTAAGCTATTGGAGACTGTCCAAAGGAGGGCAACAAAGATGATGAAGAGCCTTGAGGGGAAACCATTTGAGGAGCAACTGAGCCATGTGTTCATCATAATGTTCAGCCATGTGTTCATCATAATCTACAACTTCCTCACAAGGGAAAGAGGAGGGGCAGGCACTTTCCTCTGTGGTGAGCAGTGACAGGACCCAAGGGAATGGCCTGAAGTTGTGTCAGCGGAGGTTTAGGTTGGATATGAGGTACCAGAGGGTGGTTGGGCACTGGAACAGGCTTCCCAGGGAAGTGGTCACAGCACCAAGCCTGACAGAGTTCAAGAAGCACTTGGATGATACTCTCGGGCAGATGGTGTTACTCTTGGGTGGCCTTGTATAGGGCTGGGAGTTGGACTTGATGATCCTTGTGAGTCCCTTCCAACTCGGGATATTCTGATATTACTGAGATGGAACACTTTTGTGATGATTCTGTTCTTTTTATTCAGACAAAAAGAGCTGATCCCTGAAGCTGTGGGTCAGGTTTCTGTCAGCCCAACCCCTTCCCTGGCAGGCCCACCTTCCGCTCTGTCTGGAGGGTTGGACCAGCGGGTTTAGGGGTGATGGGGGCTGTTTCTGTTGTGGCTGGGGCTGGTCAGTTTCTGCAGCTGCTGCAGGGCAGCTGAGGAGGGGCTGGGGAACAGGGACAGCTCAGGGATCAGATGAGCCAGTTTCTTAGGGCTGCTACAGTGCTGGGTCAGGTTCAGATACACTGGTCGGGCTGTCTGGGCGTGAGATCAGGCCAACACGTTCCTGCTGGTCTCCAGAGAGATGCCTGTGGAGAGAGGAGGTGGCAAATGGGGCACAGGGACTCTCCTCCACGGCAGAGTCCAGAGCTGGCAAGACTCGCCACCATGGGTGGAGCTGCTGGCACACCTTGGCCAAGTGAACACTGCACCTCAAGGCACCACCAAGCAGGGGGATTCCTTCAGGCAGGTTCGCTGGTCAGCAGCAGGTGCCAATGCATGACTTGCTTTTTAGAGCAGTATTGTCTCCCACTCTTTCTTATCGTGACCTGTTGCTCATGGGGGCTACTCTTGTCCAGGCAAGCTCACTTTGACCAAACACTGGCTCCAGTCCAAGCAGGCTCTCCAGGAGAAGACCCAGAAATTAAGAGGCCAGTTAAAGCTGTTAACAGCAGCACAAACCTCAGAGTTTTTTGGACAGCCACTAACTACTGCTGCACAGCAACCTGACTGAAAATGCTTTGTGGCTATGAGCGGCCTTTGAAGGGAACCAGAGGGCATGAGGGAAGCGATGACTCACCGTTTTCTTTCACACCACCAGCAGATTGCAATAGAACAGAACAGTATCCCAACTGGTGCAGCAACCAGGACTATCACTATGCCTATCATACAGCCTGGTCCATGACAGAAAATACTTTCGATGTCTTCCTTGGGTTTGGTAACTTGTGTGGGCTTCACTCCAGCCACTTCTGCAGGAGCAATTAAAAATGTTAGCCAATCCTCTGCACCACTGTTAAGCTTCTAGCATGTTTGATACCACCAGGGCATTGTCTGTTTCCCCCCAGTGGTGGTGCCTGGAGGCACACTCCAACTCTTTGGTACAGGTTGTGCCTCCAAACTAAACTCAGATGGTCAGGAAGAGAGCACAGAGGGGAGCGCCACTGCTTGATCAGTCACTCTTTTGAGGGTAAAGGACAAACCCCATCTCTGCAGCAGGAGGTGCCACCTGCAACCCCTCCTCCCCTGGGCCAGTTCCCACACCCCAAGGGGATGAAGTCAGGCCCTCTCAGGAGACACTCAAGCCGTGCACTCCCCATCTGCCTTTTCTCCAGCATGGGCACCCCTCGCAGCTGCTCCCAGGTTTCAGGATGTGTCTTGCACTTAGGGACCCCAGCAGGACTGCTCAGTATCTGAGTGCTTTGAGTCCCTTTGAGGAGTTTTTTTGGCATTTCTGTTGTGTTTTTCTCCATGCTTTGACAGCACTGGCAAAAAGCAGAGACAGGTGAAGACTCACCATGGCTCAGGCACAGAGGATGCTGGAGGGTGGAGAGATTCCCTCTAGGTTCCCTGCCCAGTGTGGGAGCCAGAACATTGGTCTGGACCTCAGCTCATGAGAAGGATCCCTCTCTGGGCTGCTGTTGTGCCTTGGGCCTCTAGGTACTATGGGCAAGCTCTGGGATGAAGCTACAGTTGGGAGCTACATATGTACTAGAGTCCCATTTCTCATAATCTGTGGAATGTGATCCAGATGTCTCGAATCCAACACGCTTCCAGCTTGGCTGCTGGTGTGACGTGCAAGAGCAGGCACTGGAGAAGAGATGGCTGACATCAGCTGACCACAGGACAGCAATTACCTGGCTGTGCCAATAGCTGGCATTGGCCATGGGAGGAGCAGCTCACATTTTGCATGGAAGGGAGATGAAAATGTAAATGCTAATTCCTCAAACTAATTTACCTGTGGGCTTATATGTTTGCTTGATGACTTGAACTGGCAAAGATTTCAGGAAGCCGCCAACGTTGAGATCTTAAGGAAAATTGCTCATTAATGAACTCTTGACACATTGTTGATTGTTATTCTAAGAAAGGGACACTGAGAATTTACCTTTAGGCTGGCCCAAGGGCTCCAAACCATCTTTCTGCCAAGCTACCAGAGAATCTTGTAGAGAATCTAGAAATAAGCACAGAGAAATGTGTCCATTGCATGTTGGGATCTTCTGCCTTCATGAACAGAAGCATTGGAAGGGGCTCAGGTAACAATGTCAGATGTCAATGGATTGCTAGAGCTGCGGAGGAGTACCTGGGCACCTCTGAGCCAGCAGTGCAATACTTTTAAGGCAATGTGCAACACCCTGGAGGAGTAGATGGACCCTTGGGACTCTCTGTGAGAGCACCCACATACAGGAAACCCTCACTAAAGCACTGGAGGAAAATGCATCACCCATCCTCCTCAGTGAGAAGACCCCCTGGCCCACAAAAGGCTGCACTGGTGCTGCCAGCTTACCTGCTTCCTGCATTTGCCCTGGAACAATCTGGGCAGCCCTGGCATACAAGGCTGTGAGGAGGATGAGGAGGAGGTGATGGACAAGGACCATGGTCCTGCTCACACCGTGCCGCTACTGCTGTCGCTGTTGCTTCTGCTGCAGTCAGGGAAGGGGTCTGAGCAGTCGGTTCTGTGGGAGAGTGCAGCACCGTGGGGCTCTGTGACCTCACGGCCCTGGAATGACCACAGAACTGGGGCAGGGCTATGTGGGAGCTGCCCTTCCAAGTAGGAGAGCACATCCCATACAGCAGCTCTGACCAAGGGCCAGGACACAGCACCACCTCCTCCCCGCCCCCCTAGCAGAATCAATTACACCTTCAACAAATTTTCAGATAATGGCGAACTGAGTGGTGCAGTTGGCACACCTGAAGGACGGGAAGCCAGCCAGAGGGACCTGGACAAGTTGAAGAAGGAGAAGCCATAGAAACCACATGAGGTTCAGTAAGACCAAGTATGAAGTTCTGCACCTGCTCGAGGGCAACCCTCAGTATGCAGAAGGTTTTAGTGTCTTCTTGGTTAACTAGTGTAACTTTTAAAATAAGACTAAATGAGTATTTTAATAAAATCTTGCATTTTGTCAAGTAAATTTGTGTGTAGAATAGATGTCAAGGAAAAATATTTTTTCTTTGGGGTTTTTTTGTGGTTTGACTATTTTTTTTACTGTAGTGGCTTGATACTAAATACTGCCAGACAAACACACAGTGTTTCAAAGAACTTCCTAGCTGTATTTGTGATAGGCTTATCATACAGGCCTTCTTCTAGAAACAGATATGATACAAGGAAGAAATTCTTCCGTAAGCATGATGAGGCACTGGAACAGGTTGCCCAGAGAAGTGGTGGATGCCCCATCCCTGGTAGTATTCAAGACCAGGTTAGATGGGGCTTTCAGCAGCCTGGTCTAGTGGAAGGTGTTCCTGCCTGTGCCAGGGAGGTTGGGACTAAATGAGCTTTAAGGTCCCTTCCAACCCAAACCATTCTATGATTCTGTGATTGACTTGGATGCCTCTGACTTTGAGCGGGGTAGCATCCTGGATTTCTGTCTGTTGTGTTCTTCCCTCAGTAGTCCAACAGATTTGTTTTCTCTAAATCAAAGATCAGTCTTAAGCTATAAGAAGAACATGACTTTCCAGCAGAGCAGCTGTTTTGGTACTGGAAAGTTCTCTGCTTGTTGCCACACCATTCTTTTTTTTGGACTCCTTGTTACACATATCTCTCCATCCCCATGGTATGCTTGCTGGCAGGATTTATCAGAAGGGCATCTTTTAACAGAAGAAAATGTCTCTATGTGACTGAATGGACCAATTCTCTGCCTTAGGTGCCTTTGGAACCACTTTCCCTCACCTTTGTTGCCAATGTCCTTGAATTCTTTATTGAACCTGAAGAAATCTAATCTCACTCTTAAGATATACTTTGCAGCACTTTTGAATTTGAATTACATTTTTGGTATATTGTGTTTCCAGTGTTCTCTTAGCCTATGGTTTTAAAATTTCTCTAAGGTTGGGTTAAATTGTTTCTTTCCCAAGGGATGTATTTATTGAGCTGGATTTGAACTCTTGCTTTCACATATCTCTGTGGAGGTGGTGTTTCTTATGGCTATAGCTTTTTCCCAAGTAGGCAGGGAAAATTCAGGCCATTGTGGCTGGCAACTCACATCCAAAGTTGTTCTTTAGGAACAGAGAGACTATTGTTGGTACTGTGCAAGTTTATTCCCAAGGTGATTTTCTACTTCTGCCTTAATTTACCTTAAACTCTTCCTTCTGGGGATAAGACTCCACTGTACTTTTCTTTTAGTAGGAAAGGTGTCTTTCTTCCAGCTGTCATAGAACTAAGGTTTCCAAACGGTCCCTGGTGCTGACAGACTCAGACGAGGTTTACTTTGAAAGACTGCAACAAGACTTTTTATGAGACAGCCTGGATGGAGCATCCCTGTGCGCTCTGGCAGGTCTCGAGCTACCTCACTTTTCTTTGAAGAATCTCTCAGAAACATTTGACATGCAGTCAACTGAAGCTTCATGTACAGGAAGGATGCTGAGTCCCACCTCCTGGGTTTTTAATTTGCACCAAGTTATATCTTAGAGTCACTCATCATCTGAACACAGAAGAGAAGCTACTTAGCTACCAGCCTAACTGGTGTGCAGTGCAGCTGTGCATCATCTTGTAGCCTTTGCTTTCTCAGAGGGACTCCAGAATTCTGCTCCCCATCTGCCCCACTCCTCTACACCATGAGCTCAGCCTCAGGTCA
Organism: Grallaria varia; assembly: GCA_013396735.1. NCBI lineage: Eukaryota > Metazoa > Chordata > Aves > Passeriformes > Formicariidae > Grallaria > Grallaria varia. Next base: position 15,964 of record VWZG01005229.1, read on the forward strand.
GGGGGAGCTTCTGCAGGTAATGCAAGAGAAGAATTTTCTGGCCTTCAGAGAAAATATATGTGTACACCCACAGTATACATGTGAACTGCATATGTTGAAAAAGTCTGGTAATTATAATCCCTTTTCTTTGAAAAGAACTGAAATTACACAATGGGGTCTTTATGACTGTAGATGCCCAGTTACCTTGGAAAATATGTATTTTAGATCTAGTTTTACTGGAATGCTAATTGTATTTTGTAGAGTGACTTTACTATGATAGTGGCCATGTCCAAGAAAGATGCAATGGCTGCACTCTTGTGGAAACAAAAAATCCAAGCAAACCCATATTTATATTGGTTATTCCTCCTTGAAGAAGGTCATTTCACATCTGATGTGTCTGCAAAATTATAACCTAAAATTCATAAAGTTCTAACCCTGGAATGACTTTTCATGCTTTGTGTATCTTTGTATTTTCATTTCAGTAAGTCTCAGCAGTTTTGTGCCACGACAAAACTTTCTAAGCATCGATTTGCCTGTGGTGATAGAGACATTTTGCAAGTATCCTTTAAAGTATGTTTCTTCTTTTAAGGCAAGAAGGGAACTGTTTAGAATTTGGTGTACTTAGCAAAATTTCAGTTGGATATCTTTTTAGACAGGATGCTCTGAAATATTTCTATAGAGTTTTGACATCTTTATCCCATTCTGCCTTGATTATTGTCCATGTGCCAAGCTCAGTATGAAATCTCTCCTGTGCTTAACAATATATTTTTAGTCAGTGCTTTTTTTAACTCTTGAGGGTGAGCCTTAACAGATGTGCCGAGAAAGTTAAAGTAAGTCTGAATTTATGGCAGGACAAATAAGATGTTCTTGCTAGCTTTGTTATGTCAGAGTTTTAACAGTTTTGTGTCATTATACTGAAGTAAATAACAGTTATTCTTTTAATTTTTTTCTTCAACAGAAAACAGCATATCCACAAAGCAGGATAATTCAGTTAGCACATGCTTATTAATGAACAAGATTATATATATTTGCATACATAAAGATTAATAGGCTTGATTTTGGCTAATCTAAGAACCCTTAGCCTTAGAAACCAAAATGTTTATGTGTGGCTATAGAACCATTAAACTGTGTCGTTCAGTGTAGTCCATGGAACTAGAATAAAGATACAACATAAACTCCCCTTTTCTGGGAACACAACAAGGTTCATGCTGCCACAGCTGCTTTCTGAGTCGTATGTCTTCTTGTCTGGCCATTTAAGATGGAGGTAGATATTGTAGTTAGTAAGCCTTTACCAGCAGTATAAATTGTCTACCCATGCCTCATTCTCACGTGCACACACACATACAGAAATCCAGAAATACTGAAACTTTTCTGGATAACAGGTAAGTAGGAGAGATAGGCCAGATTTCCAATTATATTCTAGTCGTTTACTAGGGAGTGTTTTGGAAAATATTTCTAATCATGATTTCGTAGTTGGGTCATAGGTCTAGAATACGTTTTTACTTCAGGTGTGGTGTCATAGCTGTAACCTTCCTCCAAAAGCACACAAAAGCAAGGAAGGAAGATGGGCAGCATCAAATGTGAATTTGATGTCTCCTGCTTTCATTTAAGTTATGAAAAGTACCCAAACAGGTTAAGTATCCAAACCTAGCATTTAAAAAAGTAAAAGTCTACAAAGGCAATTCTCTGAACAGGTATGTTATGGTGTAAAACTCATTTTACTCATATAACTACTATGAAACAATGGCAGCTAAAAAAATAACCCTCATGCGTTTCTCTCTGCATACTAGAAATAATATATCTACTTTGTATGTATATTATTTTCTTTACATTTTCCTGGAAATTATTCATGAACCTTAACTAAAGTCAACCAGGTACCTAATCTCACTGTCAGGAGCACTGGCAGTTATCAATGCTGTACCCTGCTTTGCTTTGGATGGTCAGTGGATATTAAATTCATTCCTGGAAGCCACACTGAGCTCCCTGATTGTAGAAAAACAAAACAGAGAACTTGTTGGCTTTTTAATGTTGCTTGCTGGTAGTGCACTTTTGGCTGCCAATGTTGCACTGGGACTTTGGATGGTGACAGCACGGTAGAACATTGGATACACTTCCATCAGTACTCAAAGTACACAGAAATAATGAATCCATTGCCTTTTAAAACTTATCCAGTACTGAGGTTGAAATAACTCCCTTAAAATGACTCCCTTAAAAAGAACAGTCACTGGTGGCTGCTCTTTTAGTTTAAAACTATACGACATTGTGCCTCTGGTCATAAGAGATCTAATAGAAAGAAGTAAGAACCTTTTTATTTACTCTTTAACTAACCACTGTATTAATTGTGGAGAAATTGCATTGTAAAGTTTCACAGGAAAAAGTCAGACTTCATTAACTTAGATCTCAAAATAAGGGAATTATTTGGCCTCAAGCATTTGTAAAGTGGGAGAAAAAACATTTCAGTTTTATTTTATGATTTGAATAATTGTTTTGAAAAATCTGTGTTGGCTCTGATCATTTGTCAGTCAGCATAGTCTTGAGTGTCTTGTTTTGGTTTTTTGAATCTGGTATTCTACCAAACTGGATTCTGAGAAGCCCTAAATTCTGATCTCAAAACCATGAACTGCTAAGCAAATGCTTACCATGTGTTAATGGGGAGACAGCGGCAATATGGGTTAGTGGCTGTCCTTTTCAGCTGGCCAAAATGACTAGAGGAATATTGTCCTCAGGATGCAGATGAGAAACACCAATGTCTGTTAAAAATAAAGCATGTGGGAGGATAACAAAGCCCACATTTCCATGTTCTTAACACATTCAGTTGTATATTAGCATACGCAGCTGAAGTTTTTTTAAAGGCAATATTTGTGAGCAATAGCTACAAGATAACTGAAATTTAGTTTCTGAGTGCTCAAGTATGCTGTGCACTATTTTTCCTAAGTGACATGTAATGTTTGTGTTGTTTTACTCAGAAAATAATACTGTATTCTACCTGTTTACAGTTAAAAGTGAAACCTATTGTTTTCTGATGCTATGCATGTAATATGTACAGTAACTCACTGATGGTTTTCTGTAATTCGGAGGGTTGTTTTGCTTTGCCAGGACTCATTCTGTTCAGAGATAGCTAACAAAGATATTTAGCTGAAGCTGGTCTTGGATCAGAATTATTTAGAGGAAGAATATAATTGTGAATTGAACAATTTAAACATTTTGCTTTGCTTTCTGAAATGATTGCAGACCATATCCTTATTCTTAAATGAACAGTGGAAGAACAGTCAGAGTTCTGCTGACTGAAGTATGTCTGACATACTTTGAAGCTCTTTTTAAGTCTGTAATATTTTGTATGCAGTAGGATTATATTATTGTCGTGTCCTCCTATGATATATTGCCTAGTCTATAAATCAGGTTCAATCAGAGCCGTGTCAATTTAGGCTGAAATTTAAACAAAAATGCTCCAGTTTGGGAGCCTAAATATTTGAAATAAGAAATTTTTGAAAAAATACACTGCAACTTCTGCCTCATACAGTGCTCTCTGTAGGAGCTGCTGCAGTCCAGACTTCCTTTACAGAAATGGTCTTTCCATCAGGAACCGAAGTGGAACCTAAGCTCATGGATACTGGCCTGCAGGGAGCACTAAAACATTCATGACCAGGTCAAATAGATTCTTCTGGCACTAGGGGTAAAAACCTGGGTTATTTTACAAGTGGGGCTGAGCCCGATTCCTGGTGCTACTGGATGGATTCACAACTGATGTTTGCATTTGCCCACCGATGTTTATTTTTGCACAGTTCTTTCACAATTAAGGTGTACTCCTTTCTTATACTGATGCAAGCTCCTGTGTGTTTATTTGTTGCTGGCTACTTTATGTACCTCTCCAGTGCTGTCACAGGCTGGGTGGACCTCTTGAAGCTCACCTCTGTGGGTGGCAGGCCCATGCCTCTCACTTTCAATCATTTCAACGCAGACATACGGGCACAGGTCCTGGCAAGAGAGAGGAAATCTGCCAGTCAGTCCAGTGTGAGTTGGTCCCTTTGGGGGGACTGTTAAAAATCACACAAAGTGCAAGAAAGGAAAAAACCAAACAACATCTTGAAAGTCTTAACTTGTAATCACTCCTGGAGACACACAGAGGTTTCAGGGTAGCAATTCTGAGGGCCCACTCTGCCATCTCTCCATGGGCAGCAGGGTAGGAGCAGCCTGGTCCTTGCTCAAAGCCTGGCACTGAGGCTCTGTTCCAGCAGGCTGCTCTCTCACCTGAGTGGCTGCTTACTGATCTGAGCTCATCCATGCTGTGGCTCTGTGCCTCTTTCCTCTGTGTCTTGTCCAATCTACAATGCAAACAATTTTCACTTAGGTGTTTTAATGTAATTTAGTAAGATAGGATGTTTATTTTCGAAACATGTCAAGTTTGATACTGTATATGTATGGCTACAATGGCTTGTGACAATCTTTTAGCATAGTGCCTCTCGTGGAGATGTTGGCAAAAGATTTAAAAAAGCCCAAAGTTTCTGAATTAACGTACACAAATTACATCTGCTATAATGAGGCTGGCACATTGTTCCTGGTTATTTAGTGTGCCACCAAACCATGACATTTTATCAAAGGAAAGTAAATCCAGTTTACTTTACACAATCACTGAAAGCCGCAGTTGTACTAAGTAGAGCTTCAGTCTGTGTCTGACCTCATAATCAGGAAGAGGGTGGAGGAGAACACTGGTCTTGGTTTAACAACACAGGCACACTGGTGTACTGTAAAGACCCTAGATATCTTGTCTGGAAGAGAGAATACTAGAAGTATTTAAAAATAATTCAGGAGTTGATTTCTCCACATGCTGGAATTCTACTGAATAAGGGTCAATTTAGATATATACAGGTGCTTTCAATCAGGACTTTAAGCAAACTGGGCCTGAAGGGTCACCCAGCACATTTTAGATTACCTGTAGACAAAGATAATACTTAAGGTGGACCTCTGTCTGAAGAAAAAGTTGTTCATTGGATCCATTTCATTCTCCTATAATCCTAACATATGGATTACATTCTGATTAGCATGTGCCATACATACAGTTATTGGGAGAATTTTTCCTTGGGTTTTGGTTCTTTATTTAGCAAGAGAAGGCACACAAGGACACTGATTTCTGCATGTTGGATTTTTACTCTGGAGTGTTTGTGATGTTTCTTCTGTTTTTGTATAAATAGAAAGGAAGTCTTTCCTTAAAATGAAATCTTCCCACTTCTTATTCTAATTAGCCTCTCAGAATCTTTAATAGAAAATCCATCAATATAATTATAGGGCATATTGACTGGAATATAAAACAGAGCACTCTTAAAGATTGGATGGCTGCTACTATTTATGTATATACTGTGCATTTTAAATCTGTATCAGATGGAAAAAGTAATGTCTAATATTCAGAAATATTATATGTAGCTTTTACTTGATAACTGCCAGAAGAATTCAATTATTATTATTATTGTTCTGCTTTGTTTTTTTAAGAGAATTTTTTTATATTAGCAAAGATTTACATAGCATGTTCTGATAATGCAAAATACAACATGCAAATGGCAAACTTCTTAGCATGGGGGATGTTACATGCTCATTGCTAACTTAGAAAATGAAAACCAGCTTGCTTCTGTACAAGTTAAATGAAAAGACACTTCACTAGAAAAAGTATAGTCAAACTTGCAGATTAGGTAGCCCAAATTATGAGCCACAGGAAAAAAATTTGTTAATGCTTTTTATTTAATTTAGAATGAAACAACCAACTCTATTAACATTTGTGGATAGGTATGTGTATATATACGTACATATGTATAACAGATACATATACAGCTGCAGGATGCATTAGTGCTTTTGGGAGGATAATTTACAGCAGTCCTCCATATTCTGCAATGTAGGCTTTTTCCTTGTCTCCATGAAAAATCTCTCTCTGGCTTTCTCTGGACTTTAAAATAGAAACTATGTTGTTCTCCCATAACTGATCTTAACTTTATTGACAGAAGATAAGTAATGGGGATGTAACAGCTGCATGAATTTTGTTCAGTTGATGTTTATGTTTCTTCGTTTCTGTGAAGCCTCAGCTACAAGCATAGTATACACAGATTTTTCAGGGCAACTAAAAGAGGTCAGCCTTGGAATCCATCACTTTCTTAATGCTGCTGTTTATGCTGTTCTGAATGATAACTGGGATAAGCAAGACTGTGTAGAGTACACTGAAGAAATCAAGTTTTCAGGACAGACCTCCCCATAGCAGTCAGGGTGTTTCAGCTTTCTTTTAATAAGGATATATTTTTTTTTAATTTGGCACATCAACAATCCCAGTTTTCTCAATAGTTTCCTATACTTTTTATGTGACAGCAAAGGCTGACCTGTAGGAAATGTTTTTAAAATAAATTTGTATGTCTTCTATATAAAAGATAAAAAATTTGTATCTGGATATCATTTATGACAGATGAAGAAGGCTTATAAAGGTTTCTGTAGCCAAGTCTGTATTTAATTGTTTTTGGAAGACGTGAGTTAAACTCTCGATATAGTTATTTGTAAAATACGCATTCTGTACGCCTGCATTCAGACCAATTCCCACAACTAGTCTTGCTTCAGCTTTGTTCTTCTGAGTAAGGAATCTGAATCTTAACACAGGTAAGTTCCAATATTAGCAAGTATTTTATACCCTCTTTATTCTGAATTTCATGGAACACTTTATATAGATCAGTTATTTAATATGATTGAGTTACCTGGGGTACAATCCCTGTATTAATGCAGCATTTGGGAAGTGTAGTACAAGGGACTGCCAGAAAACAGCAGCTCCGTGACTCCTGTTCCTTGGACTCCACCACTACCATCATGCGAAGAGCAGATGGCAGCGATTAAGGGCAGTGAAGAACTTCAGTTTATGGCAGCTTTATGAAACTTTCCCACTGCTGACCCAGTGTGAAAGGACAGGAACAAAGAGCAGGATATGACACTGCAGTTCCATTCATTCCATTTACATTGTCACAAAACCTGAAAAGGATTTGTAATTAACATTTCAGAGCACAAGATTGGTTTTTCAGCCCTTCACTGAATCATTCAGTGGCTGATGATCAAACTTTTTAACACTTTGTCTTTCCATTGATAAAATATGTGCTGAGTAAGTCATATGGGTAGTTGTAGCTCATTTTGTAAAACAGACTTGGATATTTCTCACCTCTAGATGTTCGTCTTGGCATGGTTTTTGCAGCATCATAGTGTAATTGACTTTCATTGGTACTAGTCTGAAAACTTGGTGGCTATTTCAAAGCCATCACTAGAAAAATCTGTTTCCTCCCTTCCCAAGTTTTTTGTTAATAGTTTAAATTCCTCTTTCTTACATAACTTTGCTTTTAGATTTCATATATTCAGATGATCTTATCTGAAGCCTGTCAATGGAATATGTATTGTTTTGAAATTCACTGTGGGTTTTTTCCTCTACATAGCCTTATTTTTCACACTGACTCACAGCTGTGGAATGTTAGATTTCTAGGCCCTTTGTTCCCACTATGCATTGTATGATCATGGTTTGTTGTGTTTTTTTTTAAAAAGAGGGGGGAAAAAACCATTTTTAAAATGTCAGCTAACAAATATATGGAACACTGAATAATGTATTGTGGTTTTGTTTTGCTTTTTTCCTCTATTTAATCAACCAAACAATAAGTATTGTTTTCTGTGTATGATAAATGTATCCTGCAAATAAATTCATTGTTTGATTGTTAATGTGCTTAAATCTGTTTTTAAAAATAAGATAGAGTGATATAATTCCATATTTGTGGCAATTGCCATATTTTGTCATATATTCCCATTCTCTTCATACATGATTCATATGCTCTCTCTGGGTACTGACAAGGTACCCTAAAGTACACTGTCCTCTTCAGTATCTGACCACCTCCTAAAATTAATAATATCACTTTATTTACCATCTTATCACAGTAATAGTTGAATATTTGACACAGGATGCCAGTCAAGGTAAGTGAAACCACTCCTTCAGCCAGTCTTGTGTGAAGAACTGAAATGTCAGGTCTTAAAATGCCATTAGGGTGCTGTTAATGTATCACAGCCCTTGATTTGTATATACAGGCCAGCCCAGAGCTGGGCACATATCCCAGCTAGTTCTGAACAAGTTCCTTTTGGTATCCAGATGTGTCTGGGACTGCGTTAGCACAGCATAACCAGGCAGTTCAGCTTTATTTGAGAAGCAGGAGTTACTGCTCTGTTTCTTGGGCAAGCTCATCTACAGTCAGCCAGGTTATTTGTATTGAGAACTAAATTGTTCTTTGTTGCTTTCTGGACAAGCTGTTACTATATAGAAACAGAGCTGTTCCATCTATTGTGGCTTTGTTCCCAGATAAAAGGTTATGAGAAATGGGCACAAGGCACAGATTGGACACATTGGTAGGATTTCCCAGGCAGGTCACTATGCAGTTTTCGCAATTTTCTGAATACTTGCATGAGGCTTTATTTTATTTTTTATTTCCAGATTTTTTTTTGTCTTACCTATGTTAGAGACAATAGCATATTTTTTTTTGCTGAAGCATTTAAGCTTCTAGGAGAGTTCTGAGGTTTTTCAATTGATTTTGAAAATATTATCCCTTATTCTGATTATGTATGTTCTGTAGTCTGGAAAAAAATCCATGATATCCTGATGTCATCTTGAGGAATGTTGCCTTAATCACTAATATAATTTCAGGATAAGATTTAAAAAGAAATACTGTGTATATGAGTCCTACTGTTGTTAACTTTATAAAGGAAGCTTAATATAATTCTTCCTCGGTTCATACCAGTTTGAACCACCAAACAGAAGCATTCCTAAATATCTTCAGTAGATCTGTATGCATTGAACTCACTTAAAAAGATTTTTAAAGAATTTTTATGATCTTTTGATGTGAACTACCCAATAAAATACAATTTAAAGTTTGATTCTAATCTTGTGGTAGTGAGCTGGGAGAATACACAATGTTTATAAGGACTAAGCACCAGTCACACAGACTTACACTAAAATTTTCCCTTTTTTTACCTCAGAGAGATGTGGGTCTGGTATTTACTTTCATACTTTTAAGACTCTGGTGTTGTTGATGTAGAATTGGATGTTCTTACCAATTATGTGTCATATTCTCTACATTTATGATTAATTCTACCAATTTCTAGTTCTTTGCAAATATATTAGTGGCTGAATACTATGCAACCGCCACTTTTGACAGTCTTGAAAACACATGGTTGTACATCCTTTTTCATTTCCCCTCAAAAGAATCTTTCAAGAAAACCCACAACTTTTATACTTTCTTTTTTGTTGTTAAATGTCATCCTTTTTACTCGCTATTCCATTGAAAAAGTTTCTGTCTTTTCCCCTTTCATATCTCTGTGAGGCTCTCTATTAAAATATTACCAGATGATTTTTTTTCAAAGTGTGAATTTCTCCAATGCAGCTGAATTTGATTCAGTTACCCACGCAGGCATCTGGTGTGGTCTGACATATCCTAAGGTGTTCTCAGGTTAATAACCTGACTTGAAACAACATTTTGAAACTCATCCCCCACTTGTCTCCCTTTGTCTCCTGGTAGATAAGTCTTAAGTTTTCTAAGACCTACACATGGGGCTGGCAGATGTGGGTGAGTCCCTACTAGAGATCAAAGACATTCTGGACCAGCAGCTGGATACTTGGAAAGGTACCTAAGGGCATTTTGTATCACACCAGATGCTTATATATGGGCAGCAAATCAAGCCACACTGACTCCTTTTCTTTCCTTGCATATTTTTTGTTTTTGACTTACAGATTATAGGAGAATGTGAGGCTTTTTGAGTGAGTTTATTTGACATAAAAATACATCTAAGCTTTTCTGCTTATGCGTAATAGTGTGATGCAGGCTGTTTAATAAAAGGCTAGCAGAATACATGCTTTCTCCTCCTCCTCTGCACCTTAGCCTGGAAGCAGCAGAAATGAGTGTTACTGCTTTACCTACAGCAGGAAAAGGGATGCATTAGCTTATAAGGAAAATTCCATCTGTCTCTAGCTGTGGAGGCACCAGGTGGAGACAAGGCTTTTTGAGGGGACTGTGATCATCTTGGCCAACCGCCACGATTGTGTATTTGACTGGTTTTTTAACTTGTAGGAGAAAAGAAATAGTGAGACTTATAGTTAGGAATGGGATAAAATCAGGGATGGAGTGTGATAGGGAGACATAGTTTGTTCATTTACAGATTCATTATTAACTCCACAATAGGCATTTTAACTACTTTTTTTTTCCTCTTGAAGCATTTAAAGCATTTATAGAGCTGATCTGCAACTAGAACTAACAAACTTCATCATTGATAGAAACATCACATTTAGTAAGATCAGAAAAGGCATTTTGGATAGTCCTTTTGGATAGTTCCGGATGTTTAGAACCTGGAGTTGTATCCCTCTCCCTGCTTGAGGACTGGGACCAATCTGACTTTCTGTTAGTCTGGATGCAAAGTCAGAACTTTTCTCCTGCTGTTTTCACATTCCCCCTTCAGCACGAGTCGACCTTACAGGCACAATTATTACGAAAAGTTAATCAATCCATTTTTACAATGTTTTGCCCCTTGGCTTTATTTTCATTCCTGCAGCTATTTGAATAACTAGCAGAAACTTGGCCAAACCACCTGTATCTCTACCATCACTGCAAAATCAACAAAGACAGATTACGAACGTGCATTATAAACCACAAATTCCTGGGTACTTACCACTTGCTATACCAACAAACTTTTTTTTCCCCCTTCACTGCCACTGTTTACTGCTCTTTATTAGAAGATTGAATTTATTCCCTGGAAATGTTCCGTGAGGCGCTTGCAATGCTCAACATGCTGCAGTGCTGAAAGAAAAAAATGGGCAAACCCAAACTTGTATAGTATGCCTTTTACAATGAAAATTCACTGCTTCCTTTACTGAACCAGTGCAGATAAGATATTTTGTCATGTATGAAGGCTCTGGTTATTTTTCCAGAATTTATATTCAAAGTTACTCCTAAGGAGAGCACCTCTGCTGCAATTAAATGGAGCTGAACAAGAAGTTAAAATAGAAGTTCAAATATTACTGTTGTAGTTGTGAAATTTTCAGCATATTATCAAATGGTATTTTTTCATAAATGTGCAGAAACCTATTGTTCACTTGAGACTTTACCCATCTGGCAACGGCACAATCTTTTTTTTAACATTTAACATTTTTCTTTTATTTTGGCATGAAAATACCAAAAGCAATTCTGAAGAGAACATCTCAGCTTTCACTTACAGGGTTACTTAGAGAGGTTCACTTTTAGCATGTGCAAATGATGGTATAAAAATTAAACTATCAGTTAAAAAAGTGATACTAAATATGATACTAAACATGATGAAACACTCTGTTCTCATATATTTGGTTCTCTGGTTTGTTTTGCGTGCTCTATACTAAATCAAATGTAAGTGCAATGTAGTTTATTTGCATGAATTTTTATAGCTGTACATTGTACCTGAAGACATTAAGGTTGCAGCAAACCAAAGAGTCCAGGTTTGGTGAACTTAGTTCATCACAGTAACATGGGAAAAAAATCCAGATAGCAAATGTAGCTGATCAAGGAGTCATGAAACCAAGCCTGTCATATTCTAATGAAAAATAGCAAAAATAATGGTCATACAGGTTTAAAAATAATTTTTTTCCCATGTTACTGTGATAGAT
>VWZG01005229.1:27625-45142 GCA_013396735.1 Grallaria varia
AAAAATAAGTATATAAACTGGGGGGGGGAGGGGGGAAGCGCCCTTTAAAATGAAGGCACTCTTCTAGATCAAAAAGGTGATTTGAAAGGCAAAATAAACCTCTTTTCTTCTGCCACAGGTTTGTGTATACACACAGATATTAGTTTGGTAAACACTTGGTTAAACACTTCTGCTGGACTGCATTAGCATCAGATTAGATAAAAACAGAGACTGTTGGTGGCCTTAGAAAGCTGTGAAATGAACAGGCCATAGCGGCAATGAAGGAAACTGCAGTGCCACCGTCAGATCCATAAACCAGAGCTTACACTGACGAAAAGTGGTGCAGCAGCTCTGCATGGGCTTGGGCTGTTAGACCACCCTGAGGGGCAGAGCTCCGTCCCGCTGTGCTACACCTTCCCTGGGTGACCTGAGCAGCCTGGCAGGGCCAGCCCCCAAAAGGGACCAGCAGTCCTCAGGAGGTGCTTGGGCCAGTGGGGCTCCCTGTGCTCCACCATTAGGACCTTGCTTAGCCGGAGGTCAACAGACCTCCAGGGCTAGCACAGATTTTTACTCAAAGTAGCCCTGAAGTCCCAGCCCTGCTGCAGCAGAAGAGCTCACACAACATCCAGCCTGGGGCTGGCAAAGATGCGTGCGCTTCCTCTTGCCCACCTGGTCTCAGTGTGGAATTTTTACATCCAGCATCCCACAAAACGCAGCAGGGGTTAGTTCTGTCTTTGAAAATGCTGTGCGCAGTGGTGGGAGAAGATGCAGCAGATGGGAAACAGCCTGGATACAATCCAATGTCTGTTTAGTGAACCAGTAAGCAGACAGTTCATGTAAACTATAGGTGAGTTTGAGGGTCTACTTAAAATCTCCAGGACAGAGCCACAGTTTCCAAGAATGTTTTGAGTCTTGGTTGTTGGGCTTTTTTAATGCAGGGCCATTATAGCATGCAGCAGTCTGTGCAGGGATGTGCACAAACCATGTAAGAATGAGGTGTTTTCTTGCTTGAGAGGAATGTTAAAGAGATGCTATCAATTTTAAGCTTTTTGGGGGGAAATAGTGTTATTTTAAAGAATAAAAGTGCTGTTCTGATTTTCTACAGTACTTGCTGAAATATCTTTTCAAAGTTTAAAAAAACTTTCTTCTAAGTCTAGGAAGTGTACAGCTTTGGCAGTGGAAGCTTAGGAACAAAGGAGCTTTGAAATGGGCTGTCTCCTCTTCAACTGCTCCAAATGTTTGACCTTGCTGTATCAGTTTGGTGCTGATAAAAGCTTGCTTTTGTGTAGCCTTAAGAAAAGTCATTTGTCTAAAGAACAGCTTAAATTATTAGTCAGTTGGGCATCTGAAATTAGAAATTCCTGCTGGTGCATCCTAGGCTTTGGAATGCTGTCCTATGAAATCCAACACTGCAGCCAGACAATTAGACCTGATACCAGGAAATTGCAGGTCCAAATTAAATGGAGTCCATGAAATAAACCCTGAATATGATATGCACATGAAAACAGAGCCAAATTATGCACAAGTAATAGGACTGTTACCAATATGAAAATATAAAGGACTTCTTTCTTCCATCCTCATTCACCACAAACATGATCTGGCTCTACTGACGTTAGTGGGAAATATCCTGCCCCTATGTGAAGAGAAATATCAAATATTAAATTAATAGCAGAATAAGGTGGCATAGCCTAAAGAACAGTGATGGAACTGAACCTGCTGTAGCAGGAAAACAGTTGCTTCAACCTGGAATGAAGAAAGGAGTTTCACTCATTATAGTCAGTGCATTTTGCAAAGCTTCTTACTTGTGTAGTGTAAGACATAGCTCAATTCTTCTTCAAGCACATCTTGTAAAAGCTACTTTGTCTTGAAGCATAAGGATGTAGCAATCAAATGGAATTTGGAAGGTTTTTTTGCTTTGGGCTGTAACAAGCTTTCAAGGCCGCTTGTTGATTGAACAGGGTGCTGCTATGAGGGGAGGAATTCAGGGCTTCAACCCCACCTAGCTTGAGTCACTTGCTTTAGGCACTTGGATAGTCACCTTAGCCTCTCTCTACCGTCAATAAAGACAGACATACCACCACAGATAGCCATCTGAGGAGCAATCACACTGTGCAACACATATGGACACAGCCTGGGTACAGTCTGCTCCACAGCCATGTTGCAGAAGGACTACATCAATAAATAGACTTGGTCAGAGCGCCTACACAGTACACAGTGCCACAGGATAATACAGTGTCCCACAAAACCCAGGAGTATTGGTTTCTACCCTGCCTTATTTATTCTTTCTTTGGTCCATAGCATGTTAATGAATAAAAAGCTTTGCATGAATAAAGACCAGTTTGTGGCTGATTACCTTACTCAAAAAGTCTTATTCAAGCACACCACATTCCTCTAAAGAATGTCTTAGGACCTGTTCTAAAAATTGTAAGTATTGATCTGAATAATTCCCAATTTCAAAATATTTTAGTCTAGTAACAGAATATCTCTTCTTATATATGCATGTGTCATTAAGATCACCAAAACATGATGATGAACAGTTTGCAATTGCTAGGTATCTGGAATTAGCAATATCTTCTTATTTTTTAAAGTAACAATTGCAATAAAGAGTTAGAAAAGTCAACAGCAATGCTTAAAAATAAGACAGCGACTTAGAAATCAACCTATCTAGGATAGGCTTAGAAATAAGCCAAATGCATGCTTGAAGACAGACATTCTCAATTAGATGTGTGGCCTCAAATGGCCCCCTTCCACCTCCCATGCTGTACATCTCTGCTGTAGTTGCAAATAATTACGCTTTTACCTACAGAACTGTTCACGAGCCTTTTCTCCGTCTTTCTTCCAAAATCAAGACTGAAGACTGGAAAGCCAGTCAGAAATAAATCTTCCCTGTCATAGCTGACCGTCACATTAATTCATTGGAGAGGGGCTTTTCACAAGGGCTCATAGTGACAGGACAAGGAGAAATGGCTTTGAGCTCAAAGAGGGTAGGTTTAGATTATGCAACAGAAAGAAATTCTTTATGAGGGTGGTGAGGCCCTGGAACAGGTTCCCCAGAGAAGCTGTGGATCCCCCCATCTCTGGAAGTGTTCAAGATCAGGTTGGATGGGGCTTTGAGCAACCTGACCTAGTGGAAGGTGCCCCTGCCAACGGCAGGGGTGGGAACTGGATGATCTTTAAGGTCCCTTCCAACCTGAACTAGCCTTGGATCCTATGATTACCAATTTGACATTGAATTCACAACCTGTATTTCTTCTGTCTCCTGCCTTTTCCAGCACCTCTCCCACCTCCCCACCTTGACTTCACCTTCTCACTAACAAATCCAGAACCACGTTGCAGAGTTATTCGTATCTGCCTGCCTTTGTTTGGTCAGTAAATGTATGTTTTTGAAATGAAAAAGTGAGAATTTCTCAGCAATCCATTCCTATGCAGTCAGGAGGAAGGAAAGGAGGAGTAAGACATCTGTGTGTCTTACTCTTGATTTAGCTGGGGGCTTAATTAGAAAATATATTTGTCAGACTTTCTGGGTTTTTACATGTCTTTAAAAGAAATTACTGTGGTGATATGATTGACAAGGACTGCTTATAGAATTATGGCTCCCTACCTAATTATGTTCAGTTTGCCAGCTGTGGCAACTATTTGAAAGGCTGCACTTCTGGCCAGGGATTATTAGCAGCTTATAATATACATACTTTCAAACAGTCTATTGCTTAATGCATTATCTCCCTTGAGGGCATTAGAGATGTTAGGGAAAAACCTGGATTCACATTGAAGGATAATTTTCTTTATGAAGAAAGAGGTTTTTACAGTTGAATAAGTGTTATATGCATGATATAAAGATGCAGCCAAGATTCTGGAAAGGGACTACTGAATCTGGGTACATTTTTAGGACTCCCAATCTAAAGGATTTATTTTTCCAATGCAAGAGAGCAGAAAACCAAGTCCTTTAAAAAGAGTTGACTTGCACACCAGAACCATTGCTTACCACACACAAACATTTGTGTTTTTATCTGTGACTGTTTGTGAGTTTACTTCCCATTGAAATAAAAAACAAAAAGGTTGGAAAAACTGAAGGCACTTGCTAGTAATGGCACTAACCATATTATTACATACAATCACACTAGTTTCCTGGACAGCTGAAATAATAATAGCCTGGTGTAGTGCCCTTGAACCAGTTTCTACTGGGTGATGGCACTTCACAGTAAAGTCTGTAATACATCTATCATCAAAATGTGACACTGAGTAACCACAGTAAGTGCTGAGAAAATCTTCACATCTGCCCAGGCTTGGTTTCAGTTCTTAGAGAACCAAGGCGATGATGGTTCAAGTCATAGATTATTCCAGACATTAAAAAATCAGACTAGGTTTTACAAGGTTTGAATTAAACTCTTGGGTCAGCCACTGTACAAAAAGAATAATAATGTTTTGATCTTTTGCTGATCCTTTTCATTTTCAGTATTTGGACCATAAACTCTCTGTGTAGGGAGTCCTTTTACTGAGTGCAGTGATGTGAGGATATAATAGTTTGGAGAGGAGAGCCTCCAGGTATTCATACAGAGGTGGTTTGACAGTAGCATGCACTGAAAAGACTGTTTTCTAGAAATGAGATACTAGGTCTTAAATATGTCTCTGTTACACAGTCCAGATCCCAAGAGCAGATCCCATATGCATTTTGTCAATTAATTCAGTCAAGAAGTCAGCAACAATGCAGGCAGAGCAAGAAAAAGCATTTGTAAACAGCAGAGAAATCAGAAACTGTGGTGGACAAAGGACTCGCAGCAGGAGAGGATGCAAATGACTAGTATCAAACTGAATAAAGTATGTTTTAGGAAAAGAAAAAGGAAGGAAGAAGCACTGACAACAGACAGTGCTTCATTCAGAACAGGTTGAGCAAATGACTGTGCAGTTTGAATGGAAAGAGGGAGGAAGCTCCACTGATTTCTAAATAACGGCAAAGATGCCAAGATAAATGAAAGATAATAAGGTGAATTAAGTATGAAAGAGCTATAGACAGAAGCAGGGCTGAAGTAGCATGCGGCAAATGAAAGACCAAGTTAACAGAGGGGAAATAATTGAGAGAGCATTGAAGAAGGAGAACTCCAGTCAGGAAAGATGTTACGTGATGATCACAGGAAAGAAAGAAGAGAGAATGGAACTGAGGAGACAGGATGTTCAAACCAGGAATGGAGAGATGACTGGGGCTTGAAACTGCAGAAAGGGTGTAAGGATTAAAGATAGGTTGTATAGATAGCCACTGCTTCTCTGCTTCTCCTTCATTCAGAGGTATCTCATCTTTTTTAATCTCCCTGTCTTCTTAGTCAGGCAGCACTTTTTGTATTTACACCAATTGCATGTTGCATTACATTTTCGTAACGTTTGTGTTTTTCAAGCAGCTTCCAATATGACCTTAGGGGAGGTTTAAGGTTTTATAGCAACTTTTTACCTACCCAACCACCTCTGCTCAGGAAATTTCCAGTTCATTCCTGCCATGACTGAAATGCTGCATGATAGCATCTTTGCAAAGCCTTCAGAAGCAGCACAGGGCCAAAGCATCTTATTGCTTCTCAGTTAGCATTCTCTCAAAGTCAGTTTAATCCCACATATTTAGTGCTGTAAGCAAGCAATTTCAGGAAATTAAATTGGAATTTCCCTATGTGTTTATGACATGGCAGCAATGATGGATTTTTATTTGTAGTTAAATATTTTCCTGCAGTGTTTACTAATTAAACATTCAAGGCACACAGGGAAAGTGATTGTGGGCTTGACTGAAAGCCAGATGAAGGGAGAAAATTTCATTGATTCAGCTGTGGTTTAGAATTGATAAAACCAGTCCTGAGAATGATTTGCGAATAAATGTGTGCCTTTCACTAATACACAGGCAGTGGGAACTCCTGCTTCTAAGGAAAGGGACACTTATGAGACATTGGACTCCTAAACAGTTTATATATAGAGCTCTGAACAGTTGTGTTCAACAGAAGGATATACTGTAAATGTGTTACTTGAGGCTGCCATTCAGACAGACTGCATGTAATCCCAGCAATGAAATATGCCATGCATGATGGATGTCATATGAATAGGACTAGTCAGGCAAAAACACATGCACTATCCCTTAAAGTAGAGCTCCATGAATTTTTACAAAGGTAGAAGTAAGACTCACTAACAGAAGGCAGCCTAAAGCTAATGCTACTGACAACATGTAATTTGACTAGAAATGTTACCTAGGAGCGGAAAACTACGGTCTCTTTCCCAACAAAAAGTACCATTTTTATTTTGAACAAAAAAAATTAATGTGTTTTTAGATTTATATTATTCATTAATGGGAAAGAAAAACAATAGGAAAATTGTCGAATCAGAATCATTAAGGATGTAAAAGACCTTTGAGATCAAGTAGTCCAACAGTCAACCCAGCCCCACCACCGTGGTCAATATTAAACCGTGCCCTCCAGTGCCCTACCCACATGTTTTTTGAACACTTCCAAGGATGGTGGCTCCAAGAGTTCCCTGGCCCATGCCTTACAACCCTTTCTGTGAAGAAATTTTTCCTAACATCCAATCTAAACCTCCCCTGGCACAACTCAAGGCCATTTCCTTTTGTCCTGCCACTTGTTATGTGGGAGAAGAGTCTGATCTCCACCTCTCCACACCCTCCTTTCTGGTATCTGTAGAGAGTGATATGGTCAAGGTGAACCTGTTTTTTCTCCAGACTAAACAGCCCCACCTCCCTCAGTTGCTCCTCACCAGACTCGTGCCCCAGCCCCTTCACCAGCTCCCTTTCCCTCCTCTGGACTCACTCCAGCATCTCAAATAAATCTCATTGAAAGTTAAGCCAACTTGTTGCCCAGTGGTCAGTAATCTAAACAGTCCTGTATGCATAGTAATAATGGCCTTTCTCTCTTGTCAGGAAATTGAAGAAACTGTTAAGAATTTACCCTGCAAAATCATAATCGTGTGGTCTCATACCTAGAAGGGATCCAACAGTAGGAATGCTGACAAGAACGTATTTTCAGGGAAGTGGAATACTTAAAGAGTAAGGTATTCACTACTATTTCCTCCAACCATCTTGGCTCCTTCCTGCAACTCTCCTGTGGCTGCTCCCACTGTGGTCCCGTGGAGCTTGTTCCAGTACCATTAGAAAGCACTGCAGCAGGGACCGTGTCTGCAGCTCAGACAGGCGGGAGGAACTCCAGCATCCTTACTCAGCTCTGGTTTATGACAGGATAAGCTTTTATCTTTTAGGGTCGGGTCTTTTGATCCAGCTAAATAGTTTCAATGCAGGACAGTGTGTGGGAAAGCAGAGATCTCTGCTGCTTCTACACACTTGCAGTGCTGCAGCTGGCACAGGCTGCACACCAGGTCTGGCTGCAGCGAGCTGCCCACAACACAAAGAACAACTGGTCCCATCCACCAGGAGAGCCCTGGGCTCCTTGTGTCAGCAGTTCTCAGTGTAACCATGTCAGAGTGTAATAAAATCTGTGGAAAAGTTTGCTGAAAGAATAGAGTCAGGCAACTTGCACAATTTTGTTCCAAAAAGTCTGCATGACATATTGGCTGAAGTTAAGTTTTACAGCTTTTGTTTGACATAGTTAAAAGTGGCTGTCACACAGAAAATGTATTTTGTCTTTTCCTGAAATATTTTTATTACAAAATCTGTTACTCAGCATTTGTTGGTGAAAAACTGAATTCATATGCTTTCTCATTAGCTCTTGCACACTTCCTAAGCAAACAGTAAAAGTGGCAGTGCAGTATTGTCTATTGTTACACGGGGCCGTGTCAGTTGGAGTATGTGCTGAAGAGAAACACAATAGTGAACGCTTTAAAACAGGAATCAAGAAGAAAATGTAATCCCAGAGTTTCATTGCAGCATTCTCAAATGTCTTTTGGAGTCAGTGTCTTTTGGCATTGGCAAGATACCAATTTGAGCTCTTTTGGCACAACGAGACACAGTGTCGTTGATTACAGCAGATGTAGCCCTTGAAAACAGGGCAAAACAGAAAAAGAAGTCAGGAAGTAGTGAGCACTCGGAACACAGCAACTTGAAATTCATCAGAGTACAAACGCAATGCCATCATATCACTGCCTAGATCAGAAGACAAACCTAACCATGATTTCTAGTACCCCGCAGGTATCACAATACATTCTTTTCTTCTTACAACTTTACCCCTGCATAGTAACCATCCCAAAAAACCTGTGAAAGCATAGGAGCCAGACCAAACTAAATTACCCACCATTTGCTTTAGGTCATAAAAACAATCTTTCTATCAAGTTTTAATTGAAAAATTAAAATGTTTCCACACCAGATATTCTAATGATACTGCCTATTCATTGACATTTTTAATTTCGCATGTCATGCTAGTAAAGTTAGGATCAGAAAATGACAGGAAATAAAATAGCTACTTGCTTTTTTTTCAGGATTCATACACTCACAAAAGTAAGACCCTGAATTAATAAACTTTAAAATAAAGAAAATACAATGTCATGCTATTGCATAAGGTATTTTAAGTCCTTACATTCCAGAACCTCTATGAATAACCTTCCTTTATGTATATGAACAACCTTACACCTTTGCTTATGGAAGCAACGAGCATCTTCAATGCACATGCTTTGACATGCTTTGACAAAAACTCAAGGAAGTTTTTTTCTTCTAATTTTGTCCAGACAGAGGAAATTAATGAGGATTTATATTTTGTGTATGGAATTCTTTTGCTCTGCCTCTTTTCAGCCGTTTTCAGCCTAAAAGTCAAAATAGATACAGCACTCAAAAGTCCTGCCTTGGAAAATTATACTCAGGTGTTACCAGTACAACATAGCTGCGGGTTCTATTGGAAATCCCCTTAAAAATTTCAAAATTTTCCCTGTCAAGATTTTCACCTCTCAGCTATTTGAAGAAAATCTTCCAAAATTCTGATGCTGGAAAGACAAAAAACCCCTACATTTGAACTTTGCATACGGTAAGTATTCCTATCTGATTATTTTTCTGATTTTCTTGTATTCTAGGTTAATGGTGCTGGCAATAATAGCTATTATATAAGTATTGCATCCAAAACCTCCAAGCAAACTACTTGTTATCTTTTGAACAACTGCTCGATCATTGGCAATATCTACACATACCATTTTGTGTTTATCAGAAGTTCTTTTAGTTTAAAATTAACAGAGTAAAGAAGAAANTTTATGTAGAATATAATACACATGGTTTACAAGAGAAATTTATAGTCGAATTTGTATTTTTTAAAAATGTCACAGCTGAAACAGTTTCTTTCCTCATGGATTTAGAAACTAATAGAGAAAGAAAGTACTGTTACCACCACTTCTCAGGTGGAATAATCATTAGCAGTTTCAGAATTAAAACACATCTCCCGACCCCTTACCTTCTGCTTTAGTTAGAAGACATTTCTTTCTCTCAAAGTATCAGCTGAGATATTTTAGTAAAGACTGAGCTGGTAACAGCAAGGACTAAATACCAGAGTCATTACATGTCATTTGACAAACTTCTGGGTTGCAAGGACACATAAATTTCCTGATGTTTACAACAGGCTGCTTCAGGCTGAAAATTTTTATGGTGATTCCAAAAGCTACTTTGTGGTAATTAGTGCAAATTATTGCTTTATTGAGTTCTGGTGTAGTTTTGGTAAGAGATTGCAATACATTAATATCTTACCTTATCAACAGGGCTGGTATTTTTATGTAGGTTTTGAAGGATTAATTACATTTTTCTCTGTTTCTCTACATTTGCCTTATTCATTGTAGCTTTAATTGGGAAAGTATTTAGGTGAGCTATATAGATCGGTCACTTTGGATTGTATTCTTGACTCTACATTCTGATTTAATTACCTTGCATTTAAAAAACATACAAATTTATAATAGATGTTACCTGACAACTTCTTAGAGGAACTGGCTGTGAATAACCACAAAGACTTGCACAAGCTCTTTCAACTTTTTTCTGTGATGCCTTTAATGAACTCAAAGATGGTCTGACACCAATAAAATGAGATCATGGCCTGCTGAGTTGATCAGTATTGTCTTACTGTATTGTTTTTTCCCTTGGAAAACTCATCTCTCTTTTCTAAGCCCATGCTGTTTCTTATTTACAATGGAAAATGGAGAAGTTTGTGCAAAAGTTTCTGCTAAGGAGAAAACTGAAAAAAAAAAAGTAATTATGGCTCTAACTCCCCACATGGAACCCCTTATTTCATGTTGAGAATATATCTGAATAGAAGGAAATTAATTTAATTTGTGCAAAGAACTCCACTGATGTGGACTTCACCTGAACTATTCACAGTCAGCAGATAGCAGCCAAACACATTTTATCTGCTCTGGTTTAGACTGCAGGGTGAAATTAATCACATCTTAAAACTGGCTCTATGCTGGTTCTGAATGCAGTCAAGAAAACCAGATCAAATACAGGCTTTTGGATTGTAGACACTGAGGTTAGATGAGATGCGCTTCATGCACAGGGCTCACAGGAGAGCCTTATGTGGAACAGCTGTTCTGCACTGACACCCTGGCCTATTTAGACAGGCACCTTTATTTAATCTGGAAATCCCTTTGAGAAAGAGGCCATTTTCTGACTTGGAATTTATATTGCACTTGCAATCAAAAGGTTCACTCCTGACAGGCAAGATGGTAATACCTCGTCTCATAATAAAAAAGCCAAGCTTGTGAACATAAACCAATAGCCCTTATAGAGTTATGATGGCATGTTTATAGCTTAATTGTAGCATCATGCATTTAAGCATTTTTTTAATTCTCCTTGGTTTGGTACTTTGAATGCAGTTACATAAAATTCTGCCTGAAGAGTCAAGATGACCGTGTAATAAACAGTATTAGTCTAATCTTGTCTGTAGGCCACCAGACAAATTCTGAAATTCTGGCTCCCTTGAAGTCAGCAGTAAGACTGTGTTTGACTTTGGTGGTGACAGAATGTCATGTAAGAAATCCTGAATCCAGCATGTAATCCAGGTGTGAGAATAAAATTCACATTATCATTTATCAGTGTTTCTCACGGAGTGCACACTGATGCATCATCACTCAAAAGGGAATTAGAAAAGGTAACTAAAAGGAACAATTTTATGAGAAACAGGATTCTAAAACATGTATATGAAGTAAGGTATGTATTACTGGTCTCTAGTTAAACTAAAACATCTTTTTCATTGTCTTTTTTTTTTTTTTATACTGCCTCTCTTTTGCTCATCTGCTTTACTGCCTCCTCACTCTGCCTGGATGAATTGTTCTAATTTTAATCAATTTGCTATCCATTCTTCTCTGTGCAGAATTTCCCTCCCTCCATATAAACACTTTGATCAGAAAGAATATTATTTCCTCTATGTTATGAGAGGCCAAGGTTACAAATTATCAAGCCATGTATACTTTTTACAAGGTATAAAAAGATTTTCTCTCTCCCTGAGCAGGTTGTTTTGTTTTGATTTTTTTTTTTAATATTTCATTGGTCTTATTTAATTTTTACATTATTTCATATTTCAACTATACCTGCTAATGTTGGTCAAAAGAAAGGAGAATAGTGTCCACTGGATACAGAGCGCTGCGACTAGAAAGAGAGGATTTACCTGTTCAGTGTGTTTTTTGATATCTAGGGTTAATGTCTTCCTAAAGTCAACTGCATAACATGAGAAATTATAAATCAGTAGACGAGTTGTTGTGACTGGACTAGATTGGAGAAACCTGTGCATTACTGATTTTGTGACAGTAGTTATTAGGAAATAGAGACGAAACAGAAGAACAGAAAATAAACAAACACACAAAACCAGCTAATGGTAACATAAAAATGATTCTGTTGTATTGCTGATGGAAAAAAGGAGAGAGTTATCCTGAAGTCCAAACCATATTGCACATAGCCACTCCCAGCACTGGAGTTTTGACCTCACCTAAGCCTGCCATCACTCTGCTTTGTGTGCAGGGAAACAAGGCATCAGAATCCAATTCTTTCTGTTATGTTCTTTTTGATTGTGAACCACAGGTCCTGTCCTGTAGCTGGGTCTGTAAGTCACCACTTGGGAGTGGTTAGGATACTCTAACAAGCTGATGCAGCTATTAGACCTAACTTCTATAGCTTAGGTCATAAAGGAAGACTAGTGCTAGCAGGCCCTATCGATGCCTGAGGATGTATATCCAGACTACGTGACAGGCATGATAAAGAAGGTGGACAAACCAGGAAAGTACTGTGGTTGTTATCCAAGATCATGATCATCTGATGTGGTACTGGGAATCACCTGATGAGCTGCCCATGGGAATCAGATGATGACTGGGGATGAAGAGGGAGTGAGGGAGGTCATCTGATAGAAGATATAAAAAGGTTCCTCAGTGGTTATTTTCAAACACCAAAAGGGACTGCTTATAGGATGTAATTGTTCTGAGAGATGATGCAGATGTCAAGGAAAAGCTTGATCCCACTTTGCTGCATCATGTGATGAGTTCACAGGCAAGACTGTGGTTGGGGTGGAAAAGTAGTGTTCATCTAGCCTTTCCTTGTGTTTGGTTTGGGGTTGAGGAAATACTCATTGGGATTCTGGGGAATTCTGTTGAGTGGTCAAACATCTACAGAGAAACGCAGAAAGAAACTCCGTCAGGCGTGTGGCATTTTGGCAGTGAGGAAAAAACCCCCCAAACCTCCCATTATGTGCAAGTTGGAGGTACAACCCTGGGCTAAGCTTACAGGATGCTGGTGGGGAGGCAAAGGGAAGGAATGGTCTGTCCCTGGTTTCCGTGGCTACTTCTCAGTGTTACTGAAATAATTTGTGAGTTTCTGTCAACACTGAAACCTGATTAGTGAGTGTGTTATCACAGGTAAGGTGACCCTGAAGGTATTCAGGACACCCAGAATCCTGGGATGACTGGACTTGAGGCCTCATCTCTGTGGTAAATAACCTCTGACCAAGAGAAACAGTCTGGAGTCTGTTTGGACCAAAGGAAATCCCAGGGGTTCAAAAGCAGCACTCTGGCCGAAATCCAGCAGAGGGCTTTCAAAAAGCAGAGAGTATAATAGCTGCTATAATTTATGGTAGCACTTATTTAAGTAATTAACTCTTATCTGAGTTTGCTAAAACTTCCTGAAATTGTTCTCTTGTTCTGTGAGAAGTCTTACATCCTATGATATAATTTGACTCTCCAGGGTCTTTCTTTGCAAAAAAAAAAAAAAAAAAGAAGAAAGAAAAAAAGGAGTCTTTACTCATCTTGTAATCTACCTGATTATGTTTCCATGTCCAACTCAATACATTTGTTTTTAAAGTTAAGAGATTTTTTTATGATTTCCAGTAAGATGTAGGCTCCACACTGCCTAAATTTAATTTGAAACAGGCAGTTTGCTATCTTTTTTTTTTAAGCCTCCAGAGCTATGCCCCAGCAAGCCTACATATTAGACTGCAAGTATCCAAGAAGGGGGAGATAAATTGTATTTGTTTTAGTAAACAGTAACATGCTCAGGCACAAAAGTAGAAAAAAGAATTAAAGAAGCAAATTCATTAGAATACTCATTTCTAGTTTTCTTATCTGTATTAAACAGATATTCACCTCTAGAAAACAGATTTGTCTTATATAATAAGATAATGCTGTTTTCCAAAGTGGAATTTCATGGTTGGTCATAATTGTGGTACCACATTGTTACCTCAAATCATTTCTAAAACAACCACTAACTTACAAAAGGCCCTTTCCAGTGCATACTACTTTTCTAAAACCATGTATTATCTTCCCTCTCCTACCCCTCAAAATTTACCATAACTTCTATCAATTATAAGCAAATACTAAAGGACTAGGTCTGTGTTTAAAAACTAAAACTTCTGGGATAAAAAACTGACCCAGTAAGATACATAAACAGTGAAGATGATGAAAGCACAATCAGGGGTTTGCATCAAACTCTAACCCTTTTTTGTTTGCAGCCCCTGCTTTTCCTATTTTGGTACTATCTCCTAGCAGGCACTTCAGCATGGGGTTACATGTTTGCACATGTTATTCTGCTTATTTAATTATAATGCATTAACGTTTAACAATACTTTGAATATACAGAACCAGGCATGGGGAGAGAACAACATGTGTGTGTGTGTATTTTAAATAGGTATGTCTGATTTCAAGGTTTCAATCAGCATTGTGAGATGGCCACATTATTCACACGTGATAGAGCCATGAGATATACAAGTATTTCTAAACAAGGGCTAATGCAACCTTTGGGAACCCGTCTTAAATGTGTCATCACTTTAGAAGGTTTTTTTAGCCATTTGAGGAAAAAAAGTACTTTTGTTAAGCAACACTAGTGCACCCTTAGGCAGGGCTCAGAAGGATCTGAAGTTAATTCAGAATGAATTTCTGAACAGTCCATAAAGATGAGAGAAAAAAAATCTTTTTTTTTTTTTTTTTAAAGGGTATTTCAGAGCTGTTTATGAGAAGAAATAGATTTTAACTTTAATTCCCACGGGGAACTTTGGATTGTGGTAGTTGTAAGTGAAGTATTTTCAGACCAATGAACACAGGCGGATATAGTCAGAAAAGATGAACTGGGAGATTGTGGTTAAAAATGCTATTACACTCTGCTTAAAAAAAACCCTTGAGACTTGAAACATTTGGTATTTCAACCCGCCTTGGTCCTGTACAAAGGACAGAGGTTATGCAGACTAAAACACACATCTAGTGCACATCTATTGCATATTGTGCAAGGCCTTTGTCGCAGCTATTTTCCATTGTAAGATTGTTGCCATCAGCCAGTGTCTTTCATCTAATCTTTCCAATCTACCTGTAGAGGGTAGGGGTCTCTGCCCTCGATTTTCAGCACAAAGCTTTCCATCACCTGGCAAACACCAGCACCTCAACCTTTTTTTCCCCATTGAACCCCCTTTTGCACTCTGTACTGGCTTCAAAATACGCACATAATCCTACACTGAATAAACTCTTTCCATACAGTCTGTGCTAATCTTAACAACATGATGTCATTCAAACACCACAGCATTTGTGAAACATGTTTTAATATTCCAGATCTTTTGATCTCATCTCATAAATCAATCTCTTCATCTCTTTAATTATTTTAATTGCTCTTTTTTAAATTCCCTTCAGTGTAATTTTCTAACAGGAAGATTCCCAAAAATATCCCAGGCATGACCTAGTTAAGTAGCAAGCACAGAGCAGTCATGCCAAAGAAATGGAAGAGAAAGTCTATTAGTTCCTTTCTCAGCAAGGGGATCCTTTATATGGAGGCTTAAATTCTGTGGGCTTTGTAATTATGCTTTTCTGGAAAACCATATGCGATTAACTGTCCTCTTTCACTCCTACATGTTGATAGTGCAAGTTTCTTCCCATTGCTGAACGTTTTCCTACAGGTCTACCAAAGTTTCTAAGACGAACCTCTTCTTTTCCACCCTTTATTAAATTTGTTCATGCTGTTTTGCCAGCTTTCCCAGTTCCATCTAACTTAATGAACAGCTGCAAAAGCCATTTATGGCTAGTAACTGTCCTTTAAGTCAAAAATTAAGAAAGAAAGACTTCAAACTGTTGTCTGAAATAATTCATTAGCCTTTTCAGCTCTTCAGCAGAACTCCACTACTAATCCATAAAATTCTCATCCATGTAAAAAAGGACACAGTAAGACCACCATTCTTTTGCCAGGAGCAAATTTAATTAAAAAAATGATGTTCCACCTCTCTTCAAGCACCAGTCTGGAATGGTCGGTCTTAGGTTCCCAAATTAATGCCAGGAAAAGATTTGTATGACATATTGGTGTTTTTTTTTCCCCCTGTAAACCCAGCAAAGCTGTTCGTGTCAATGTAAGGGCATAATTTAGCTAGGTACCTGGCACGTTTGAACAAATACACTTGAAGGTACTTCGGTGACAACATCACTATTACCTTCTTCCAATTATTCCACAATGGAAAGATAATGTAATAGGTTGAACCGAACACAAGGAGTTGCTTCCACTGAAGAGAGCAAAAATCAATCCAGTAAGCTCCATTATGGAATGAGATAACTGAAACCACGGCAGCCACCACAAGGAAAGGTGAGAGATGGGAGAGATTTTAAAGTGCAGGGGTTTGCCTGGCTGTCTCATGGCAGCTGCGTGTCTGAAAAAAAAGAATGGTAGAGAGATCAAAGACAGCAGCAAGAAAGCATTGATTTTGGTTAAAAAAAAAAAAAAATTTTTTTGTAAAAAAAAAAAAAAAAAAAAAAAAAAAAAAAGGCATGGCACTAAGAAAAATAAGACTTCCTGACAGAATGCCAACGAGGATACACAAGCCACCCAAAGAGACTTGTGTAATGCCCTCTAACATCCAGGACTGGATCAAGGATGTTGAATGGGAATCTCCAGAGCTGTATATTTTGGCTAATTAATCATTAAAAAAGCCTCTCATGCATGAGCTGTCTCAAATGAACACCAGCTGACGACAGTGTAGTTACTACAGAGCTGCAGATGTCTGTGTCTCTGCTGATGCGTATCTCCACAGAATGTTTCTGCTTTGCTCAGAGAGCCTGTGTGGACCTACGGCTGTTCAAAAAAAGGATCCTGTAAGTTTGCTCTGAAAAAATCATATTGCAAGTGATAGAAATACTCATGGTAGCATGTTGGATTACACGGTAACGATTACTTACAAATCTCTTCGTTTCATTGTGGAATCATGTGAAACCACTGACGCCATGGCATTGTGCAAATCTGCTCTCAGTCCTACAGAAAAATTAAAGGAACTAAGTGCTGGCAAAGCTCGTAGGAACTGACAGAGTCAAACATCTCCCCCTGTGAAGCCCTGGTGAGGCCACAGCTCGAGGGCTGCGTCCAGTTCTGGGCCCCTCAATCCAGGGTGGACATTGAGGGCATGGAGCAGATTCAGAGAAGGGCAACAAAACTGGTGAAGGGTCTGGAGCACAGATCCTGTGAGGAGCGGCTGAGGGAGCTGGGGGTGTTTAGCCTAGAGAAGAGGAGGCTCAGGGGAGACCTTATTGCTCTTCACAACTCCCTGAAAGGAGGGTGTAGCCAGGTGGGTATCGGTCTCTTCTCCCAAGCAAACAGTGACAGGGCAAGAGGACACAGCCTTCAGCTGCACCAGGGGAGGTTTAGGTTGGACATTAGGAGGAATTTCTTCACAGAAAGGGCGATCAGACATTGGAATTTGCTGCCCATGGAGGCAGTGGAGTCACTGTCCCTGGACCTGTGTAAGGAAAGACTGGATGTGGCACTGAGTTCCATGGTGTAGTTGACAAAATGGTGTTCAGTCATAGGGCGACGATGATCTTAGAGGTCTTTTCCAACGTAATTGATTCTGTGATGATGATGATTGTAGTTAACTACTTCTGCACTCCATTTTTCTGGGTTTGAAACTCCTGCACGTGGTTCGTGTAATGCGCGCCTTTCAGCGCGCCGTTTCACAGTTACCCGNTACTTTAAATGAAAGGCCTCACGGAGTCCCTGCTGGTGGTGGTTGTCCCTCTGCAGCGGAGGACAGCGGGGCCCCCGGTGCCCACCCCGGGCAGCAGGCGAGCGGTAACCCCCGGCCCGAGCCCCGCCGGGTGTATTTCGGACCCGCAGCCTCCCCGCCGTCCCTCCCGCCGCTCCCGCCC
>VWZG01005229.1:45601-59552 GCA_013396735.1 Grallaria varia
GGTGGGAGGGTTGGGGGGGTGGGAAGGAGGGGCTGCCGTGGGCGCCAAAGCGGCTCGGTGAGTGCTGAGCAAGGCCGCGGGCTCGGTCTGGCCTTCCCGCCCCGGGGCCCGCCTGGCCCGCTGTGTCGAACCCCTTTCTCCCTCCCCTTTTGGAGGGAAGTGTGAAGGCAGTCCCCTGCATCTTCAGGCAGAATTTGCTGGTGTTTGGATTTGAGATAGAGGTGCCTGAGCGCAGGGGCTTTGCTGCGTGCTGTGCCATTTGTGGCATTGCTGCGTGTGCACTTCGGAAAGCCGGGAGCGGGGAGGGGAAGGTAATAGTGGAACTGCTCCCGGACTGCGCTTTAGGATGGGGTGCTGTGTTGCACAGTGAAAATCTGGCAGTTTCCATTTTACAGTGAGGTTTTTATGGAGTAGCTTAGCCACTCTAATGGTGACCAAACGGCCAATGAGATAGTCCTGCTACCTTCCTTGCACCTTGTGCTTGGCTGATCTAGCGTGAGCAGAATTGGGAAGCTAACCCAGTATAAAAGCTGTATTTGTAGATGCCGTCCAGCACCCAGAGTGAGCTCTTTACCTCTGTAGTTCCCTGGACTATCACAGGTTTAAGAGTTGACTGCCTTCTGCAGCAGAGTCAGAATTGCTAGGGATAAAAGTAGGACTAGATGTATTGCAAATCAGCCACAGGTATGTTAGCTGCTCAGTGATGCAAAGTGATGCCGTTAATTAGAGAATGTGGTAATGGTCTTAATTATTGTCTAGCTTGCTGGTAGGCTTTTCTGTTCTCTTTCCCTCTACTTTTGAAGGTAACGTTTGCATCTTTCTACAACCAAGATGGATATGCCTAAATAGGGGTGGCTTGATGGACCAGCTCTGAAAGTGCTGCCCTGTAGATGAAAAAAGGGGAAGAAGGCTTTTTCCCTTTTTGTTTGGCTCAGTACAGCGGGCACCTTCAGTGAGATGTGAGGAACTTTCTTCCACCCATGACAGCTTGGAATTTGACTTGTACTTTTTATTTGGAGTTTGTCCTCTCGTCTAGTGTATATGGCCCTGAGCATGAAGAGTCATCTAAAAAGAAAAACTGGTGAATGTACATGTGTAATTTGTGTTAAAGGAGTTTAATGCTAAATTATGGATCATGCACTAGTTGAGGTTTTTAGTGCAAGTTATGTGGACAGTAAAACTTCTGAATGGTATGGAAAGCCATGAAATGCTATTTAGTAAAATTAAGTGTGTGGTTTTGGACCTTCAGATCTTGTGAGGATAACACATTATTTCTAGAGCTCAGCTGAAGCCTTTGCATCTTTGTTTACATTCTGAAGAAAGCAGAATCTGCAAACTTGGTAAATGCACACTCATTCCTCAGAACATTGGCTTTGTCCTCTTTTTTTGACTAATACGTAATTCCAGCTTATCATGGAATCATAGGATGGCCTGGGTTA
Organism: Grallaria varia; assembly: GCA_013396735.1. NCBI lineage: Eukaryota > Metazoa > Chordata > Aves > Passeriformes > Formicariidae > Grallaria > Grallaria varia. The sequence continues at coordinate 47,041 of VWZG01005229.1, forward strand.
GAAGGGAACTTAGAGATCTAGTTCCAACACCCCTGCCATGGGCAGGGACACCTTCTGCTAAGCCAGGTTGCTCAGAGCCCCATCCAGCTGGCCTTGAAAACCTCTGGGGATGGGGCATCCACAGCTTCTCTGGGCAATCCCAGTGCCTCACCACCCTCACTGTAAAGAATTCCTTCTTAGTACCTGAGGCTACTTTCTGTTTGAAGGCATTCCCCCTTGTCCTGTCCCTCCAGGCCCTTGTAAATAGTCACTCTCTAGCTTTCTTATAAGTTCCCTTCAGGTACTGGAAGGCTACAATTGGGTCACCTCAAAGCCTTCTCTTTTCCAGGCTGAACAGTCCCAGTTTTCTCAGTCCTTCCCCACAGAAGAGATCCTCCATCCTTCTCCTCATCTTGGTGGCCTTCTCTGGACTTGCTCCAGAAGGTCAGTGTGTTTCCTGTGCTGGAGACAGTTTTCCAGATGGGGTCTCACCAGGGCAGAGTAGAGAGGCAGAATCCCCACCCATGACCTGCTGCCCATACTGCTTTGGATGCAGCACAGGACATGGCTGGTTTCTGGGCTGAGAGTGCATGTGGCCGGGTCATGTCCAGCCTCTGACCTACCACCACCCCCAAGTCCTTGACAGGGCTGCTCTTGATCTGTTCATCCCCCCAGCCTGGATTCATAGCAGGAGTTACCCTGACCCATGTGCAGGACCTTGGTCTTGTGAAGCCTCGTGAGATTCCCATGGGCACACTTCTCAAGCTTGTCCAGGTCCTTCTGAGTGGCATCTCATTCTTCGGGCGTGGCAACCACACCGCTTAGCTTGGTGTCACCTGTAAACTTACTGAGGGTGCACTCAATTGCATTGTCTATGTCACTAATAGAGATACTAAATAACACTAGTTCAAGTACAAACCCCTGAGGGACTCCACTTGTCACTGGTGTCCATTTGGACTCTGAGCCATTGATCACGGCCTCCTGGGTGGGACCGTCCAACCGCTTTTCACCTAACGTTTCACCCACTGAATCCATCTCTCTCGAGTTTAGAGAGAAGCGTGTTGTGGGAGACTTTGTCAAAGGCTTTACAGAAGTCCAGATAAATGACATCTGTAGCTTGTGGGAAGGTAAGATTTTAGGTTATGAAGGCAAGTTTGTACAATAATTTGTTACATTGCAGTGCACCTTTCACTAACTGTTTATGGTTATGGTGGCATTTCTGAAGAATCTGCTTGTATGAGAGTAGTTCTGTGGTTGAAATAATTTGTATAAGTTTCTCAGTGTTCACTTTTAACATAGCAGTTATCCAAAGGCTCCAGTGTTACTGCTGAGCATCAAGACTGAACATGACTATAAAGGATGGATTAGTATTTCTGAGCTGTTAAATTTCCTGTGACCTGTTTATTACTTTGTTCTCTGTTGTGGTCCTCAGTCATCTGAGGTTCTCTGAGTAAAGTAAGGAGGCTGTCTTTGGGTGGAAGTGAGAGTATGCAGAGGACACAGCTCTGCATGAAGAAGGTGAGATTTTTGTCTTATGTGCAGCTGTTAGCTAGCAACTGCTTCTGCTGCAGAGTGATGTAGGTTCTGGTGTGTTGTTCCCACTAGCTGGCTTACTTGGCATGTGACAAACCCTTTCAGTGACAGCCTTGTTTTCTTCTGGCAGTCCAGTTCTCTTGGGCTGTTGGACTGTGGTGCATGTCCTGTAGATTCTTTAGGATTTAAATGTGTATGTGGCAAAGGTCTTGAAAATGATAACTGTAATAGGCGTTTCTAAGTGTTTGCTATCATCACTTCTCTGAGGTGTTTGGAAATATTGAGAGAAACCATCAGTGTCAATAAAAATGTGGATCTGAGGAGTTACAGAACAGAACAGGTCCTCTTGTGTTGGTTTAAAATGGGGAGAAACAACAGTATCCTGAGAATGGCTCTGCATGAGCTGAATGAAGCCATGTACTTATAAAAGCTGCCAGTTTTTATCAAACTTTAAAAAATTTATTGAAATGTACTGCAAGAATCTGTTAGTCAAAATAAAAAAGGCCCTTTTGACTGTCTTTATAACTAACTCCTCTAATTAGTCATCCCATTAGTTTTTTAAAATGTCAGTTATATATAAGCAAGGTTGAATCTCTGATAGCTGGATAGCATAGCCTGACTTTCAGTGATGGTCTTCTCAAGAGCTGATTAAATTAACAACTGTAGAGCTCAGCCCATTGAGTAGAAGTGTCTTGCTTATCTGTGACCCTGGAGATAAACAGACAACATTAGCAGGCAAACAGCATAGTCTCCCCTATCCTAAAATACAAGAAGGCTGCTTTAGCATTTATGAAAATGGGCACAGTTTGCTGGCCTTCCTTAATTAAGTCATAGAAGGCCTTAAGTTATGTCTTTTTGTTGGTCAGTCAAAAGTGATGAATTTGAGACTCCTCAAGTTATTTTGTTTATGTAGATACTTGATGCCTTATACCGGTGCAGGATTGATTTTAGACTGTAAATCTGCTTGTACTTGGTTGTTTTGCCATCCATTCATGAATGAGTCATATAAGCTTAGTTTTCTTGGTTGTTTAGTGTTGAACTGATTAATGTTCTTCAGGTTTCTCTAAGGGTGGGAGGGGAGATAATACAGAGACTTGTGAGATTCGGGTTCTTCTGTTTGCTTTGGAAAGTTACTTTGAAAAGAAATGTAGTTGAAAATTAGTTTTAACTATTTCCAGGTTTACTGATTTGGGGATTGTTGTTGGGGGGATTATATGTAATTCATGGTACAGTGGCACAGATGTTGTGCCAATGATACTCAGGTTTATGGCACAGATGAGTGAGCTGTTGGAGAGGAGGGCAGTGATGACCCCTGACCTGGCACAGTTGTGGAAACAAATCCCTACAAAACTCTTGTATGAATTAGCACACAATGGGAATGCTGGGGTTGGAGTGCAGATAAGGCAATGTTTGAATTTTTAAGAAAAATGGTGAGTGTATGTGTGCGCATGTTCCATTTTTCCTCAAATTAATACTTTTGTGGAAATAGAAGAGAGTTGCCTTTTGTGGGCTGAGCGTTCTTTGTCAGTGGTTTTGTTCCTGACTGCAGGGTCTGCTGCTCAATTCTGAATGTGTGTGTAGAGAAAGAACATCTTGTAATTAAAATTCTCAGTTACTGCACTAAATATTCTTTCAGTATTGAAGTTTTTAATTAGGCTCTCAAATTGTTAAATATTTGAGCTGCTCGTAGTTCAGCTAGTGTTTTCATTCTTGTCTTTGTTTTGATTGGAAGTCTTAAGGTTCTTCATAGAGCAGTACCACAGTTTTATGTGCTTATTTTTTGGGTTTGCTAATCTAAATTTTTGGAGGGCAGAAAGACAAGGTTTTGAGTTTTGCATCCCTTCATAGCCTTGTAGTTGAGTTTTCTTTACTTGAAGGACTAATTAAAAAATTGCCTTTCTGTAGGGATGATCTCCCAGAAAGATGAGTGTTTAAGAGAACTAGATGGTAAGAGTGGTGCTGTATTGGCTCTTTCTCACTACCATCTCTGAAACATCTACTTGAATTTCTATCTGTGAAAGCTCTGCATGAGTTAAAGCTCAAAACACATAAGCAGCTGATCTTGCTGTAGTTAAGGCAATTTGGAGTTGGTGCTGAGTTTGGTTTATTTAGCAGTTAATCAGCAGTTCTAGCTTTTGAATCACTGTTCATCCCATACTAAGTGTGGAAATGTCAGAGGAGCAGGAAGAGATGGCTGGCACTGTGAAGTCGATGTTTTTCTTGAAGACTTTTGGAGTTGTTTTTCGAGCAAGTCAATCTTGCGTATGAAGGAAGAAGACTTAAACTAATACTAAATACTTGGAAGTTGCTAAAAACTTCAAAAATAAAACCTTAGAGCACTTAACTATAGAGTTATATTTTATTTCATGTTCTCTGTGATGGGTGCTTTTGTTGCCTGATGTACTGGAGATGCTGGGGCTTTTGGTTTTCTTACGAGGCAGGTTGTGCTTTTTTGGCAGGAGCTGCCTGCAGGTAGCTTTAAAAACACATTAATTATATTTGAACATATTGTGGGGGAATGGCATCTGATCCTTATAGCTAAATTTGACTGGTTCTGTCAAGTGTTGGATTGTCTGAAGTGCTGAAACATCTGATTGCAGTGATAACATGGAGATGATACTCTTATCTCTTTACCTTATTGATTTAGGGTATGCTAGCAAAATTTGCTGACTCCTTGGCTATGGTCTGTATGTGAAGACCATGTAAATAAAGATTAAAGAAGCTCAAGTAAATGTCCCTGGACTTGCAACTGTGTTATCAACCTTGGCTTGAAGGTGTGTTTGCAGCTACTTTGCAGCTGCAGTTGGGGGATGGGTCTGTTTTAGTTATATTCCCTTAGCCGCTTCCCTGAGTGGTGTGGGCATAGCCTGTGCTTTTGGCTGGGCTGTTCTGTGCTGAGCCCTGCAGGTCTCAGCAGTCTAGTTCTGACAGGTATGGACTGAGAACTGGCCTGCTGTGTGTCAGAGCACAAATGGGGCTTGTCAGGAGGTGTTAATACAGGAATTAATAGCTTTCCATTTTTAGCAGTGAGGTCTGCTGTGAACTCATTCCCTGCTTTTGTTGGTTTCTAGTTTTGAAGATTAAAATGCTTTATGACTGCAGCTCTGAAAATATGTCTGATTCTCCAGCATAGTGTCAAATTCTCAATGGCTACTTGCTCAGGCCTGAAGGAACTGTCACCTGCAAAGGTGAAGGTAAGCAGCATGGGAGATATTTTCCATGAGAGTCTGATTAGAGGCTGTGGAGCAAATTCCTGTACGAAATGAAGACTGCTTTTGACACATCAGTATTTGCTGTTTCAGGTACGCTTCTCTGACCATGCCTTTTAAATAGCAAAATCCTTGGAAGGAGAGGATAGTACATGCAGTACTAATCACTGCTTAATGTTTCTAGAGCATGGTCAGGTACTAGGTGATGAAAATGATTTGAGAGATGTAAGTGAACAGGAGAGCTGGTATTATTTGAGCATGCTAAAGTTCTATTACCAAGTGCACCTTCTCTTTTACTGCTTTTTTTGTTTTTTTTCTCTGAATGGGAGGGCAACAGATATTTCAATAGGTGCTAAGATTTAAAATGTGAACGATCTATGTGCCAGCGGATGGACAGCTGATACATTACTGAAGTAGTAATTTTAACTACTTCCCAAATCTTCATTCGCAAAGTCTAGCCATGAATTTTAACTGCTAAAAGTAGTAACTTCAGAGAGACGAGTGGAGTTAACGCATTAAAACCACATTTGTTGATATTAGGGCTCAAGCTACACATCATAAGAAGGAAGTTTTCTGAGTGCATAAGTACTCTGTGTAAGGGTGGTATGCCAGAATTACATATGAGAATGTTAGTTTGCAAATACCTTTGGTTTACTTCTTGGCCTACTGCTCAGCTCTGTTAATCTGAGATGAAGCGTTACAATAAGTCTAATGAAGTGCTATCATTCCATAGCAGAGTTAAACTGGACTAAACAGTAAGTCTGAAAGAGTATGTTGTGAGACTTGGATGCATAGAAGATACTGTTTTCCGGGTTGTCTAGGACAATGTGACAAATCAGATCTGTCTCCTAAGCATCTATATTAAAGAACAGTAAACTTGTATGAAATGGAAAAACCTTTAAGACTCTATAGGGTAAAATAGCAATTAAAGAAAGGAAAAAAATGTAAAAGCTTTAACTCAACTTCTGTGTGAATATTGAACAGCAATGAGACTTCAAGAATGCAAAGCCACTATTACTTGTGGGTGCCAAAAATGTCTTTTCTTTTGGAGTTACCAGACTGTGGCAGGACTTTGTCATCTGTTGTTCACTGTTGCAAAAGATAAACATTTAACATGTTTTTAATAGGTTGTTGCATCATAACTAGATGCAGTTAGATGTCAGGTGTAGGAAAAATACTTTTAAAATGTATGTTTTATCAAAGAGAGAAGAAATAATTTATATGTGTCAGGGTGAATGGGTGAGACTTTTTCAACGTTATTTAGCTCTGTGTTCTTTTTAATCTTGATTAGTGCATTGTGCTGCAGGAGTCATCAGGAGTGAGCCTTCAGGTATTGATGGATCCCTGTATTTGTGCAGTGAGCAAGCCAGGACAAGTGTGCTTGCAGGGCTTGATTTCCCAAGTAACTCCCAAGCAGAGTCATTCCTGTTTACTGTATATATCCTCACGCTTGCTTAAATTCTTGCTGGTGTTTTAAGCAACAAGTTGATGGTTGCGTACCTGAATTTGAATTTTTGTTGTAGGAGAGACTAGGGACAAGTGTCTGTGTAGCTCTGTTCTCTTTACATTAACATTGGAGACTTGGACAAAGATTATTTTATAAAGGTGATATATGACTGTATGAGCTATCTTAGAAAATGTGTTTATGTGCTAGTGCCAACTGAAAGCTCCTCTACTAATGTTTTTACTTTGGTCACCCTTATTGCTGAAGTTGCAGTGTCTTTTGAAACTACCAGAAAATGTTCAGCTTGAAAGAGGTGATCGTAGGAAAGTTGTAATAGCTTTTCTTTTTTCTCCTTGCATTTTTATCTCTGTGTGTCCTCAGGCCTTGTTCTGGTGAGTGGCAGAGGGAAGACAAGTTGTCTTTGAGATTCTTTCAAGTGGGGAAGATCAGGGAAGAAGGTGGGTGTTGGAAGGTGTGTTGTACTCTTTGTCCAGAGTCAGCTTCCTTGTTGATGTGACCCTACAAAAATTTTCTTGGTGCATCTGAGCAAAAAAACTAAAAGAAAATATCACTTCTATCTTCAAAAGAGCACGAAGGAAGATTCAAGTAGCTGCAGGCCAGTCAACTTACCTTGATTCCTGGGAAAGTAATGTAGTAAGTCTTGGAAATTATTTCTGGACCGATTGAGGACTTGAAAGTAGGTGTAGCTGACATGCACTTCCAAACGGGAGCACGTGTGTGGCCCACCTACTAGCCTTCTATGGCCAAAAGACTGGGTAGTGATTGCTGTTAATCCAGACTTTAGCAGGACTTTCCATGCTTTCCAGTTACATCTTCATGGACTTAAGTGGTGAAGTACAAGTTAGAGAAATCTAAAATGAGGTGAATTGGAAACTGATCTGCTGGGTGCACCCAGTAAGTGATCAACAGTAAGAAGTCCACTGTTAAACCATGTCTGTCCTTAAGCACCATGTCAATTTTTTTAAAATAAGTATATTATTATATATAAAAAATACCTGATGGGATAAGTAGAGCTGAACTTTCCTCAGTGGTGCCCTATGACAGGACAAGAGGCAGTGAGCACTAATTGAAACAAATGAAACTTGATCTGAACACGTGCTAGATATGTTAGATACCTAGAATATACAGCTAGAGTGCTGCCTGATGTGGCTGTGCCCGAGCGAAGCACACAGAATTGACCTTAAGTAGAAAAATAGAGTGTCTGGGAAGGGGCTCTTGGAAATACTGTATTGAAGACTTCTGGTGTTTGGCAGAGAGCTTTGTTATCTCATGTGAGTGTGTATTTTGTGTGTTCCTCTTGGCGATCTAAACTAACATTAAGGTGGTAGTGCAGGGGAAAAGTGAGGGTTGAGGTCTCCTGTTTGTAGCTGGGTATCTTTGATACTTTGAGAGCTCATTCTGATTCACGATTGTTTTACTTAATTTCCTAAAGGGCGCTTGGGTTCACAGAGTGACTTAGTGGCTGTGGTGATTACTTGGATGTGCCAGTAAGTTCATGCACTTGCTGTTGTGACACTGTATAGGTGGTTCTGCCTGTATTCACTGTGTAGGTGGAGTGTGGGAGGTATTCTGTGGAAACTCTTAAGGAAAAGCAGCCTGTACTCTTAACCTTGTGTAGTACGGAATGAAATTGAGTAAGTGCACTGGAAAACTTCGTCTATTTTCTCATAGCTGAGTGAATAGTTGGTGACTGTTTCCACTTGCTGCCCCTTTAAGCCTGATACCATGCATGATTTGTTGACCTCTGTGTATAAATCAATGTGATGAGGATGATCCTCACAGCTGCAAATTGATTGAAAGGAGTAATTTTAGTATAGTTTTCTGATCCCTGCTGTTTTCTGCTTTTGCAGAACTGGCAAGGACAAAACAAAGGATTTTTCCTGTGTGGATTTTTCTGGTTTCTAGGTTCTGATGGGAGGCTTTCAAACTTAATACCCAGGAGGTGTATGTTCCTAAAGCCAGTTAGTTTTCATGTGCATCTGTTAACATGCCAGGAAAAAGCAACCTGCTTTGTTCTGGGCAATAATGAAAGCAGGGCCTTCGGAGTGTGCTTGGAAGGGGTACTTTTTAATTCTTGTGAGGCCCTGGGTTATTTTGTTGTTGAAGGACAAGGGCCAGTTTAGGCAACTGTTGGCATTCCAAGTTCTTAGTTTGAGCCATTGATATTTCTGTGGAAACTTCTCTGGATAGTCTGTTTAAAACACCAGTGTGCTCTGTGCACTCATTTTCCATGCTGGCAGATCCTTCTATCTAAGACCAAAGGGGTACAATTCCTAAGGTTTCAAGTTTTAAGTAAAAGATTGCCATGAAGATGTTGATGACTAAATGATAACCACTTATCTGCAAATTATTTTTTTTTTAATTGTGTCTCTGTTTTAGTGCATAAAGAGAGTCTAGGACAAGTAAAATGCAGGCACAGGAACCTGAAGCTTCTTCTCTGTTCTGAATTTTGAAACTCATGAACAATTTGTTCACTAAACATTTCTGCAGCACACCTCTCATTCCGCAGTTTATGATTAAGATACAATATTGGCACTGGGAAAATGCATTGGATTAGTTTCAGTAAGATCCCCTGTACACCTATACACCTGTACACCTGGTGACTACTTCCAGTAAGTGGTGGTGGAGGGAGGCACTGTGAGTGGCCTAACTTGACACTGATGGGCTCAGTGCCAAATCAGTCAAGTGTGCTGCTGTAGCAGGCTGAAGGCACAGCCTCCTGCTGCTCTTCTTGAACTGTCCTTGGAACCTCACCTGCTTAGAAATTAATCTCTTCTCTCAGGTGTGCTCCCTGCATCACTTATACCTGATGCCCTCACTGCTTGTCTCTATATTTCCTTTTCTTGTGATATTTTTGAAGAATTGCAGTTGACAGGTAGGTTGCCTGTGTGCAAGAATATCAGACTTGTGTAACACAGTGATTTATTCTATTGAAACAATTAAATCGGCTCTGAACTGAAACAATATATCAGCTGTTCAGGTTGCTGTTTGCTATTAGCATATTCTGCATTTTGTTTCCTAATGTGTGCTAAGTCTTTAATGTATTCTTAGTGAAGCACTTAATTTGCTTTTTGTTTTCTTCACCCTTCTCTATTGAAAATGTAGCTACCAAGGGAAAAATGCATCAGATGCAGAAGCACATACAAATGCTTTATGTGTCCTATTATTTTGGTTGTTACATTCTCACTTGTTAGAGGAAGCTATTTAAAATCAGAGTAAGAAAAATCTGGAGTTGGAAATAGTGTGAATATTTTCAAATGAGATGTAATCTGTTCCCATAGCTTACTAAGATTTTGTCAATCATCTGATAGGAGGATGTCTTAAACCAGAATGCTTTTAGAGATAGTCTAGCTCAGTAGCAGATTACTTGAGCTCCTTGTTGGAGTAACTGGGTGAAACTAGCCTGTGTTAAGCATCCAGTCTGGCCTCATGTTTACAGTAACTCTGAACTTTGAATGCTCTCATGTTCACAGATTACTGTCAAGTAATGGCTGTTTTCTTACTCAGATGTCAGACGAATGTCTACAACTGCTGCAAATCACCTCCAAGTGCACTGCAATTCAGAAAGATTCTGGCTAAACTGGGCATTAACTCTTCTGAAAAATAAATATATATCAAATCTGATACAGTGTTTTTTGTCTGTTCTCTACAGTTGAAACTCTGGACATTTTTCATTCCTTCTGCCAAATAATTATTGAATACTTAAAACAGTATTTCTTGCTTCATAACAGGAGTTTGTTTCCTTTTTTTCCTGAAGAGGGAAAAAAAAAGTAATAACTACTCGAATAAATGTTTTGATGTAGATTCAGAGGTGTTCCTATTGTTCTAATCACCGTTGTCGTTTTTGCTTATCAGTGCTTGATAGAGCTATCTGAGCTGGGAATTAGGTAGTGGCAAGTGGATTTGGGTGAGAGATCCTGAGATTGTCTGAGGCATAAGTGGTTGCTTGAAGGCATCAGGAAGTTTCAGCATTTTATAAAGCAGTCTCCAACTTGGGAGAATTAATTATCCCTCCAAGGCAAGTCTTGTGTGGTATAACTAAAAAGACACCTGATGAAAGACCATGTTGTTTTAATTTCCTAAACTTAATAGCATAATAGGAAGACCTTAATCAAGCTTTTGCCTGGGTGCTCGGCAAAGAAATCTGCTGCTGAGTGATGAGCAGGTTGTGAGGAATTGGTATGTTCATGGAGCAGAAAAATATCGGTGATGATTTGTCCTGGAGTGTCTGCCAAGGTGCATGTAGCAGGGGTCCTTGAATCTGTTGAAAACATGCCATGTCATGAGCATTTCAGTTCTTCCAATCTTTTTTCGATCTTACTACTGTCTTGCAGCAGCTGTGGAAGTGGTCTGGGGCTTAGTTGCATGCTAGTTCAACTTGGGTTTCATGCTATTTTACTGTCCTGAAAGGGTATGGTATGCATTATTAAACTGAGTTCTTGTTTAGCATTCTTGGGGTGACTGAAGAAGTAAGGAAGGGGTGGAAATGAGTATGTGTCTTGGAAGAAGTGAAGCAGAAGGTAAAGGAGCGGGGTAAGGAAGCAAATGCCAGGCAGAAAGAGTGGATCACGTCTGAAATGACAAAAATTCTTTGTGAATGTACTGGCCTTGGCCCAGTTGCTCCTATATTCTCCAAAAAGAGTGCTGATGCCTGCCAGAAACTGCAGACTTAAGGTGAACATTGCAGAGTTCCCTTCCCAGTGCAAAGCTACAGAGATTAGAACCTGTTCAAGAACTGTGGCTCTTAATTATAGCCCCATTTCATCTATGCTTTTGATGTCTGAAAAACATGTTGGCTTGATTGTTGGCCCACTTATTGCTGATGTAACCACAGTTACTGGGCAGACAAGCTGTGTACTCTAGTTTGAATTATTGTCTGTGCCATGGTAGTACCTAATGCTGGATAGGAAGCCTGACAACATACTGGTACAAAGGATGCAGAATTTTACAGGAAGGTGATGGAGGAGGAAAAGTCTTCATAGTGGTAGTGGACTGTGTGTGGTGTTTCATCAATGGTGCTACTGACTGAGAAGGGGTCAGCAGTTAAATCATTCTCTTGTCCAACAGAATTTAATTATGTTGGTTCTATTTTGCCTTAATTTGTCGCATGGGGATTTAATGAGTGAGGTGCAGAAGGGGAAAAGTAACTGTCTATCTCTATGCATTAGGATTTGATAGTTTGGGCAGTAAGAAGCAAAGCCTTTCCATTTTTACTAAATATCATTGGCTAATGGGGAATTGACTTTCTCTGACTTTGCATTTGAGGAAGATTACACTTTCTCTTACTTTAGTCTGTCTGGTTAAAACCTCCTGGGGTAATTGAGTCCTGAGCTTGCAGATGGGCAAACATGAGTTTCAAGTAATCAGATTTTTAGCTTAGTCTACTGTAGTTTCACAGGAATGATAGATGAACTGAATTTGGATTAATTTGGCATGGATTATTTTTGTTGTTGTTGTTTCTTTGTAGCTTGTGCAACTTCATAACATTCTGGAAACTATTGCTTACTATGTCTGCAGGCTACACTTACTGACCTCTGATGTGTATGCATTTATGCATTTTGGAGGCAGGGGGTAAAACAAATAATTACCTTGGGAAGAACTCTTTGCTAAAGTTGTGATGGGGAGGAATGTCTGTGCTGAAGCACTTGATTATAAGCTGTGCCTCTGTAATGTGTCTGTGCAAGGTAATTTCTCTGAGACTAAATTCTGGTTACATTACTGACATATTGCATGACCATGGTGGCTTAGGTCTGTGTTTGTGAGGCAAAAAAATGATGATACTTGGTGCACTAGGACAACCTGTAGATAATTATTTTGTTAGGTCTCTTCACTGCCACTGATCATAGAATCATAGAATTGATTGGGTTGGAAAAGACCTCAGGGATCATTAAGTCCAACCCTTGGTCCAACTCCAGTCAGTTTACTAGATCATGGCACCCAGTGCCATGTCCAATCTCAGTTTAAAAACCTCCAGGGACGGTGAATCTACCACCTCTCTGGGCAGGCCATTCCAATGCCTGATTACTCTCTCTGTAAAGAATTTCTTTCTAATATTCAACCTTAAGCCCATGCGCTCTTCTCCCAGGCAGACAGCAATAGGACAGGAGACCAACGCCTACCTGGGTATAACTTCCTTCAGGTGGTTCTAGAGAGTGATGAGGTCACCTCTAAGCCTCCTCTTCTCCAGACTAAACAACCCCAGCTCCCTCAGCCTCTCCCCACAGGACTTGTGTTCTAGTCCCTTCACCAGCCTTGTTGTTCTTCTCTGGACCTGCTCCAGCACCTCACTATCTTTCCTGAGCTGAGGGGCCCAGAACTGAACACAA
>VWZG01005229.1:61868-115714 GCA_013396735.1 Grallaria varia
TACTTTATTCTCTAGGGCTGGAGTTCAGCTAAATAAGTTTTAATTTGTTGATGATCTTGTGCTGGGTGTTCTGTTAGGTAGTTCATTTGGCCACACTCCTAAATGTATCAGAACTGCCTAAGGATTTTGAAGTTCTCTCTGTAATAAAAGAATTTTTTAGAAGGCAAATCATATCCTAGGTAAGTGTTTTGCCTGCTAGAATTTCTCTGTATGTTTACTGTGTGAACATAAAAAGATATGGAGATGTAGATACAAATATTTTATATAAAAAGTAGTCTAGAGAACTACACTGGCAAACTTGGGACCCAAATTAAGGGAACAAGTAAGCTGAAGTGAGTCTCAAGTTTTATGTTTACGGTTCCCAATTGTGCTCCTTGAAGTGCCTAGTATATCTCAGCTTTTCAAATGTGGCACTGGCTTTTTCTGGTCTTAATTATTTGGTTTTCATACTTGATGTGCCTAGAAAAAGCTGTTGCTTGTATTTTGTTTTTTTACAGCCCTGCTTATTCTGTCTTTATTTACATGTGGTTTTCTATTCTTCCTGAATAATTTGACCAAGATTCCAGTTCTAAATAACCTTTTGGTTTTGACATCAGTAGCAAAGTTTACTCCTCTGGTGTTATCCTTCCTCTGTACTTGGTTAAGCTTGTAATTAATTCTCCTAAAAATAATATCAAGAATATACAACATCTGAACAATTAAAAGATAAAATATGTACAAGTAAAAAAGTCTTAGAAGGTCTAAAGGTTGGCTTTCTTTGATTACATGGACTCATTTTGCTTTCCTATGTTTTCCTGATTTTGAAAGTAACATGAGATGTGAATTCGCAAACTGATTTCCCCATTGCAAACTCGTCTGATCATTCCCCTTAAGATGACAGCCTCTTCTAAAGGAGCAGTTTCCAGAGTTAAATTACCTGTTTTTTGATGTGTACCAGCAACTTTCTAGAAACAGTCTTTTGTTGTATAGCTTTTCCAGGAGGTAATTGAACTGGCACCTGGAAGCATCTCTGAGAAAAGGATCCTTAAAAACCTCTAAATTTTAAAATAACCTAACTTGATTTGTCTTACTACATTATCAACTGGAAATGCTTGTTGCTGTAAATTCCATTGTCTTTGTCAAGTGCTGTAGTATAATATTAATGAAGGCGTGAAGGGGAAGAAGATGTAAAAGTTGATTTCTTTTTTTGTAAGAGAGGTTGGGAGGAATTCATGGTAGAGATTCATGGTTACAGAAGAGTTGGTCAAGTTGCCGCTTTCCCTGGTAAAGCACAGACCCTGTGTGGATATTGTTGTTGCTCAGACTGTAGGGTTGGCAATGCATTGTAGAACTATAAATTAGTTATGAATACCTCTGGTCAGTTTTTCAGAACTGTCCTCATAGGGATAGCATCCTATTTTCCCCAGTGCCCCCCCCCCCTTCCCCCATGCTGTTTTCTAAAAGTCACGTGTAAAAGATGAGCTTCAGCAATTACTGAGCTTTGGCACAGATTTATTTCTAAGTGAGTTATTTCCTGTGTGATTTGCTTTTTGTTAACTTCATACTTTCCAGCATCATGACACTTTGGTAGTCCAGCTCTTCACTATGCAGTTAAATGCAACTTCTACTTTTGCACCGGAGAATGGTTCACAATATTCTTAACTGCAGTGGGAAGGTGAAGATGCAGAAATGGGCGTAGTGGCCTTCCTGTAGGGAAGGAAGGGAAGGGTCTATTTGTTGGGTTGTGGTTCTGTGTATCTCTGGCCTCTGTTTACTGTTGAGCTTCCAAGAGAAACTATCCAGGACAGCATATTAAAACTAAAGAACTCCAGTTTGGGTTACAGCCTCAGAACTGAAGACTGAAGAACAAGAATGTATGGAAGAGCTGAATATTAAGGAGATGGTTCCTTTGCATGTGGCTGTTTTTTTTCTGGTGCAGTGTCAAATATAAATTTAATAAAGAATGGTTATTGCTTTCTCTTGGTATATTCATTGCCATCTGAACTCCAGTGTACACTGGATTTAGATTCCTTGAAAATTACTCACTTTAGCTTGACAGCTTACTGTCTGTAGTGGTGTTAAAGTACTTTCTGTACTTTTCCAGCCCCATTAAACTCTGAATTGAGGAATGCATGTGCAGGAGAACTCTTAAGTTTTGGGGCCTCTGCAGTTTTGTTCCCTCTGGTTACAGAAACTGTGTATACTTTTTCAGTCTTAAACAGCATGTTTCTGTTAGCCTTAAGGTAGATTGTTTGAGCTTCTGTTTGATGTTTCAGTTAACTGAAACAAATGAAGGTGTAAACCCATAAATCCCAATAGACTGGACAGTTAAAAAACCCTGCAAAACAAACATGAGTTGTAAGAAAGAACTGATGAGCACCTGGAGGATTTGATACTAACTAAATAGGCTTTATTTTAATACTAATGAATTTGTCTGCTTTTTATTGTAGTGACCTCAAATATCATACAGTTTTTATTAGTATAAAAATATTACCTGACACGACTAGTAAGAAATTAGCCAGGGCATTGTGGATTTTTCCTCTTTTTTTTCCCTGTGAAACTGTTCTTAATTTCTAGAAGCAGCCTGTACTAAAAAGCGGAAAAAGAGTTGTGAGGAGGGTGGATATGTCATGAGCAGTTTCCTCTAAGGATGGCTGGGTGTAGCTTGTCACAAGTTCCTGAAGATGAAAGATGCAGAAGTTGATGCTGAATGTGAGTAGGGGGTTTGTGAGTATGTGCAGACAAACATATTTTTAGCCAGCCAAATGGGACTGAGCCATTTCAAGACAAAGATGCGCAGCTGATGTAACAAGCTGGGTACTAATCCCTGGAAAAAATGTTTGCAAGGAGATAGTAATATATTGCTAAACAGTGTCTACACTCCAAAGTCTGCAGAGATAACCCCCCAGCTTGCGGTGTGCCTCGTGCTAGACTGTCGAATTGTAGGCGCTGCTGTTGATAAAACTTTGACAAAGATACCATGTGAACAGCCCCATGGAGGGCTTCGGTCGTGAAACGAATTGGAGCTGAGTTGGGGATTAAGACGTGCTTTCCTGTTGTCATTTCCGAAGCAACAGATCCCTGTTCGCCTTTGTCCAAAGCTAAGCAAGCAAAAGTCACAAGTGGCAACTCTACCTGGTCCATTTACTCAGTGATTTACTCTGACAAAGGACCTAATTGAGGGAGGTCCGGCTGAAAACATTTACTAATGGAGTTGTCGACACAAGGCTCTAGAGGGGGCAGGAAAGGGGTCACTTGAGCTACTCAGGTTCTCCTCTGTAGTGGTGGGGATGGATGGATCCACTGCCCTGCTTTGGCAGTCCCCTTGCCCGTCCCTGGGGCATGCCGGAGAGGAGCTGTGTCTTGGTTGGGGGGCCCCAGCAGTCTTGTTTTCAGATCACTTCAAGAATGTTTTCAGGGTCTCATGAAGGAGCATGCTCTTACTGAAGTGCCACTTAGCCACCTTGGGTTGGACAGTTAAAAGTTTGGTTTAAAAAAGGTGAATGATTTCATTTAATTGATGTGGTACTTTGTATACAGTCATAGTGCCCAGTATATTTTAACAGATTAACAAGAGTTGTTAAAGCTAGGCCAAGAAGAAAAGTCATTAAAATATAGTATTAATTAGGAACATATCAATTTCCAAATATTAGCTTTAATGTCTTTGCTACTTGTGAGCACGTGCTCTTGTGTTACACTGTGTACAGCTGCCAGGGTTTTTCTTTCCTTTGTGCATCTGTACTCCCTCTTTTGTCATGTTCCACCTGGAATTTCTTCAAAAACCCCACAACCTGAGCCCTGAGTGGCCGTTTCTACAGAAGACCGTCTTTTAGAAAAGCTTTGACCTCCCCTATATGCATAGGTATTTTTAACTTCTGTTCTGTGTCTGAGTTCTTGTTTAGAGAAGTGTAATCCTACTGGTGTTTGACTTCACTGTTCACAGCAGTGCAAGATTTACCCAGTTGAATTTGGTTTGTGTCAGATGATGATGAATATGTTAACACTGTGAACGGAGGAGTGAGGGTTTACTTCTTTCTTTTCTGTGTTAGCCTTTTGCTAACCACTGTATGCCAGTCAGCATATTTTAAAGGAGCAGAATGAACGTTCCTTAGCTCTGTTTCAGGCTAAAATGTTGTAGTTTATGCATGGAGTAACCTAGAGTGTAAAAATGGGCTGAAGAATAGGAAGCAGTGGGTAAGAATCAGCAACAGTTTAGAACTGTGGTAGCTTTCATTTGTTTATTTTTCTTATTTTGGAAAAAGAGAACAGAATAATGGTATAGTGAAACAATGTGATTGTTTAGTTCCTTGAGGTCTCTAAGTACTTCATAATTGTGATGAACACTTAAAAGAAAAAATGTGCTTTAAAGAAACAGCACTGTGACTCTTTAAAAAAACAAACAAAAACCACCTTCCGGCTATAAGCAGATATTAATTTCATTTGTCATTGAGTAATTTTGCAGGTCATGCCTTTACTAGCACAGTATTTTTCAAATACCTGAACTATTTTATCTATTTTATAGTGACTCAAAGTTCGTGTAAGCAGATAAAAGCTTTCATGGGTAAAGAGGAATTAGTAGGCACCTGTCTGCTCTTTGGGTGGAGTGCTGTTGAGAAATCTTTTCTCAGATACAAGGCATTGCAATTTTTCTTGCTCCTCAGTACAAGTAACTAAGGTAGTAACTATTTTGGCTTGGAGCACGTTGATCTCTCTACTTCGAGTTCTTTTTAAGTAAGGAGGATACTTATCCAAAACCTTTCCCTCTTTCAAGCAGTTTTTGTTTTGTCCAGTTGGGAATTACTTGTTAATATTCAGTGTTCCCTGTTGTTCAAGTGGTAAGATGGAACACTCCAGATTCAGCACTCAGCAAAATTGTTGCTGTTGTTGACACTCGTTTACATAAAAGCACAAAATCGTGAGTACTGCCTTTGAAGACGTGACCAACAGTAAATGGAGCCTTTGTACATTGGGGGCTGCTTTTCAGATGCATTTTTCTTGCCTAATGGAAAGGAAGAGGATACCTCTTCACTGAGCTTTTCTCCTCGCTGCTTTTATGAAACTATATGTAAACATGCACCAGAAGTGTGGCAGGTGTTTATTTTTAAAACAGGAGCTGTATTTTTCGGAAAGACAAGAAGCAGGAGGGGAGACTTTTGAAGAAAACTTCATTTTTTCATATTTTTCCCGTCATTTGGATTCTAATCTTTGCTGTATTTTCATAGATAGAAAATGGAAACTATTATTATTGTTCTTAAGAAGCCTCTTCCACGTATTAAAAGAGCTGCTGCAAACCTGCATTCACATGCCACATTCTCCCAAGCAGACAAATGTAAAGTAACAAAATCCAGCATAACCTTTGCTCTCTGCTAATTAAAACTAGTAAGTCTTTTGTGGGTTCAGCGTTGGCCTGCTGCTACTGCCTTGATGCTACTAAATTGGTCACTTTTCTGTGTACCCTCGTGCTGTTTGCTCTGTGTTTAAGTCTTTACAGGTATTTTAGCTTACTTTGGGTGTTCATT
The DNA here is from genome assembly GCA_013396735.1 of Grallaria varia. Lineage (NCBI taxonomy): Eukaryota > Metazoa > Chordata > Aves > Passeriformes > Formicariidae > Grallaria > Grallaria varia. The sequence continues at coordinate 67,367 of VWZG01005229.1, forward strand.
TTCAGCTGGAAGACTTACAAGGAAGCTATAACCAACTGGATCTGTATTGCCTTTGAGAATTTTGAATTTCATTCAGAGTTGGTTTTTTTTACCATAAACTAGGCGTCTGAGAATACCAGCCAGACACTTGGAACTGGAATTTTTGTCCCACTACACTATTCCAGCCTGGTGCCAGCCTTTCTGTCTCTTTTCCCACTGCCCCAGATGTCAGGCCTGGAATGAATGATGGTTCAGCAGTGTTACTGTCTCTGTATGCTGTACTATCATCTCAATAAGTCTGAAGTTCTGTGTTGTGCTTTTCAGAACAACTGTCCCCTGTGCCTCTCCTTGCCTCCCACTCCAAAGCAGAGAGAGTAACATCCCCTGCTGGGGAGCTCATGCCATCACAGGGGAAGGAAAGACCATGTCAGCTGTCAAATCTTATGACAAGTGTGCAATTTGTGTAGGAAAGGACTTCAAAGGAGAAGTTGAGTTACGGGACAATCAATCTGGTGCTCATCTGTGCCAACAGCAACTCCTGGAATATGGGAATAAACTGATAAATAGTTTTTTGTACAGTGGAAATACTTCTGACACTGTGCCAGTTTTCAGCGAATTTAATAACAGTGCTGTCTCATGAACTGCAGATATTTGTGGCTGTAGTGACACAGCTCTGAGGGCCTGGAGCATGTCTAGGGGCTTGACCAGAAATGTCCCTTTTCACTGAGAATAGTTGTGTCAAAAATGTGCTGGAGTGACCAGTACTTCCATCTAGAGAGCTCTACTCTTGCCTTTCTCTCCTTTGGAAAAAAACTCCACAAAAGGCATTATCTCCTGGAGCCTTGCAATAAAGCTGTTTCTTCTTATGCTTAGGTCGGGCTGTGGTTTTTTTGTTCGTTTGTTTTATGTTAGGTGCATTACAAAATAAACCCATTAACATGAAAATGATGTAAACAGAGTCCTGGTAGGCTTTCCTGTTCCCTAACCAAAACCTCATGTCTGGAGGACACCTTGTGGGCAAGCACTGGGATGGAGGGAGGATCACTGGAAGATGGTGACAGTCTGTGGACAGTGGAGAGAGGGAAGCACAATGGGCAAGTGTGCGTTGTATAGAAACACCTTTCCTCATGAAGGCAAGACCTGTGTGTAGCGTCCTGGAGAAAGCTTCAGCCTCCCCAGACACCTTTTGAAGAGAAGTGGATGACAGTAGCTTCACAGCTACATTTGATTGTTTTACAGTTACTAAAAATTATGATCTTCAGCTAATTCAGAACGCTTGGGGTTTTACCTCTGACTGTAGTTAAGGGCTAAGGTTTCCAGCATCCTAGGAAAGTTGGTGTTCATACTAAGTCTGACAATTTACAGAGTGAGCTCTGGAAGGGACAAAAAAAGGTGGGAGTGGTGGGGAGCTAGAAGGTCGTCTAAAGTTTTTATCATAGCAAGAGTTGGTTTGTGTTTTTGCCTTTGAGGCTGAGTGGGGTGTTAAGAACAGACAAGCAAAGAAAGGAGCATTCAGCCTTATCTGAGGTTTCTCTATGTTGTACTAATTAACTTCTGTCCCTGGATACCCCTCTTTCCTTGCTCAGCTGTTTCTGTTCTCATTCCCATTTCTGCTCACTTTTTTCTGTTTCCCTCTCCCTTCCTTTGTGTGATCCCTTTGTAGCCTTTCTGTTTCTTTGTCATCTTTCCTCCCTAGTATGGAAAGGATATTGCCTCTGGTGCACAGTTCTGTGTTCTTGTGTCCTTCCCCATTGTACTTAGCTCTTGTTTTGTTTGTTGCAAGTTCTCCAAGGTCCACTGTTTGTTTCCTTAACACTGAACATGGTGAAGCATTGCTTTTTGGTTTTTAAAAGCTCCTGTAGTAAAAATTATAGTAGTTTTGTCTGCCTTGCATCTATATTCATCAGTGCGATTGTGCGTGGTGCTGCAAGTTCTTTGCCAGTCAAAACTCTGGTTTGTTCCAGCATGCTTATTGTTTTTCACTTAAAAAATTTAAGCTTTAAATGTGAACACTGTTTCTAAATAGTTGCTGTAAAGTTAAAAAAACAAACCACGCCAACAACCTCTACCCCTCCCAGAAGTGAGAAGGAAATACATAGAGGAAGTAAAGTGTCCAGTTGTTTTCTTAAGGCTTGATTTCAATTAAGAAGCCCAAACCAACACCACACAGCTGTTCTGCCAGGCCTTATTTAAGAAACTGAGACTAGTAGTCAGCATATTTTCCCATTGTACCATGGTTGTTATGGCTTAGACACCTTGTTTCACTGCTTTGCTGCCTGCTGATTTTATTGGTTGTGTAGTGATAGGCAAGTTCTTAAAACTGCTGCTTAGGGACTTGCAGGGGAAGACAGGTGCTGGAACACAAACATGCATTACGAATTAATTATGATTTCATTTTAGACTTTCTTACCTCGCTGTGATTCTTGATAATAAATTCATCATCACTGTCTCTCTTTCTCTCTGTTGTAGTTTTGCTAATTTGAGAATTCACCCTCATGGATTAGTGTTGGTGGATCTGCAGAGCTACAATGATCACATGAAGGGAAGAGAGGAAGTTGATCAGGTATGAGTGCTGCTTATCTTATGAGGCTTACCCAGCTGCATGAGGAGTCCCTTTTTTTCTTCGGGTCTATCAAAGTATATCTTAGTAAAAGATTTTAAAATGTTAAAGTCAGTTCAAACCTGAATATTTACAGGTAAGCAACAGTAACACTGATGAAGTTGATACACATGTGAGTGCATGTATATACCCACAGACATTTTTTTTTGCATATACTGGACCTTGTGTTCTTTGATGTAAAAGTTGTAACGATACAGCAGAGTTGCTTAGGGCTTAGGTCTCTTCCTGTACCCAGGGCAGTGAGGAAGAATTGGTGCTTAACCTGCTACCTGATGTGTTAGTGTATGACACTTTTTCCTTCTCTATTCTGAGAGATGGGAAGCCTCTATACTCTATCTTTTTCCCCATGGAGAAAAAGAACTTCATATTCTGTTATAAGAAGGCTCCAGATACTGGATGTTGCAGGTGAATGGGCCACTTCTTTAGCAGGAATGGAACTTTACAGGCTTCTTGTGTTCCCCTGCTCGATGTGTTGTCCTGGAGAACAGCTAAATGCAGTGATGACAGCTGCTGTAATAGACATATTCTTGTTAGTAGCTAGGCTAAGGTGACCAGCTAGTTACTCATGGGATTCCAGTATTACATTTCAAAGCCTTTCAGTGCAGGTCCTACTTTTTATTGCCTTCCAGGTAGTCTAATTTAACAGATATTTTGCGTTAAGTGATCACCCTCAAATTCCACCTCTCGTTTGCTATTTTTTCCAGCTTCTAAACAAAGTGGAGGAAAGAATGAAAGAACTGTTTCATGGTAATATCAAAAGGGTGAAACGGTAAGTTTGTACCTCTGCTTCTTCATGTGGCTTGTGTGTGTAGTTACTAAAGATATTAAGCAGGTTATGCTTTGCTGTATTGCAGTAAATAATAGCCTAGAGTATGAATTTATGCATGGGGTTTTTTTCTCCTCAATATTTTAAAATTGTTTTATTGCAGAATTGAAGGTTCTGTGGGGTTTGTCATTTTGTTACGCTTCATGATCCATATTGTTACTTTGGGCAGGGTTTTTTTCTTTTTTTGAATTTATTTATTTTGTTGCAATGATTGTGTGAAATAGCAGGAGAAAATGCAACCAGGATGCAAGAGCAGACTGTTCTGGAAGCATTAGGGAGCAAAGGGTGGCAGGGGAATAGGCCAGGGCATAAACTGTACCCTGTGGGCCACATCCTCACAGCTCATGGAGGTGAACAGGGTCAGACCCAGCTCTGTGTCTGCTGTGTCTGTCTGTCTGTAGTACTGAGGCAGCTCTGGGGGCAAACTGGGTGTAAAGGATTGGTGAAAGACTGGGGCAGGTGGAGATGGTGACCCAGGGGTGAGATTACAATTTAAAGGAAATTCAAGCCCATGAAGGAGACCCAGCCCTAACAAGATTTTCTGCAGCTCTTTTTCTGATAGCTCTGCCTCTGCTGTGTCTCAGGGTACTCACCATGGGTGTGTGTGGCAAAAACCTTGGTGGAACCTGTGTGCTTAGTGACCTGCCAAGAAAACAGAAATATTTTGTAGCAAATTTTTATAATATAACTGATAACTGAACAATGGAGGCTTTACAAGCCCTCTGTGTGTTTGGATTGCTTAAATTCAAGGCTATATTTTAAACTTTCAAGGATTCAAATTGTGGCTTGTGGCCGACTGCTGAAATAACATTGACACTGGACATGGTTCATGTTGTTTTCCTCGTGGTGGCTGTCTGGCTGTGACTGACACCTTGAAACCAGGGAGCACATGCTGCAGGCTTGCACTTGGAAGGTGCAGCAGGTTGTTGAAGGATCGTAGTCTGAAGTGGAAATGAGTCAAGAAAACTAAAAAGCAAGTATAAAACCAACAAGATCCAGTAAAGCTAAAGAGCAAACTACAAAATGGGAAAACAGTTAAAACACTGTATAACAGTTAAGTACTATAGAAGTGACTGAGACCATAAGTAAAGTGATAGTGATTTGAAAAGTGATGTTGTACCTTGAATATTGTTTGTGTTTAACAGTTGTATGTAAAACAGAGAGGTCTTGCTTTACTCAGCCTGGTAAAGCCTCACAACGTTGCCCAATGGACAAAAATATGTGATCTTGTGTATCTCTTTATGGGGGAGAAGCTCTCTGAGGATATTTTGATACTGAAACGTGATACGGGGAGTTTGTGGAATCCCTGCAATAAGAATTTCTTAAAAATGGATCAGGGCAACATCTGCCTTAGTACAGGAAGATGAACCTCCTAGAACAGTGTGTCTGGCATGGATCTTGTCACTTTTCTTTTTTTTTTTTAGATTTGTTTTGCATCCTTTTTGGTATTAGCTTCATGCTTGCAGCTCCACTAGAACCACTAGAATTAGTGTAGCTGGAAAAGTTTTTCCTGCCTTTTTACTGCATTGAGGTAGTCAGTGGATGCTCTTGCTCTCGTTCTGTGCTGCCATCTTGTGGCTGGCTGTAGGTAGAGAGGATTTCTGAAATGTTTATTGAGAACCACTAATGAATTTAGAATAAGCTTGGCCACGTCTCGTCTGCTGCACCTGTAACTTTTCGAAGTGTGTGTGGGAAATCTGATGAACTCTGTGCCTACACGTTTTGTCTAAATGTCTGTTGGTACAACTTGAGAAAGGTGAGATCCACTAATCGCAAAGAAATGACATTCTTAGGTGAGATGAAGGTGGGAAGAGATTTTGTCATGCTTTTTTGTCTGCATTCTGGTTTTGTATTATAGTCATTTCTAGTCATGAGCTGATTCTTCTACAGAGGCTGGTATGTTACATAAATTTCCTCTCAGAACAGAGAAAGATTCATGTGCACATTGTAGAAGTTGTACATAAAAAAGAACCATTTTTGTCATCTATGCTTTAGCAAGTTACGTATATTTAACCTATGTCTGGTAGGCTTCTTCTGTCTGTTGTATGCTAAATGTGGCAAGTTTTCTTACATCCCCCTTGTAAATATTATTTATTATGGTGAATCCACAGGGTGTTTAAAGTGGATTTTGAAAAATAAACATTCAAAATTGTTTGTAATTTTTTTCCTAACTATTTCTTTCTAGGTTGCCAGCCATTTTGAGAGGAGGTGTCATTGACAGATACTGGCCCACAGCTGATGGGCGCCTGGTGGAGTATGACATAGATAAAGTTGTTTATGATGAAGATTCACCCTTTCAGAATATTAAAATTCTGCATTCAAAACAGTTTGGGAATATTCTTATCCTCAGTGGGGATGTTAGTAAGTATCATCTTGTTTGAGGATCTTTAGCATGAAAATGTTGGAAGTGTGGTTTTCTGTTCTGCTATGGCAATTTTAATAGATGACTAAGGGTCATGGTTCTGATGCTGGAAACTACATACGCATGTACACATGTTCCTGTATGTAAGTGTGTTGACCAGAAAGGCTGACCAGGGTAAAATATCAAAGGAAAAAAATAAGACTTCTTTTTCCAAAGTTGGTATCTTTGCTGTGGAAAGTGGCACAGGAGAATAGAAGATGGTGTTCTATAGCACATCTTGCTCTACTCCTTTCATTCATATGAGCTTTTCCCTGTTTATTGCTAGTCCAGCCTCCTGAGAGGTTCTCTTTGACAGTAGAACAATCTACTTTGTCAGTCCTCAAAACACAACAAAATTTTATAGAAATATGAAGAAATGGGAACCGATGTGTGTGTGTGTATAATCCTGCTGTTGCTTTGGTTCTCTAAGGGAGTTTCCTGGTTGGTGAGATACAGGACAGCTGTATCTCAAACCATTTAGCTGCTTTGTTCGGAACATCTTTTGACTCTTCATCAAAAAGCCCTGCTGAACTTTTAAGTTCATCGACAGAGTGACCCAACCTTTAAGGGTTTTTATATGTGGTACTTTGTGCCTACTGGTCTTTGTATTTTGGAAGTGAACTTAGGAGAAGGTGGGCTACTGTTCTTTTAAGCTGGGTAAGCCTGCTGTTTCCTAAAAAATCTAGGCAACCAGGAGTATGCTTTTAAAATCTCTCAGTTCTTAGACTGAAAAGTACTGACTAGTAAATTAGGGATGTTGCTGCCTAGGGATAGAATACCTAATTTCACTCTAATGGCTTAGTAATTAAGAAATTTAACTATAGCCTTTTGAAATCATCGAAAATACCTCTAACAATTCAATTAGCTTTCTGCAGCTGTCAGAGGGGACTTCTGTGCAGATGGCAGCTGAAAAGCTTTGTTACAGAATCCATTAGTAAGGTATTTTCTAATTCAGATAGAACTGTGTTAGAAATCACCGAATTAACTATTTCATACTTCTAGCCAGATATTTTCATCAGTTTAATATGGAGTTGAGGTTTTGTTGGAATGCTGTCACAATATGCCTCATGGAAAGGGAAGTATGGCATTACTTATTTACCATCCATGGGATTTTAAAATACTGCTTTGTCTCATTTGTTACTATGCACTTATAAGCAAAATGGTGATTGCCAGGCAGAGTGATAGGACATGTCATAATGTGCTGCTGCACAAACCTTTGCCCTCGTGGCTGAGATCTGTTGTAACAACTTAGGAGTGCTGCTGTCTGCTCTGAAGCTAATGCTGAACAAGCCAGCAGATGACATGTTCCAGGGCCCCTCAGCAGCTGGGTGTTAATGGTCATATTTATGTTTCTGTGCAGGGATCCCCTGGTGTTTATCTCAGTTGCTCTTTAGTTGGGGTCCAGTGTGGGTTTTCAAAAATTTCCTGATCTGTCTCTTTCAGGATTAGTTGTAGGTAATAAGCCACTGAACTACAACGTGCGGACATCAAGTCCTAAATACTGACTGTTTTGCTCTATCACTTTTCTTCTCCTGGCACACAGTACTTCCTAATGCCAAGGTAGCCATTGCTGGGTTCACATTGAGAATTAGAGAAATCCTGTTCGGGATTCTGAGGAGGATCCTGATGCTTGGACTGTCTCTGAGAACTAGGTTGTTTCTGTAGATGCTCTTGCTTTGGTCTGTATTATAATACCTTTGGATTAGTACTAATTAATAAGAAGAACTAAAGATGTAATATTTCTGTGCAACTCTTTTCCTTCCATTCAGATCTGGCAGAAAGTGACCTGGCATATACTCAAGCCATAATGGGCAGTGGAAAGGAAGACTACACTGGGAAAGAAGTGCTGATCCTAGGAGGTGGTGATGGAGGTATACTGTATGAGATAGTCAAACTGAAGCCAAAGATGGTTACTATGGTAGAGATATCCTTTTGACAAATGGCCGATCATTCATTTCCATGTTTTCTGCTGGTACCTTAGCACAGCTGTCAGGCTCTGCTTTGCATTAGGAGTTAGAGCCCAGAATGAAATTTCTCTTCGTCAGCTTACAGGGGTGCAGTGACTATATATCTGTTTATCTTTATGTAGCACCTGCTTTCAAGTTCCCAGTCCATACTATAACTCTTTGAGTAGAAGTTTACATGAAACTGCAAAGGAATGCTTCTGTCATGAGACTGATGCTTTCTCTGATAACGGAAGACAGGTCTGTCAAGTCTGTGGTTTGGGCTCAGTTCTGCCTTCTTGAGCTCTTCTGTTTTTCTAAAGAAAGCTATAAAAAATAGTGCCTAGAAGCAAAAAAGTTCAATCGATAGCAATGTCAGGACTTGATGAATTGTACTGGTGACAGAATGTCCAACCCTGTTTTAAAAATATTGATACAAATGAAGTTTTCATCTTTTTAGTGCATACAGTTTGTAATACAAAGCACTGTTAGCCATATGAAATGCTGGTCATCCTAGGTTTTGGGATCACTTTGCTAAGACTGAAAAGAATTGTTTTGAATAATTGTAGGTTAAAGTCTTAAAGTAGTTTGTGGGGGGGTTTAGTAGTCATATAGTTCACATTTCGGGCTTTCACAGTAATGGTAACTTAAGGTATCAAAATCACCGATGAAAAACTAACTGATTCTGGAGGCCAATATATAAGGCTGGCTATTGCAGTGGGTATACCAATAGACACATCTTATTATTCCATGCAAATGGCACCTTTTTGAGAATTTGTTTCTGAAGAAATGCAACGTGTTACCTCTGCTTTTTTTCTGGAATGTACCATGCCTTAACAAGCTTCAAACATTGACCAAATGGTGATTGACGGGTGTAAAAAGTACATGCGTAAAACATGCGGAGATGTCTTAGACAATCTGAAAGGAGAGTGCTACCAGGTAATGCTTTGCTTTCTTTAATTACAAGTGATATTTCACATACACTTACACCTAGCCTGGAAGACTGCTATGGCAAAATTTTGGGTACAAGTTTTCTGAATTTTCTTTAGGAAGCATTTTTTCCTTTTTTATGACCCTTGTGAATTTTAATGGTTGAGATTTGTGTTGGATATATATATTAACGTCAAATTATTTTAACTCTCCATCTTCAGACTTCTAAAATTAATTACATATATAGCTTTTAAGGAATGTGAAACAGGAGAATAAAGGGAAAATAGCAGTAAGAATGCAATGTTAAACATTATTCCTTAAATCATTGAAAAGATAGAAAAAATGTGTATTTAAATTAGTTATCCTATACTGTTGAAAATACCTGAATTTACAATGCACATTTAACAACTATTTTTAATTTGCAGGCAAAATCTCTTACCATTAAACTGGTGTTATATTAAAAATAATAATAAAAAAACCCCAACAAATGTCATGTCACAACAACCATGCAGTTAAGCTCTTTATATGTACTGCATCTGACAGAGCTTACAAACTAGCCCCAGTGTAATCTGACATCTTTCTGTTTTCATTACTGGTCTTTAAAAGCTCTCACAGGTTACTTATTTACAGGAGTGAGCAAAAAAAAATGCACAAAAAAATGACAGAGAAATCACATGCTACTCTGCATGAGTCAGTGGCCCTTCATACAAATACCTTACTTTACTGGTATGTTGGGACTGCTAACTGTTGTTACCCTTTGGTAGGAAGAACAGTGGTCACCCAGCAGTCAGAGCTAGGAAAGTCAGTCCTGGAGTGCCTGTATTGTTACTGTTACAATTCCTATAGCAGTTCCTTCTTTCTGTATCATGTAAAAAGTTGGAAATGGAGCCTAAAATTAAACGTGTGTTTAATTCTGTACTTTTCCCCTCTTAATTCCTGTGAATTCACATTTATTCCTCTTATCTGGTCACTTATAGGGTATTTTGAGGACTACCTAAAGTATTTCATTCTTATAGGTTCTAATTGAAGACTGTATTCCCGTGCTGAAGAGGTATGCCAAAGAAGGAAGAATGTTTGATTATGTAATTAATGATCTGACAGCTGTCCCAATCTCCACATCTCCTGAAGAAGGTAAATCTTCTAATTAATTTTCTTAAACTTCTGAGAATTTTCAGCCTTTCTATCCCTCTGCTGCATTATAGTTTGCAGCAAAAATACTTTGATTTTTTTCCTTTTTAATAGCAAATCTGAGAGGAAAAGAATGATAATAACACATTTTTTTTTTAGTTTTTCTTGAATGTTAGAAAACACTAGCAAATGCCTAGGACTCTTCTAAATTGTCCTCTTATTCCAGAATAATATGGACTCATGTAGTTCTTGAGAAAGTATTTGGAGTTCCTACTCCAGTAAATTTTCCTCACTTTATAAATTCTTGGAAACTTCTGGAAAATTACTGTGAGGAAAAATAGTGATACTTCCACTGTCAATGCTGTTGCATGTAGTTTGTGTCTGGGTTTTTTTACCAGGCTTTTTTTTTCTGGTTTTGCGGTTTTTTTGATTTTTTTTTTTAAAGGTATAGACTAGTTGGTTTTTAAACAGTGGCTTTTTTGCAAATCTTCAATATGTAATAAATTAACAAGCCAGTAATGTGCTCTTCTGTTTTTCAATCATTCCCTACATGCAGATTCCACATGGGAATTTCTGCGGTTGATTCTTGACCTCTCAATGAAAGTCCTGAAAAAAGATGGAAAATACTTCACACAGGTATGATACCTGGATGTAACAAAGTACTGCTGTATATGTATTGCAAGTTGCACTTTTTGTTTAAAAAAAAAAGGACAAAACTAACTAAAAATCTACTTCAAGCGGTTTTTTTCTCCTTTTAATGGCTTTAATTTAGGCACTGCTAACCGACTTGGGTTTTTTTCATTATTTCAGCTGAACTTGTGGTGCTTTTGTTTTGAGTTTAAAATCATAATTTCAAGAATCAGCAAGGCATATTACAGAATATCGTAACCATAAGCAGTTCTTGGGAAAGCAGAGCAGATGTACTTTATAAACCTTTATATGGTTTTTAAGCTAATGTCTCCAGATTTTTAAGTTTATGTCTCTACAGAGTGTAAGACATGAAAATTTGTCACCCACTAAGGTGTAAGAATTTGAGATAGGTGCAACGGGATGAGAAAGTTAGTCATTTGGTAGTAAAAACTCTATTTTTGCTTGTTCTCCACTCCTAACTCAACTCACTGGTTTGGCTTCTGCGAAATGCATTTTGAACATTTGAATGTGTTTGTTACAGTATTTAGCATTTTGTGAAGTATGTTAGATAGTCATAATTAACGTTTTGTCCTTGTGTATGAAGATTTAAGTGCAGCTCTATTTAAAAAATAAATAGTGCATGATTTGTATACTTGCTACAGTGTTGCCACCTCATAGAGTAATACAATTGTAGTATAGCTTTCAACTGAAGACACTGTATGTAATCCTGAATTTGGAATGCCTCAAAGCTGTGTGCAACTGTATAAAAATTTGACAGGAGCCAGTAGATGCTTGAGTGAAATCTAAGTCTCTGAAGTTGGGCTTCTTTTGTCATGCTCGTGCCTTAACTAGTCGTCCGATGTGTGGAGCATCTCAGTACCGCTTTTTGGAGTAATCTTGTTAAGCTCTAAAATAGCTTAGCTGAAATTATGTATTTGAGCTCTGTTCCTGTCAGCATAGAGTTTCTGAAGTGTGTAAAGGAACTGGTTTACTGTGAAATTCTGCAGGTTTATAAAGAAGTGCAAGACTTGTTGGGTAAGGTTTTTGGCAGTTCTAATGTGATGCTTTGTTTTAAAATGCTCTGGTTGTGTGGGCAAGAGAAATTGTCTTGTGGTTGAAATGTAAGATATGATTAACATGGTTGTTTCACATTGTAAATATTAATGGCTTTTCTTTCTCTAAATAGTGGAAATATTTATGACAGACTTTGATACCAAAAGGACACTACATCTTTTGTACTGAGCAAGCTGTTGTGTTGCAGTCATCATACTTGTAACATACAGAGTGAGACTAACTGGCTTCATTAGAATGTATATAAATACATGACTGTGGAAAGGTTTTGTCAGGCTTTGCAGAAGGACTTTGAGAAGAAGCCTTGTGCTGCAAGCTGGAGTGATGGTTGTGCTGCAGCCAGAGTACAGGGGGGTTGTTCTGTGCCAGCTGAAACCGATAGAGGTTGAGACTGGTGCAGCCTTGTCCTGTCCTGATGGGAGGAGATAAGTTGGCTTTCCAGCATCTCTGCTTGCGCAGAAAGGATGGACATCAGTACTGAACCAGCCCTGGTGGGTTTAAACCGTTGAGAAACTGCAGTATAATGTTTCACGGTCCTAAAGAAACAAGGTGGGACATGGCAGGATGGGAAAGAAACAATATTAAAATGGAAGTGGCTAACTGGTAGCCAGTGAAAAGGCTGGAGTGTAGAAGCAGTATACTCTGGAAACTTAGTCTTCCTGAGGGTTGAAAAAAGGGGAATACTGGGGCAGACAACTGTCAGAGTTTTTGATACATCTACTGATACTCTGTGCGACTGATCTGATGGTCCTCGTAGCTTCTTCCCAGCTGGGCCTGAGAATACAAAATAACCCTCTGTAAAAGTGGAATAAGCCTCTGTATTGGGTTTTGTGGCCCGGTTTTGGTAGTGGGGGGTGTGTGTGTGTACATGAGTAGGGCTACAGGGGTGGCTTCCGTGAGAAGCTACGGTGAGCTTCTCCCGTGTCCAACAGAGCCAACACCAGCCAGTTCCAGGACAGACAGACTCACTGCTGGCCAAGGCTGAGCTAGTTAGTGACAGTGGTAGTGCCTCTGGGATAAGAGATTTCTGACGGAGAAAAAGTTGCTACACAGGAGCTGTTGTAGCCAGAGAGAGAAGGGAGAATATGTGAGAGAAACAGCCCTGCAGACACCCAGGCCACTGCTGAAAGAGAGGGAGGAGATGCAGAGATTCCCCTGCAGCCCATGATGAAGTCTGTGGTGAGGCAGGCTGTCACCCTGCAGCCTCTGGAGCTCCACAGTGGAGCAGATACCCGCCTGCAGCCCCTGGAGGACCCCATGCCGGGCAGGTGGATGCCTGAAGGAGGCTGTGACCCTGTGGGAAGTCCAAGCCGGAGCAGGTTTGCTGGCAGAACCTGTGACCCTGCAGGGTGGCCTGTGCTGGAACAGCCTGTTCCTGGAGGTCTGCACCCCATGGAAGGGACCCAAGTTGGAATGGTGTGTAAAAACTGCAGCCTGTGGGAAGGACTCATGTTGGAGAAGTTCATGAACGACTGTCTCCCATGGGAAGGTTCCCATGCTGGAGTAGGTGAAGAGTGTGAGGAGGAAGGACCGGCAGGAACAGTATGGGCTGAACTGACCACAGTTCCCATTCCCTATCCCTCAGAAGCAGGGAGGAGAAAGAAGGTAAAGAATTTGTGAGTAAAGACCAGGGAGAAGGAGGGATAGGGGAAGGTGTTTTTAAGATTTGGTTTTATTTCTCATTATCCCACTCTGATTTGATGAAGAAATGAATTGAACTTCTTACCCAGGTTGAGTCTTTTGCCTCTGACAGTAACTAGTGAGTGATGTCTCCCTGTGCTTATCTTGACTCACAGCACTTCTGCTTTGTTTTCTCTCCCTTGTCCAGCTGAGGACGGGAGCGACAAAGCGGCTTTGGTGAACTCCTGGTGTCCAGCCAGGAGCAACCTACCACACCCTCAGAAAACTCAGTAATCTGGTTATAGGATGGACAGACTATTGGGGTGCTTTAAATAAAATCAACTGTCTATAACTTTAAATTAGATTTTGAATTAAACTAATTGAAACTAGCTACCCAAAGGATTGTGTTAGACTGTGGAGAGAAGTTCAAACATGACCACTACCAGCTTAGTCACACACTGGGAGCTCATGAATGATTTTGAATGCTGTGCTGTGTTTGCTGTTAAATGGCAGGGTTTTGTAGCCCTCTGTGTTAACATTGGAAATGTAAGTTACTTTTGTTACGGATGTGGCAGGCCTTGCTGAAGGGACCACATGCCTTTCAAGACAGTTGTGCTTTTAAAAGTACAGGGCTGTGTGTGTCCCCCAGTCCCTTCTTGAAGTGTGTTTTGGTCCTCTAAACCAAAAAGAGTTAAATACAGCTATTAAATGTCCACTTATTTGTTAGTCTCATCTTTGCTATGAGGAATTGTCTTGTAGGAAAGATGCAGCAAAAGGGTCATTGTCCTCTTGGCTACTTGCCAGTAGCTATAATTGCTGCTTCTGCCTTTACGTTATGTTGTAGCAATGCTGGAAATTTCTGTCCTTCGTAGTTTGTAGCCTGTCCTCTGGTAGTTGCACCTTGAACGGAACTGAGCACATCTGGTTAGGAGGTAATTTATTTCAATGCTCCAGAAATGCTTTACCCAGCAGTGGAATTGTGTTTGCAGAATGTCAGTCTTCCACATACTGTGTTGCTGCCTGACAGTCTAAATGCCACTGCTGGGAAAAATAAATGGAAATGCTCATCACCCCTTCCTTGAGATCTGCACAAGTTTTAGAAAATAGTCTGGTCCGCACATGAACTTGTTAGCAGGCATGGTCTAGAGCTGTCTAACTCTAGGTAGGTACAATTTATCCGAGATTATAAAAATAATGATGCTTTTGGCATGCTACTCTTAACACACCTGGTTGTTCCCTTGGGGTACCTTTCTTGGTGATTCTGAAAGTGGTCTCCAAATGCTAGTGCAGAATATCGTTTCACCAGTAGGTGGAGGCAGGTAACCAGTATTGACCAGCGGTTTTATTAACATTTGTAGAGAGATTCTGCCTGTGGAAGGTTTTTCAGACTATTTATTTGTATTCCTAGGGGATAGAAGAACATATGTGGCCAATTTTAGGATGCAGGAGGGACTTTTTCTTTGTTTCAGCTCTAGAAAGATATCACAGAGCAGTTAATAGCAGTCATTCTCTGCTGCTTATAAGTCTCTGCTTAAGTATATTAGGAGGAAAATGTCTCAATACTTGCTCTATGCCTCCACAAATAGTAATCACATTTGGAAATAAAAATTTACTTCTGTGAAGAGCAGTCTTGACCTGCATGTCATTGTTTTTTTAGCTGCACCACCCATATTGAATGTTGCAGCCTACATAGGATCTCGACAGAGAGAGATGAGCTTTAGGCTCTTAGCCTGAGAACTTGCAGTCCTGTCTGTAGATTTAAGACTTAAAGCTTGTTTGTAAAAATTTACTGTTAAACATAGTCCCCACACTGAGATTCAGGGATCATATGGGGTGCTCTGCTTGCTTTCTTCCTTCTCCTTTTGAAGTGTTTAATAGTAAAATGTGAGTCTGTGTCTGTGAGGTGCTCAGTGTTGCCTTCTCCAAGGGAAACCAGTTACAGGTGCAGGTTCCCAACCAGCACAATGGAGAAAAATGGGAGTTGGTGAGGATGTAGGAACTTGGTGTATCCTGAGGTCCAGTTTCATCCTCATACACCTTCCCAGTGACTTGTTTCTAAATGTTTTTACAGTATTGGACATTCTAAAATCCGGTATGATTTTTAGATTGCCCAAGTGATTTCCTTCAAGTGAGAATGCATACTTGTGGATACCAGTGTGATATGTTTGTCTCTTCTTTTTTTTTTTTTTTTCCCCCCTGAACTGTCACTGTTCTGTGCCTTCTAAGTAGCTTGTGAGGATTGGCCCAACAGCTGTGAAATCATGCTCTGTAAGATGCAGAGACTGATTGCAAAGTTGTCTCTGAGTGTCAAGGGATCATGTGTAGCTAAGAAAATGCCTTTTTCTGTGCTAAGTTTTTGTTCTGTTGATCTAATTCGTTGAGGTTGAGAAAGCTATCATTTTCAGCCTATTTGTGAAGTGGAACCTTTAAAAATACCTCTGAACAGGAATTTGCTCCTTCCTGGTCTGGGTCATCCAGCCCAGGCAGGATAGAAACTCAGACCACTCAAGCCAGTAAACAGCACTAACCCCTGGTTCCAGGGATCGTATGTCTCCCACATGCCCATGTGGCCCTTGCCCAAGCTGTCTCTTCCTGGCCACTCTCTAATACAGCATGGCCCTGCCCTCTAAATGTCCAGATCACCATCATGTTGCTCCATAGTTAGACTACTTTTTTTGGCTGCTGCGTGGGTTTTCTAAGTAGCACTTCCAGTGAGGGAGCAAGGTTCTCCTTGACTGCAACTTGAAAGAAGGCTTGGGAGAAGGGGTATATGTCCCTATGTGAGCCTCTGTGATTTCTTGGCAATTGGAGAGACTTTAAGAGACAGACATTTCATTTCGTTCTGTTACTCAGAGTACAGTTTTAAACTAATCAGTCTTTTGGCCAGTGGAGGTACCTTCAGTCAGGTCTGTCTCCATTACCTCCTTAAAAGCCATCCCCTGTCACGCAAAACTCAAGCCTAGTTTGATGCTGGGCATTTCATGCTCTGTGTGTCTCACTGCTTCTTAGTCACTCTGAAGTAAGGGAGGCTAAAACCCAACCTTGGCTATGTTTAATTCTGGCATGTCATTACTAAACAGAAACCCATGTTAAATTAAAAATAAAAATGAAGGTTCTCTGGTAATTGGTCGCAGACAAAGGTGTCCAGTAGCAATGACATGTAGGGTTAGACATGGAAGAAATGGGCAAGTATGTAAAATGGACTTTTTCCCCTGCTTTGGCAAGTATGGAAAAGGGCCCCTTCCACTTGCTTTCAAGTCAATAGTTTACTTTATAAGGGTTGGAGGAAGCATTGTGGCTGAAGTTCAGCCTATTACCAGCTGATGGACACATCTCCTTTATAGGTGGGCAAAGTTAACTGAAATAGGGTTGATTTAAACCAATTCTTTCTTTTGCTACTTATTTTAAGGAATGGCTTTTATTGACTCTCCAGAACTTCATAGATTTGTGGTGCTTTGTGCTGTAGAAACCTAAGAAAACCCATGAAACTCTAAAATGTATGCCTTATGAGTGCCCAGAAAAAAAATCAGTGTTGGAGGACAGGCGTGAGTGACTTGCAAGCACTGAGCAGACTCAGAATGCAAAGGCTGTGAAACTGTTCGGGAGTTGTCAGTCTTAAGCAAGGTCTTATAAATAGAGGTCAATTAATCTCAAAGTTTAAAACTACCTCAAATGCTTTCATGTCAGAGTGACATGAAAAAAATTTTCAGCATTCCCCCAGTTCTTACCTGTTCCACCTGTTGTGGAACGCAGATTAAGTAAGGGGTGGGGGCAGGCAGAGGAATTTGGTGGGTTTTTTGTGTATGTTGAAAATTGACTGAACAGCGTGGGAGAAAGAAGAAAGCAATTTTGCTTATTTCCCTTTGAAAAAGTATAATTGGTGAGTCATCAGCTTTAAACCTTATTCAACAGTGCTCAATATTAGCTATTGTTTTAGTATTTGATGTCTGTTCAGAACAAACAGTATGTTGCACTACCACATAACTCTTTTCATTAGGTGGGAGAAGTTAAAATGAACTCAAGTTATTAGACTGATCCTTGTGTTTCATTCTGGGCTTGGTTCCCTGTGTCAGTGATACAAAAACATCTAAGTGTGATTGACACAGTTATTAACACTGTAGTCTCCGCTGATAAAGAAAGTTTCAGTAACTTTTTATTGAAATAAGTCTCAAGTTTTGTAGATTTGATTTTTGGAATTCTTAACTTTTTGTTGAGCAAAGCTAGCTAGCTATAAAGAATTGTAATTGTGGAGAACTATAAAATCATGTAGTGTGTCTCTAGAAGAAAGAGGTTAATAGAACAGCCAGGTGGGTTTTCTGAGTCTTTAGGCAAGACCTTGGTTTGGAGATTGGGGAGTTGTGAGTTTGGAAAGTAGAAATTGCTTATTGGCATGTTCATTGCTCCTGTAATTTGTTTTCCATGGTGTCTGCAGTGATTTGTCTCTTGCTAGAGAAGGGAGAAATAATGAAATGTTGAAGCGACAGGCTGGGAAACTGTGGATAGTCTTCTATCATTGTGTATCTTATTCAATTTCCTACATAATAGTGGTATGCTCCAGAAATTACCTAGCAGTGTTTTCTATTTATAACTGAAATTATAGGCAGGTTGTTTTTTAGTTTTCTTCCACGTTTAGTCTGATGTTGAAACAAAATTACATGTTTGGTAAAGGGTGGCTGAACCAAAAAAACTGCCATAATCCCCTGGATAATAACAGGTTACTAAATGAGAAGCAGAGCAATCTGTTCATTGTTGTGTTCAGTTAGTGTTAGTCTCTTACCTTTTTACAAACCTCATTTGTTTTCTGATACCCAAAATACGAAAAATTCAGTGTTATCTTTACCAAAGAAACAAGCATGTTTCTTTGTGCAATAGGATCAAAATTATAATCAAACATGTTTTATGCAAGTTCTTTTGAAAAAGGGTTTTCAAAAACATGATTTTCAAAAAGTTATAGAATCATAGAATAGAAGCATAGGGTATCATGAGATGGAAAGGAACCACGAGAATCATCGGAGTCCAGCTCCTGGCCCTGTACAGGACAGCCCCGAGAATCATACCATGTGCCTGAGAGCATCGTGGAGATGCTGTGTTAAAATTTGAGGTTTTCTTTTCTCCTTATGAAAACTTGAACAGAGTGCAAATAAGTACATTGAGCTGGATGCGAAAAATTCAGAGGAAGATTAGTAGAAGGACATCTCTTGTCACTTCCCCTAGAAACAGAAATATTTTAAATACATAGTGAAAAAAATCCTACTAATAAAAAGTAGAAAAAAAAATAGTGTAAATTGTAAAGTCAGAATGTGCATTTTACAGTTTGGTTCTAGTTATCATCTGATGTTGTTACACAGAAAAAGCAATGTAGTGGAGCTGTTCAAACATACTGATTTCAAATAATATCTCTACTTTTTTTGGCCTCTACCTGTTAACCATTGTTTTAAAGAGCACAGATAGTATGTGGTAGCCAAATTCATCTTAGTTCCTTGCTCTGTGAAAATCAACTTTCAGCTGCATCTGTGTGTGTGTGTGTGTAATTACTTAAGGCTGTTCTAAAAATCTGGGAGCACCAAAAAGCAGGGAATGGGTAAAATGAGTCTTTCCTAAAGACTGTTCTCTTGGTTTTAAAAGCCTCTCAGTGTGTTAGCAGGGCAACACGCACATGTGAAACATAGCTAGTGCAGACATTCTGGAAGCGTTGAATAAGTCCTTGGTTCCTGGGATCCTGTAGAACTTGACCCTTGTTTCAAGTTAGAGGTCTTAAAACATTTAAGAAGCTGTGACGGTAAGGAAGCTAGCGGTTTTCATTAGATCTAGCCCTTTTTTTTAATTGAACCAGCTGCATTCTTCCACAGTCAGGTTCAGGTTATGCACATTGACTGAAGGGCAGGAAGGGACAAGATACCTCATTCAATAATCATGAAAGAAACTCGCATATCATGTGTGTGTTTGTGCACAGACATTTCCTGAAGGCATTCAGATCAGCAGGAAGATACTGCTGTTCTGTCAGTGGAGTCTGTTGCTTTAGACTCTGTTTCTTTCTCTTCCTTGCAAGGTTGAGGGCTTTTAAAGATCAAAAACAGTACTCTGCTCAGAAGTGCTTATGCGTGGAAGGCTTTTGGCCTGGCCATTCATGAACAGAAAGTTATCTAGAAACTAAGAAGATGACTATTGGTAAATGAACATTTCTTCACTTATTTTTTGACTTAGCTAGATCTTTTTCAATCTAGTGCATATCATTGTATTATTGAGAGTAATGTTCCTGTAATTTGAGATGAACAACAGACTTCTTCTATGCATTGTGTTTCTTGCCATCATTTTGTGTGACTTTGGCTTGTGTGCTAGGTTATTTGGAACTGTATTCATTAATAGGAAAGCTTCCTTTTTATCTTCATTGTTCTCCTTTTTATCTTCTGTAGTAAATGTTCCTCCAGTAAAAGTGGAAAACAAAAGCTGAGCCCTTTGTAGATCATGCAGTGGTGGCCAAATTCAACTTAATTTTGAATTAGCCTCCAAATAACTTGTATTTGCCACATCCTTACGGTCACTGAATTTAAGGTCATAAAGTACTTGCTGGTCTACTCAGTTATATAGGCAAGAAATGTGAAAAAGGTTTGGTTTTTTTTTTTTTTAATTGAACTTAACACAATTGACTTTTATTGCTTTGGGTAGTTGATGTTTGTTCAGTCTGGTGTTTTGTGAGCTCTCTGTTAACATTAAATCTTCAAACCCATTATAGATATGGAGAATTCACTCTTCTAACTAGAGTTTTCTCTGTATGGGTATCCCAGGTATATGTTGCAGTAGCTTCTGCTTGATGATAATACTGGGCGTGAGACAAGGTAGTGCTTGCAATTAGGAGTTGGTTTGGGTGTGGGTTTTTTGGTTGGTTTTTTTTTTTTTGGTTTTAAATGCCTCACTCTGTAATCCATGATATCTGTTTGTGTCTGGTATTTCATAGTTCCACTGTAAGAGAAAAAGCATCAAAGCAGTGATTTTTATTTTGTTCAGAAAAGGATACTACTGATAGATTAAGATACAGATCCAAGCAGAAAAAAGTATCATAAGAATCACTTCCTTTTCAGAAGCACAATATGCAGAAACTCAAGACAATGTGGCCTGAAGCCAGACAACTTCTGTATAATCTGCTTTATTGTGTCATATTGCTCTGTGGAAAAATCTGTTTTAAATGAATAAGCTATAGTTTTTTTAACAGTGCATTTAAACATTGTAAGAGCTAGGCAATGTTAAATAATTGAAAAAATCTGGATGTTGTAATACTGTTTACTAATATATTGAAATAATCATAAAGAAAATGGTTATTGAGTAGGTGTTATAGGTAAACACCACATGGTGGTCCGTTTTAACTGAAAGCCCTAATATAATGGTTGCTTCTTCTAATGAGAATACAGATAATCCCCCCTGTACTTCCTTTCTCCTTCTTGAAAAGATACAAATTATTGTTTGCTGTAGGCAGAATGAAGACAAGCTGTTCAGTATTTGCTTTGTAAATATTAAATATTAAGAACAGCATGTATCTGGTTCTGAAGTATGTGGGAGCCTTGCAGTAATGTCAAAATGTATATATTCAGCTGAAATTTTGCTTTGATTGTTACTGGGACTTTTCTTTTTTTTTTTTTCTTCAGGGAAACTGTATCAATCTGACTGATGCCTTGACTCTGTATGAAGAACAGCTGAGCAGGCTTTATTGTCCTGTGGAGTTTTCAAAAGAAACCGTGTGTGTTCCCTCCTACATGGAATTGTATCCTTACAGGCTGAGAAAAACTGGAGAGTGTGTATTAATAAATCAAGCAAGTCTATGTTGCTTGGAGGTAATGAACTCATGTACAAGAAGGCAGTTCTTGTTTAAAAACACTATTAAGGTTTTTTTCATAGTAAATGAACAACTGCAGTTTTAGTTTGAGGACAATTGCAGGAATTGTTTTCTAAAGATGCCATAAATTCACAGATGGTGAAATGATCATCATCTTTCAAGATCAGGCTGTGTTTTGTTTAATATTTTTGAGTGTTTCCAAGTTTATGTGATGTAGGATAAACTGTATGGTAAGGGTAATGCTGCTGGGGAGTTCTGGCAAGGCTGCATCTTCTTCCTTTCTTTTTTCTTTTACAAAAGTAAGAATCTTTATACAGATTAGATGATCTGGATCTTAAAATATTACCTGATAGATCTGTTCTTGAGCATACTGCTCACACTTGATCTTTAAGGCTGGGGATGGAGGGAGAAGAGTGATTCCTAACAATTATTACTAATTAGTGTTACAGAAAAAAATATTCCAAGTGGAGGGGTTTGCACACTTACACATTTCTTGGCCGCATGCCTTTCCTAAAGATAATCCTTCAGAATTCCTTCAATTTGTGGGTGGCAGGCAAGTTATACAAGGTGCTAGATGTTTCAACCACTGGCTCAAGGGGTACATTTTGATCTGCTGGAAGGTGATTCTGCTGGCTGCATTTGCCTTGAGTGTTTACTGCTTTTGTGTGGTCTCCCCAGAAAGGTTTCTGCAGGGTAATGCCTCCTGTGGTTGTCTCTCTTGTCAGGAGGTGTCTTTCCAGGATTCTGCTTTTTCATAATATATTAACATGTGATACTGCCACAGCCTTTCCTCTGTGTGTTCATTTTGCCTCCCTTCTCTCTCTCTCATCTCGGTGCAGTTCAGTGCTGCAGCCTGCCTCTGGACTCCCTACTGACTGTAACAAGCTCCTTCTGTTTCTCATTATTGTCAGCTCTCCAGTGAAACTCAGATTTGACCTTAAATTTTCAAGACAAAAGAGCATGGAGGATGATATAAAGATACTTGCCCTTATAGCTTCAGAAAAACAGATTATTTTTGCCTGTACAGCTGTGAGGCCTTAATGCAATGTGTATGTGATTTGAAGTAGGCATCCTTAAACTGCTGGTCAAAAAGAGCATCCAGGGAGAGTTCAGTTTTGAGTGTTTTACTTACCCTATCTTTGTGAGCTACCAGAAATTTTCAGAATTGAAATTGAAGTAAAAAGAAGTACTTCGATTTTAATTGTGTACTACAAACTTTGCCTTTTTTTTTTTCCCCTTAACTGCTCATTTTTTCCAGATGGGTATTCTACACTATCTGGAAGAAGCAAGCTGACGTCTGAACATCAAGATTATTTGAGATTATCTTCAATGTACATGCTGCATGGAGAGTATAGGCCTGCCACATGCTGCATATTGGCATCTTGAACCTTTAAATTATATGCTGTAGATGATCCTGAAACTTAGTCATGCTATTGATTGTGAATTCCTTAAATGTTTTTTTTAATTATTATTTTAATTTAAAAGCAAATGGAAAATGTATATTTTGACGAGCTAGGGTGTTATTTTTGAAAGTCAACTTAAAGATGAATAAGCAGTAAAACTATATAGCTGCTGACTGCACTGAACCTTTAGAATGTGATCCTTTTTATTTTTTTGTAGATCTTCACAAACTGATTGATTAAAAAAGACATCTTTAGCATTTCATCCCTGAAGGGTGGTCCATGGAGTTTTGTTTTTTTGGTTTTGTTTTTTCATCTATGGTGCTTTATAAGGTTAGGGAGGGTTTTTGTTTGGTTTTGGTTTAGTTTTTTTCTAAAAATGAACACTGCAGTGCTTCCATATAGAGAAGGGTGCAGCTAAAAAGAAAAAACCTTCTGAGACAATACCCCAAATCCTTCATTACAAAGGGAAAAAAGCCAGTCTTAAATTTTGTTTATTTACCCTGGTTGCATTCATCATAATCTCTGCTGCAGGAGAAGAATCTTTCACTTTCCACCTCCTGGAATTCTTTAGCTGCTGCCATATTGATTATTTAGATTCTCGTATGGATGTAGCAGTTGGTTATAGAGGTACTTTGAAGTGTTTAAGCATGAATATCAAAGCTGGTTTTCCATCCCACCACAGGGCAAGAAATTGAGTGTAATGAGGTTCTTGTGGGCATACTCTCCCCAACGTTATGGTGAGCACTAGATTTTTGAAGTAAAGGTTGCTTTAGAGGATGAAGAAATGTGAGTGTGATCAGTCTTCATGTGCCCTGTACTTAATGTTTTGAGGCAAGTATGTCTGCTCCAGTAGGGGTAGTTCCAGTCATATTGCCACAGAGTACCATGTTCTGTGAGGCTGTTGCTGAATTAGATTCATTTGCAATGTAGAAACCAGTGGAAGCTAAGTTTGCATTGTCGTTGTTCTGAAAGACAACGCATCTTTCTTTAGCAGTTTCTCATGTTGTCTAAAGTTATATTTTTGTAAGAATTTGCTATGTATTCACTAAAACTTTTCTTTTAGTGTTTAAAAATTCCACCTCAGAGGAGGTAGGAAGGACATAACCATTCTGTGCATTTCTGTACTTTTCCCAGGTAGAATAAAAAGTGCACTATTTCCCTAAATACTCTAATCCTGAACAATAATGGTGTACTTTTCATTCAACACCCAGTATCAACATTTTAGTTTTATTGGAGAGAGTTGATTTTCCCCCTCTCCCTAGATACTGTTAATGAAAACAAAACAAACAAAAGTTGTCCTTAATCTATATCCTTAAACTATACATAAAGAAGAATTTTGTTGCATCCCACATATCTAAACTGTTCATGGAATCTGAGTAGCCTGTGTAGAATTCCAGAATTATTTTGGAAAACTTGCAAAAATTTGTTTCTTGTTTGGTCTGTAATTGGTGTATAATTGGAAGAATGTTTTCAGTTTAAAGAGCCAGTAGAAACATTCTTCAGTCTTATTGTTTTGAATTATTGCAGTTAATTCCCCAGCATACATAGGCCGTAGTTCTTCCATGGCCTACAGCTTGTGCATCCCTAAATACTCCCAAAGAACAGAACTCCCTTCTAAACAGGAGAAAAGTGTCTCGCATTTCCCCGAGGGTTTTAACTCTATTGTATGCATCTCAGAAAATACCTTGATATTATTACCTGTAACATAGTAGTGACCTTTCATTATGATACAGGACTGTAACCAGTATATTGTATAGCTACAAATAAATGCAGATGTCCTGTAAACAGGTGTATTCATAACTTTGCAAGCATGAATATTTCCATTGATTCTTAGTGTGATTGCTCATGTAGGCGAAATTAAGCACACAGGCATTCACTGGGACTGAGCTTATGGCATCTGTGATCCCGGGTGAGCTTGACAGATGTGTAGAAATCATTCACAGCAAGTGGGAGGGGTTTGTTTTTTACCAAGGAAACTTGTGAACTGGAAGATGACTTGATCTGCAGGCTGTACCAAGGCTTGTACTTCGCTTTAGTGGCACTGCTCAGGGCTGTCTGAGCACAGAGAGCTGTTGGGTGTGCAGGGATGTTCTGTAATGATTCCCAGATCGACCAAGAGACCTGAATTGCATATTAATAGGTGAGAGGCAGCAGTGCTTGCAAATATTTTCTTTTCTGTCTGATTAAATAAATGAAAATAAAAAAGAGAGTTGGAGGAATTATTTTTATTCAAACTTTTTTTTAATGTAGTTTTTTTTTAAGTGATAGATGCAGTATAAAACAATTCAGCAAACACTGAACATATTTTTTTTAAGTTGCTGAATTGATTTTCAGCAAGTATATACACACTGTCAGTCTATTTATTTGTTGCTGTAGTGTAGATTTTTCTAAAAGAAAAACAGATCTCTGTTAGAATTTTCAGATGCAAACTGCTATAGCTAATCAGTTTTCCATGTTTAAGGCCAGTTTGGAAATAGCTGTGATTGCTGCACTTTGTACGCAAACAGTTCCCAAGATATGGTTAAGGTTAGAGGTTTCTTATTTATTCTTTACACTAAATGCTGCTTCCACCTAGAAGTTACTTGATTGATAGTAGTTTGTGCAAGGAGAAGACTGCTGGCGTTGTATCTACTGCATCAGTGCAGTGCACATGTTAAAATAAAGGTACACTATTATTACTTGTGTGTTTGAATTGTTATATCCATTGTGGATTCTGTGTTCAAATGACAGAATTGATGGGTATGATGCTTACCATTGTACCTCTTTTTTCCTTGTCCCATAAACATAAAAGTACTTCATGGTCCTTTTATTGAGTATCTTTTCTGTCTCAGATTAATAAATTCAGTTATTTTCCATATAAAAATGCTCAGATACTGTAGTATGGAACAGCACATGGATTCTTGCAATAGGGAGAGTCACATGAGGCTTCAGTGGTACTTGCCTAGAAAGCATTAATTTTCTGTGGATTACTGTAGACAGTAATCTGGAGGTGTGTAAGTTTTAGGTTTTTTCCTCAAGTGACAAGTTGGCTTTGGGTAGTGCTGTGACTCATTGCATGGCACAGAGAAAAGACAGGCTTAGGAGAAGTCAGTGAGACATGGAGAATGATGGAAGTTTTGGCACAGAAGTTTCAGGAAGAGGGAGAAGGGCATGAACAGGATGGGCACATTGAAGAAGTTACTAATCTTTCTGCATCACACCCCAGAGTAATGCCAGACAATAAAAGAAGAACCTGACATAAAAATTAGAGATATACATAAATTCCAGTTAGCTCGAAAGGAGAAGCATTTCCATCTGCATTAAGTACAGTGAGAGCAGAAAGCTTGATAGTTGGGAAAAAGAAGGGGGAAGGCTTAACTTTGTGAGGAAGAGAAGTGTCACATACAGACTCTGAGGGCAGGATAAAGAGTAATTTTGGAGTGCCTACATGCACGACAGGGAACATAGGTATATCTTGCTTTTTTATTTTTGCTGTTTGAAAATTTTGAGGTGTTGACAGCTTGCTGGAGGGAACAAGGCGAGGGGACAAGTGAGAGGAAGAGAGCTCAATTTCTTATTTTAATGTAGGAAAAGGAGACTGCAGATGATGTTGCCTGTGGGTAATAGGAGGAAGCTGACACCTTGCCCACAGAGAAAAGAGTAGCTGGAGTCATTAGAGACGCAGAAGGAGCAAGTGAGAGAAGTAAAAAAGTAAGCAAGTGTAGGAGTGATTAATAGCACTGAGCAACTTAAAAGTGCCTTTTTGAAATGTGGAATGCTTTAGGAAGCAAGGAATGAGAAATATCAACTGGGAACTGGAAGGACATGAAGAAGTTCATACAGCGGACGTACATTTCAGTCAACTTCAGAGGCAGAGTGGAGAAGGTAGAAAGAAGGAAGAGTGTGAAATGTGCTTCGTAATCAGAAGCGTGATGAGAAGGACTTGTGCGCAGTGTCAAGGGACGAAGGGATGCTGGGCCACGAGCTGTTAAGGTGGAAAGAACTGGGGGGGTGAGCCAGGAGGAGAAACCAGAAACAGGATAGCACAACAGATGTGGTGTGAGGATTTGGGGAACACATTTGGCTGTACAGAAAGAAGGAGTGCCACTCACACTGCCTGCTTTTCCTCTGAAGGTGTCTGAGGAAGAAGGAAGAGAGAGAGTAAATGCTTGGGTTTGTTTTCCTGTTTGTTTTTTTAACCAAGTAATGATTCCAAGATGGCTTCTAAGTATTTTAGGAGGAAGAGAACTTAACTGCTGGAAATTAAATAATGGCCAAAAGGAAACTTCAGATTATGGAGTAAAGGGTAGACCGACTACCCAAGCAAATAAACACAAACCTCATGAAGCCCAAAGGAAAGACAACTGTGGGATTTAAGTGTCATGGCTTGTCATTGTGAGCACAGAAGCGTGGAAGGCAGAAGGACACCAGTGGCATCTCTGCTGTCTTCAGCTCATGGAACGGGAAAAACTGATCAAAACTGGCAAATGTATGAAAATGATAAAACTTCAAAGTGCCATGACAACTTCATCATGTGTTACTTGAGAAGATGTGTCATGACCTCAGTGATGGATGCACAACACTGTGCCATATTGCCTGTGCAGCAGTGTTTGGGAAAACCCAAAGACAAAAGTATTTTACGGATGTATAATGGAAACAGCAATGGAATAAGTAGTTTTTGTAGATGAGAATAACAAAGATGAGCATGTACAGCTATGTGAAGTCTTTTGTTGTGGTGGTACCTGCTAATGTTATCCAACACCTCTCCATTTAACTTTGTTATGAAAACTGATCGGTTTTGCTTTTAAAAATTATTTTATTCCATGTTTTATTCAAATTCTGCTTTTAAGTTCACACTGGGACATCCTGTGTAATTACTTCCTAATGACTGGCATCTCTTTTAACACTTAGGTGTTTTCAACAGTGTTTTGGAACCACTGGTTAGTTTTTTGGGATAGAAGGATGACAGTTTTTTTTCAGGAAACAAATTTTTGACAGTTCATTGTTTAAAATCTGTGTGAAGACTGACAGACTAATTATAGGAGCATGCATTGACTTCTGGTTTTAGAAAGGATAGAATACTGTTGGAAATTACCTGTGTCTTGAAGTAAAATGTTTCTGCTGCTACTATTATGCTCTTACCATATATATAAAATACGACAGTTAAATACTAGGAAAAGGGGAGACAACTGCTTGCAGTTTTGGAGCTGGTTTGCAGACAGCCAGGTACCTGAAGTTATAGTTGAGATACACTTAATAGAATCACTAAGATGATCAAGTCCAACCATTATCCTAACACTGCCAATGCTAAATCCTGTCCTGAAGTTCCACAATTACTTCAGGGATGGTGGTTCAGCCATCTATTCCAGTCTATTCCAGTGCTTGACAACCCTTTCAGTGAAGAAATTTTTTTTCTTAGTATCAAAACTAAACTTCCCATGGCACAAAATGAGGTCATTTCCTTTTGTCCTAATGCTTGTTACTGGGGAGCAGGGAGTGACACACAACCCCCCCCCCCCCCCCCACATCNNNNGAGACGCGGGGGTCCCCCACACCCCCCCCCCCCCCTACAATCTCCTTGCAGTTAGCTGTAGAGAGCAATAAGATCTCCCTGAGCCTCTTTCCTCCAGGCTAAGCAAAGCCACTTAGCTTGGCTGCTCTTCATAAGATTTATGCTGTAGGTCCCGTAAAGTGAACCCCCAAAGGCCTGTAGAGTCTATTGAGTTTGTCTGTCAGCTCTTCACCCTCAGCTGGAGATTCATCCACCTCCGGATGTGGGCTGATGGGTGCTGGGAGATGGCTTGTGTTCACAGACCTCCTATTTCTTGCCTTTCTTTCTGTACTACTCCAAAGTAGAAATATTGCCTGCATCTCCCGGGCAACTGAGAAGGTCACTCTTGGTACAGGTAAATGGGTATCTTTGGCTCAGGTGTCCAGACTTGGCAGTGGTGGAGCTGGAGGAGTGGCCTTGAGAAGAAGCAAAATGCTGCATTGTGGAGTGAGTAAAGAAATGTAACAGCCCTGCGACCAGCAAGGTGAGAGGAGGAGGGGAGAAAGTGCTCAAGGCACTGAGATTTCCCTGCTGCCCTTGGGCAGGACTCAAACAGCAGGGTCTTCCCTGCAGCCCTTGGAGGGGACTATACCAGGGCAAGGATCCGCACTGCTGTCCACAGTACCCTGCACTGGAACATGCAGATATTTCCTGGAGAAACTAGAGTGGGAGGGATCCCATGTTGGAGCATGGGGAAAATTGTGAGGATGATGGAGCAGCAGAGAGAAACTGGTGGTATCAACTGAGCACAGTCTCCACTGCCTTGTGTCCCTTGGGGGAGTGGAGTGAGGGATTAGCAGGAGTGAAGTTGAACCCAGGAAAAAAGGCTTAGGATGTAAGGGTTTTTTTTTCTTTGTTGCTCATTTCCCTGCATTTTTAATTGGCAACAAATTCAACCAATTTTCCCCAAGTCTCTCTTGGTAACTGGTGAGTGATGAATGGAAGGACATTGAATAGCTCAGCTGGAAGAGACCTACGAGGAGCGTATAGTCCAACTTCCTGGCCACTTCAGAGTGACCAAAAGTTAAAGCACGTTGTTAAAGGGCATTGCCCAAATACCTCTTAAATTCTGATAGGCTTGGGACATTGACTACCTCTTCAGGAAGGCCATAAGATGGAAATTTTTCTTAACCTTGCTTTGGTTGTTAATGCATTTATACATTGGCATCTCCTGGAGACCTGACGATCTTAGCATATACATGGCATGCTGTGTTTTCGTTATGCATTCATCACGTTTTTGTTGTCCCAGTCACTATGGGGTGTGAGCTATGATGCTGGAGGTACATCAGAAGAGGAAGGCTGACCCAAGGTAGCCCAAAACCTTACGGTGTAAGGGGCTTGCAGGTGGGGCCTGCAGTACAGTTACCAAACCACTTACTAATCCTATCACATACATGGACTTGCATCAAAATTGTCCAGGTTGTCACTTGCATGCCTAATAGTGCAAAACAGCAGATGATAGTGTCATGTTCCAGCACACCCCTGATGATCTGTACCAGTTCTGACAAAATTAACTGGCCTTAATGTAGAGGTGCCTTACAGCCACTGTGGAGCCCAGACCATATGTGAGATGATGTGGAGAGCTTGCTTCTGAGTACAACCCACAGCCATCAACATATAGAATGGGAATGGACTTGTCTGTCCTGCCCTGTGTGCACACAGTTGGGCCCTTTTGCTCTGTTGAGTGGCAGGATTGCTGTGGGTACTGTTTGCACCTGGCAGTAAGGACAGAGCAGTCCAGGAACACTGGATATATTAGGCCAACTCCGATGTGAGGTGTAGTGCTTGCCCAGAGCCTCCCTTCTAGAAGTGCCAGACACAGGAGACAGAGCTGGAGGACAGGGAGAGGGACAAAAACGAGACTGGTGGCTGCAGGTAGACCCTATTCTCACCACAGAGGAATACCTCCCTGGGACACCTTTTACCTTTTTTTTTTTTTTTAAGAAAAAAAAAAGTGATAGTTTAGATGTACACGTACATTCACTGTGAAAACAAACAAATAAGACATGAATTCAGTGAACTTCAAGGTATGTAGGGCAAGAGACAGCCTCATTAAAATTGAAGAGTCCAAACCATTTTTAAGTTGCCAATTGCTTAGCCTGGAGGCACGAAAATGTTGTCAACTTCTGGAACAAGGTAGAGTCAAACTGCTGCCAAAGCCTTTCTGTTGTAGTGTGTGTCTTTAGTCTATGGGTCATGCTAGAACTATTTTAAGAGCTTGTTTACAAAATGGACCTAACCTTTAGGTTTGCTGAGACTAGAAGTATAGTCCCCCTTGTCCTCTGCCTCCCCGTTTCTAGAAGTGCTGCAAATGCACATGAATATGCAGAGATGTGTGGAAATTTAATTAGTTATAACTTCTCAAAGATCAAAATTATTTTAGACTTTCTTGACTGGAGTGTTTTCTAAAATATATTCAACCCAGTTCCCTCAACTCTGCAGCTTATATGAAGGGGTTGCTGTGAAGACATTTATTCCAGTAGCTCTGCCATGTGGATGGCCCCAGACATCTCAGTACTCCCACAGCTTCATCCTCGCCGTGCCTTAGCTCCTCTGCTGTGCGAGTTGCAGTGAGCTCTCCCGTGGCCACGTGGCAAACCAACCAAGTTAAAAACAGGCAGGCAGCACATTAAAGGGAGATGGGGAACTGTTGTTGCTTCAGCTACGCTGCTGAAATGAGTGGGTGAAAAAGTAGTCTGTGTTTAAAATGGACCGGTCTAGTTCACGTTGCCAGACAAGCAATTTTGCTCAGACCTGGGTGGTGTGGGAACAAGTGAGGGCAGGTGAGGGATATGGGAAAAGTGTTTAAAGGTTGCATAGCATCATGGTTTATACCTGCTTTAGAAATATAGGGAGGAATTTTTACAAGAGTTACTTCTTGTTTTTTTATCTTTTTCTAATCCCATCTACTGAATCACTTATGGGTCCCTTCAACAAGAGATATTCTATGATAGTATGATTTCAGCCATCCAGAAGTTTCAAATAGTTTGAATTTTTGGAAGCAGATAAAAGGTGCTCCAGCAGAACTCACGTCACTTTGATCTGGAGGGATTAAGAGCTTTATCTGTCAGTATTCTGTGCGTAGCTTTGTGAGGGTATGTGTTGGTTTTCAATTGCTTGTTGCCATTCATACCTTCAAAACTTTTAAATAAAATTTTGTTCATGTTAGCAGTTTAACTCTTCCAGTTGATTTCGGTTACATTGACTGATTTAGTTCTGTTTTCTGAGGTTAGGTTAAAAAGAGGATAATGCTACTCAAGTTTTAGATACATTTTCTTACGGAGGAGTTTATTTTAAAGCACGCATGGACAGCACCCATTTCATGCAATGCAAACTTCCTGGGTGTTGATCTATTTTGTTCTGTTCTTTAAAAACAAAGAAATTTAAGACCCATTATTTAATTTTATTTTTACTATGAGCAAGATCAACAGTGTAGCTTTAGATACATGTGCAGAAGGAGTGCTATCATATGTTATTGCAAAGGTAAGTGCCTGCTCAGTGAGCTACAGCTGCAGGGAGGCTGTGTGAGCCACGGGGATTTCCTTCGTCTAGTTGAAGTGCTTCTGTGTACTGAACATGTATTATTTGGGAGAGCAGAACAGCATGGGATAGGTCTGGATCATGCTTGTGACCTGGCTTTCCAAAACCTGCTTGACTGTCTGGTGACAGCAGGTGAATCATTTTTTTCGAGTGAACAGCAGAGATTTGGCATTTCTTGAGCATTCAGTTGTCAACAAATGATACCCAAATATATCTGAACTTCAAACATGCTAAAATACATTTTATGTCATGCTGACCAAAATACATTTGAATAGCTTTAAATGTTTTATAGTGCTTCCAGATTCATGCAACAGTGGATGCATTTCATTCAGTATTTTATTTAACTTCAAATAGTGGTATATAGTTGCTTTTATGCCCAGATATAGGGAAGAAAAATGCATGGTTAAAACAAAATCAGCAAGCCATAAATGTTTTTATGAAATAAGGTTGAAAACACATGATTCCTCTCAAGAGCATGTTTTCCAAAGGTGAAGGCTGCACTTCCCTAAGAAAATGTAATCGTGGCATCGCAGTATGAACGGCTGGACAGGATTGTGAGCTTACCCAACCCAGAGTGAAATGAGCTGTGTTTGCATTGTTCCAGATAACCTGTTCTGGTGCTCTGAAAGGTATGAGTAGTGACTGCAAGGGGAATGAATTAATTCCAGCAATGGTCAGCACCTTGGTGAAAAGCAGGAACATGGTGCTACGTTTTCTCAGGCTGCTTTTCCAAAGAACTGGAAAAAGTTAGTGTAAGGTCTGAGCAGGTCTTAGACTCTAGGAGGTGTAAGACCTGTGAGGAAATGGAGGTATTTCACTTAAAATAGTTGATAGCCTGGGCTATATGATCACATCCTGGCTGGCTCCAGCACAGCCTGGGATCCTGATCTCTCTGATGCCCCTGACACACTGCAATTCTCATCAAGTGACAGTGTATTGCCACTGTATTTTTTTGTCTCCTGCAGCCATTCAGCAGCTGCAGACTCACACCTTTCTTTGTCAGAGCTTCCCTTCAAATTTTCATTGTTCCATTAATCTTTAGGCTAAGAAGGTTGAGTTGTGGATCGCTTCAGCAATATACAATGCCTGTCTCTTTGGATCCTCTTACAAACTGCAACCACCTTTTCTAACACTATTTTAATTTTACTGCTAAATTTCTATTCCATTTTTGCCTTTTATAGAGGCATGACTGCTTTTCTCTAAACATTCTGCTTAGAGCAGAAACAATGTTTGACATTTTGCTGAAACCCTTTTCAGATGCGTGCTCTCCTCATGCAAACCTTTTAGAATAATAGAAAATGAAACCAAGTAATCCAAAACACCTACTTTCCTATTCCAGTGTATGCAGATAAGTCACAAAAGAAGAAAATCACTACATTTTTCTTTGGTCCTAGGTAAGTCCTCTACCCAAGCATTGCAATGAGGTTGAAGTTCATACACTAATCATTTCAAATTTAGTGAGAATCTGAAACATTGAGAAATATATTTGAATACAGCAAATTGCCCATGTCTCAGCAGGTTTTACTCTTATTTTTTCTCTTGTTTTTAGTCATGTTTCCTTATAAATCCATAAAGATGTGTAAGGCAGTGACAAATCTGTGTATGTATTATAGCCTTGTGTTAATAGGAAAAAATACAACAGACCTTTTTTTTTTTTTTTAATAGAGATGTTAGAAACTTCAGGGAAGGACTGTTAGAGACATAGCAATTTGATTTGTAAAGATAATGATAGTTGGTACCTAACTGGTTTTTGAGGATTTCTGCAAGTTCAGAAAAGCATGTATTTGGTCTAGAGGATCCTGTCCCATGGGGCCTCATGCTGTGGTTTCAACTTCATCTGACTCTGATCTCCCTTTTCCCAAGAACTTGATGTCTAAATGTGTTTAAACTCTCCTGAGGGGCTGCTGTTTGTCATTGTTAGGTATGTACATAGTTACTGGAGTTGCACAAAGATGGTGACAAGAACAGACAATATCTAGAAATATCTCCACTGAATTGATAGATACAAAATCTCATGTTGTCCAGGGGCATTTTATTTAGGGCATCATATTCAATGTGGGATTTTTCTGGCTTTTAGCTGCATGTGAAGTGAATTGTAATCTCATTTTGAGATGATAGAGAATTCAATTGAGTAAAATGCTTTAAAATAAAACTAACTTCAGGAAGCTCATGAGGTGCAGCAATAACCTGGAAGACCAAGACTGGGTTTTTCAGGGCTTTTTTTTTGGCCATGCTGTTTTCTTCTGAAAACAGGGGTTATGCAGTTGTGCTTTTCCTGGCTCTGTGCCCCTCTCTCCCACACAGCCTTGCTTAGTAATGCTGCACCTTGTCAACCAATTTCAATCAAATTTGACAGAGAGGATTTGGGTTCAGAGATACTAAATTCTGACAACTCTTCGCCTGGGTGAAAAGGTCTCTTGTTTCTGCTACAAAGGCTTCGCTGTGAGAATAGCCCTTGGTAGGTGCAGGTGCACTTGTCCTGCAGAGGATGTGACCGAGCGGCCCTTGGTGAGAAGATCTTTCACCAGAGCTGGTACTTTGTGGGACTGCTGAGCTCCATTGCCTCGAGTAGTAAAGCACTTGGAGGAGCTCTACCTTTTCTGATTTTCTGCAAAAGTTATCACGAGCAAGTGAGTAGATAGGAGTGACAGAGTGCCTGCTACCTGTACAGTGGTGCCTTTGTGGAGCAATTGCTCCCTTCTGGCTCCAGCTGCCTCTGAGCTCTGCTGCTAACAAAAACATTTGTGCTGGTGACGATTCAGCTGTGAGAGCAGGAAGGAGCCATTGCCTTTGCAGGGGCAGTTGTGCTTCTCTGAGAGACAGGAGGTCACAGTAGAGGGATGCCTTTGGCAGATGCTGAAAGCAGCCACATGTGGGTCTGGTGGCTTTCCTCCTTTTAATTTAAAATGCCAGTGAATGTATGTCTCATTACACACCTGAAAATTCATCCATGGGACACAAATTCACTAGTAACCAAGCTTCCTTGCCTTCACTGTTCATATAAATAGTCTTTGACAGCTGTGAGTGAACATCTGGACAAAGCAAAATAAGTGGATAAAGCTCTGGTGGCCTGATGCAGTATTTTAAGGAAACAACAGACAGTTATGTCCTGTCTATATCCCTGCACCTACAGCTGTGGCCACTGAAAAAGTGGCATTTCCCAGCAATGTCTTTTTCAGTGCCTGTTCAGCCTATGTTCACAGATCATATTAAAAAAAGCAAAAATTTGCTCTGAGTTACCCCAGGGTATCTTATATATTTCTTAATCCCCAAATAACATGCCTTTCTACAGTCCATGTCAGCATGCATGCTTGTTTAATCTATACAGTGGGATGACAGATGAGAAGTATGCATATGTGATGGCTATATGTAAACACACTCTCATTGCAGTGTGAAGGTGGTCTTTATGAGAAGTTGTGTTTTGTTTAGCTATAACTTAATATGCTTCTTGAAGAAAAATTGCCAGAAGACCTAAAGCAGCTCTTTCTGCTTGAGAACATATGCATTGTTTCATTAAAGTGATTTTTCAAAAGCAGCTCTAAAAAAGCTTAACTTTAATCATCCCAGATGTTTGGTTTCATAGTCAGTTGTTGTTTGGGTTAGATATAAGCACCTTTTGGTCAGAGAATGCAATGTTTCCAGTAGAAGGGACAAATTTTTTCTTGGAGTAATGAGAATAGCTTAACCTACTTGGAATTGAAACAAAAGAAAATTGATTTGGGGAATTAAATGTTGGAGGACAGATTTTTCTGCTTTACAGGGTGTTCTTTCTACAGTTGCAGTTATAGTTAGTGGAAAAGCTTGCCACCAGCAGTGTTTGGAGCCCTGCAAATCCTGTTGGCTCAGTATTGACTCCTAATTAATGACCCACATTCTCGTAGATGCACTGAGGCCTTCTGTGATGTGGCTGTACCAGTGGAAAACAATGGAGTAATTTATTTCCATCTGTATCTGTCACATGAATAAAGGACATGAGCTTGTGCCAGACTGTGGTTGCTGTTGGCTTCAGCACAGAACTTTCGGGGCTTTTGTAGCCAAGACGGTGTAATTTATAAGATTCAGAGATCTGATGACAGCTGGTCAAGCTGTCTTCAAATGCAAGTATTGGGCTTTTCTCAGGCACATTTTGTGTACTTAAGGCCCAGTTGGCCAATTCTGGCTACAACAGCTGCATAGTTTGAAAAAACACTTCAAGACCCCATAGTGGAACCCTTGAAATTGAATGGAATATGGCCTTTACTCTGGCCCACACTAATGAAGCTCTTTCAGTGAAGCTGGCATATACCTCTGCCTCTCTGAGGAAGCCACTCAAGCTGTACCTGGTGGCTCTGCTTCCACCAGAGTGATAGTGGCTGTGTTCTTTCTTTTACCATGAGCTACAAATGCTTAATAGGACACCAGCAAAGCTGTGATGCTGATTGTGGGCTGCTTCTGTTAAGCTCTACTTGCACTGGATGAGTCAACCTCCCAGACCGGGCAAGTCTTTAATGTGCACCACGAGGGCAGTGTCTTCTGAGGAAATGGCTTCTGTAACTAAAGTATTGGTGTAACCTAGTATATTTTACATGTGTTATTTCAGTTTTTACTTGTAAAACTGGATTGGTTTTTTCTGTCCATATAAAAAGTATCAGTAATTGTTTTATTACATTTTGAAGTTATCTAAATGCAAGGGAGATCAAATGTTTTACAGTACTCAGGCTCATTGCAGGCAGGTCTTTCAGCAAGCTTGGGCTGAACATGTGCTGATCTCAGGCAGTTTAACTGTTCCAGACATTCAGCAACACCTATGTAATTGGTTTTGACCATTACGGTGAAAACTAGGCAAAATGTGTGATTTTGTGTGTCTATTGAATAATCAAACCTCAAAAAATGGGAACTGCCTTGAACCAAGCTGTGT
Organism: Grallaria varia; assembly: GCA_013396735.1. Lineage (NCBI taxonomy): Eukaryota > Metazoa > Chordata > Aves > Passeriformes > Formicariidae > Grallaria > Grallaria varia. The sequence continues at coordinate 103,713 of VWZG01005229.1, forward strand.
GAGGAGAAGCTCATAGTACTATTGATTTTAGCTCTGATCAAGCACTCTTGTCTGACTGGCGTAATGGATGGAAGTGAGAATTGTGTCTGCTTGTGAAAGAGCAAGTTAATGCACACGTGTGTGCATCCGTGTGCGTGCATTCATGTGCGTGCACACACACATATATGTACACAGACCTTTTCTAGAAACCGGGATCTTGCTGTGGTTCAGCCCGGAGCATGTTCCGGAGGGCTTGCCAGCTCTGGCATATGGCGTTGGGTGGAATTGTTTGTGCATTGTCCTGGCTTTGTTGTAAGTGCCAGAGCGATCCCATTGTTTGACTGGGATCTTGGTCAGAGGCAATTCTGAGCAAATGAAGAGTGATTTGGTGCTTGTAGCATTTAGTTATTACTTTTTTTCCCCCCCTATGTCTATTCAATGTTTTATGAATGCTTAGCAGAGTCTTTGCACAGCCTCATTAAGTCGTGCCTCATTGGTCTGCAATGGCCAGGAGTGCTGTTAACAGTTCCAGCAGCAAGCATGGCCATGCATCATGTACCTGCCAAAGAGCCGCTGGATTTAGGATGAGCAAGGCAACCAAATCCTAGCACGCTCATCAGAAACCCGTAGTAAATCCCACAGACTTCTGTTATAGATCAGCAGCCTCAGGAACTTACTCACATGTGTACCATGCACCTTTTCAAATACTGCCAGAAATGGACCTCTGCAGCTGTTGCCTGCAGCTGTTTATGGTTTAGCCCTAATTTCGTAGTTCTTTACGTGCTGGAGAAACCAAGATGGGTTACTGACTACAGCCAGACTCTAGAGCCAGAGGGGAGAACAGTATGCTAGACACTTGCACTATGCCCCAGTGTAAATAACCCAAACACAGAACAGTGTTGCTGACAGCTGATTTGGGATTTTTCTTGTCACAAGGATCTTGTGCTGCATGGGGCTGACTCTCCAGAGGAGTCTTGTAGTTGGAGCTTGCTGGGTTTTGTTGGGATAGCTCCATGTTCCCATAGTCCTCACCTTCTCTTTTGGGTATTTTGGAGAGGGGACTGAATTGTCTAGCCTCTTCTATCTGCTTCCCTATCTCCTCTTTCCCTCTTCCCCGCAACCCAGGTTTCCAAAGAGAAAAAACCTGGTTACTGCTTTGTGCTGTTGAAAGCTGTTCTTAGTTTCTGGCCTGATGTTGTCCTAGAAGGAGATCATACCTTGAAAGCAAAATCCCATTAGCGAAACACTGATAGAACATGATATTCAGTACAAGGGGGCAAAACCTGAAAGTTATGAAGTATGGGGGAGAGGGAAATTGAGTAGGGATGAGATAATGCAATGTTGATTGAGGGGATTCCAAGCTGATGGTCGCTGTGCATGGGTCTAACAACTGTTGAGCATTCAAACTGTCAGGGCTTCAGTGCTGCACAAAAGGAAAACCATCAAGCAACTAATAGCAAATTCTTGTCAAAGGGTCCTTTTGAGATGTACTCAGCATTCAGATCATGGGCACAGCTGATTAAATGTTGAGATCACACCATGTCCGTGCATTTTCTGTGTCAACACTGCTTTTTGGGAGGCCCTTTAAGACTCAGGTTGATCTCTGATATGAAGGCTCAGTTGCACCAGCACTGCTTAAATTCCTTCTCAAACTTGTGCTGGTAACAGTCTCGTGCTGGGTATTGTTTATAACCAGAGATCTGCTCACACCCATGGAGTCATTCATGCGTGAGTGGGACTTTTGTACTGGGATGTGTGTGGTCCTCCTGGCTCCGTGGCATCATTTCCCTCTCCTTCCTCCAATGACAGATGTCAAAAATCATGAGTTATACGTGGGGCAAGTAGGCAGGTGAAAACAAACAAGTACTTTTTTCCTGTTTTGCACCAAGCAACAATGAGAATGTCCTCCTGGAGCTTCCTGGTGAAGAGGGACAGGGGTAAGAATTGAGGGCATTTTGTTTGCAGGACCCCAGCCAGGCTGTAGAGGGGGTTGAGGACTGAGGATTTCAGGACCCTCAAACTCCATGTCTTCTAGATAGAGTGGGCTTTCCCTTGATGTCCATGTGACATCCAGGACAACTTGTGTGCAGGTGTTCACATGGAGAAAACATCAGTCTCAAAACTGATAACTGCCATCACACACATTTTATGATGTATATATGTCTTTCTTCTTTCTACTTGGGCTGCTTTTTGCCAGCATGGTTGGGGGCTGAGATAAGAACTTGTAAGTCCACATAAAATTAACTCAGGCACATAAATTGTTGTTGAGAGCATGAGCATTGTGCTGCCTCTCACTGCATCCTTTTGTTTTGCATGAAGTCCAGCTGTGAAGAAAGCAAGAGCTCCTCAGAGGGCTGACTGTCACACTCAGAGAATTCACCCTGAAATGACTAATTTTTGGTACTTAATGAATTGGGAAAATTTGCCATGTGGAGAGAGGATTATCAAGACTACTCCAGACACTGAGAAATTCACATAAATAAGACTTTTTTTTTTTTTTTTTAATTCCCCACCAACTTAAAGAGCCAAATATATATTTTTCCACAAAACTTATAGTAGTACTTGACTTGGAAGCATAGGGTCATCTCTTAAAATGTATTGTGCATCAGCAAGGACTGAAATATCTTGCCTGGAAAAAACAAATCTAGCTTTTACAGCAGAACTATTCTGTAGGTTGTGCTGATTATTGCTTTGTGCTGCATGACTGTGATTTTTGGCACACAGTGTCACATACCAAATTCCCGAAATAAAATGCTACATGATATTCTAAGAGTTCTTAGGAAGCTTTAAAAAGGGATTTGTCTGCTGAGTGGGTACCTCTTCTGGTGAAGCCACGTGGTGCAGTGGAAATGGTATAAAAGGAGAAAACTTTAGTCAGCAGATAATTAGGTTTTTTTAAAAATAAGTGCAAGGGGAAATAAAAAAAGAAAACCTTCCATCAGTCTTGTGTTTCTAGAAGTTGTCAGCAGTCCTGTTTTGATTGTAAAGGGTTTACAGCTTTACGTTTGAATAGTTAAAACATCTGTTCAGCGACATTGTGAAATCCTGATGTTCGGAACCCCTGATAAGGGGGACTGCTGAGCGATTGGCTCATTGAGGCTCTACAGGCAGCGAGGGCTGTACGTACTGTGGTCACCGCTTGCCTTTCCTCCTCCTGGTCTGAGGAAAACATTGGAGACAGCCACTATTTTACACGTGATTTTCCTTTGAGAGGGAGAGAGCAGGAAGTGCCTAGGAAATGGTTCATGGCAGAAACCTGGAGTTTTAAATAGGAGAGAGGAGGAGGAGGAGGAGACCTCATGGGCACAGTTTGTGAACAGTTGAAACACTGACACCACAGCGGCAGGGGAAACCAGGCTTCTGCGAGAGCAAGCACGCCCCAAGCTATCCCGATGGAAGGAGAGACGGCACCCGAGACCAGGAGAGCATCCAGCAAAGCCACACGGATCGCCCTGGGTGTCTTTGTGAGTGGCACTGTTGTGCTTGGCACTGCGCTTTTCTTGGGTAAGTGAAAATGTTGACTCTAACTTGAACCCAACCCTCCCCAGCCCCTCTGCTTGGTGCCAGTGTTTGTGCTTTGCGACGTGTTTTGGTGAAAATCTTGGCCTCTTCTTCTCTCTCCCCATGTTATGCTATTTATCCTGAAGGGGATATGTGTCAGGAAAGGAGTTCTCCTTGTGGGAATGCTATAGCTGGAAGATGCAACGTGAGCTCATGTAATCTTTTGAATGCTGAATTTAAATTTGGATACTCAGTTGAATGTGTTGTAGTCAGAATTGGGTTCTTTCAGAGAATGGCAAGAAATGGGTAAGATTATGCATATCAGTAATGCTGATAAAAAATTCATAGATTGTGACCAATGTGGAGTAATATTCTCTGTTTCCTGAAAATTAATCTGCAGTGCACACATTTTATGGAATATTTTGGGTTTTCCTTCATTTGGTTTTCATTTAGGGCTTGACTAAAATTCCTGTAGAAAGCTTCAAATAGCACATATGTGTGCACATTTTTTATATCTTTCTCTTTTTCTATGATGAATTGCAAAGTTGCCTTTGCAAAAATCATAAAGAGTGCATCTGGAATGAAATTAAACTGTTTTGATCAGATTTGTAAGCTGTAACTCAAGGCAATAGAGAAGGAATTAGTTTTTCCTCTCCCGGATTTGGAATCATCTGTAGATTGGTTTTATTGGAGTATCCCATGAAAGCTTATGCTTATACTACTAAAATGTTGCGATATAAATGTACCCAGAAACTTCAAGCAGAGAAGAGGAAGAAAGGGTTGTATCCTGTAAGAACTTGCAGAGATGGATCCTCTTTTGGACTAATTCAGCCCAACTTTTCACTTCTTTAGATCAACACAGATTCTCCTAGGCTGGAGGAAACCTTGCCTCTAGGCATATCTTTTACTTCCCTCCCATCCTTTATGATCTTGTGGTTCTGTTTGAAAGGTCTGCTTCATTTATAATCACAACACAGAAGATGATGCCAGGTTTTCTGTAGAATATTTGAAGCTCCAGGCTCACCCTTGGCTAGTGTTTGTCTGCTCTAGAGCAAATTCTGCAACATTTAGGCAAGTAACTTCTGTGTAAGTGAGCCCAGACAATTAAGTTTAATTTATAAATGTGAGCAGGATCTTCAGCTTGTTAGCACAAAATGTTTTTTTTTCCTAGATGGAAAAAAAAAACCAAAACAAAACTTTTTTCACTTAGAGACTGCAATATAAACACCAAGGAGTAATAATGGAGAGACCTTAATTCTTTTTGTTTGCACTAGATTTTTTTGTTTACTGCTTGTAAAAAGCAAGAGTCGTTTACCACCATTGCCTGGCAGAGATAGAATTGCTTTATCCACAGACCAGGTGTGAAAATTCCAGCAAATAATATGTATTAATTCTTACAGTTTTCCAACTGAGCTACGGCATGTTCCATAGCAAGGGATTCAGTGTCAAAATTTTTACTGGCATAACTGCTAAGAAAAGAAAAATACTGGCCTTGAATCAACCAAAATGTACTTAGGATTTGTTGGAAATTGTCTGAAAATTTAAGCAAAAGAATAGAAGAAAAAAAGTTGTATTGTTTTGGTTTAACATTTTATCAGTTAGATGTTCCCCATATGTTATTGTGACTGTGTTTGTAAGTTTGAGTTTAACTGTTTTTGAGTTTTATTAAACTGTAGAAAAGGACATCATTACTTCTTGCCACGTAAAACATTTTGTGCACCTCAAAATGTTCTTTTTTCTTTGGTTTTGATTTAATCTTCAAAACTTGCTGTTTCTGGCACACCTGAAATCAATTTTCCAGCCTGAAGAAGGAAACGTAGCCTTCTACCACTTCTCTTGTTAGAGAAGTTAGAGTTCCTACGGCTCTAAGAAGAATGCGGGAGAACCATGTGGTTTTGTTAACTGCTTCTTGCTTGTACTGGCTGTGACTGCACTGTCACTTCAGTGGGGAGCTACCAGGGGAATCACTTGGCATCCGCAGGGTCCTGCCTGCAGTGCTCTGCTCGGGGTGGTGGGATGTGGCAGGGCAGGAGCCTCCTCCCTGGGAGCTTGGGCCAGAGCAAAAGGAAGAAGATTGCTCTCCAGTTCCCTCGGGTGATGAGTCAGGCAGCTTTGAACCTCAGTTTGATAGCCTCTCCTCCTGACTTGGTAGCCCTTTGGGCTTCTCACATTATAGGGTCTCTCGCATTTTTGCATCTGCACATTTGTATGCCTTTGCCTTTTTTAGATTTTTTTCTGAAACTAAGGATGGTTATATTTGCTTGAGAATCTGGAAACAGGCTTATAAAAGAAGAAGATGGGGCACTGAGGGTTATAATCAGAACTGTAGCGAGTAATGTCATGGTTAGTTCTCTTAACAACAAAAAGACAAGAGAACAAAACTAGTCAAAGATTTTTCAATCAAAATTAGCATACATTGAAAGGGAAATGTTATTGCCAGAGATTTATTTTTTTAAAAAATTTGTTCTAATGATAAAGTTGTAAGTGGAACAAAGCCAACTGAAATAGTATTTTGCTTTTGTTTATTAGTATCAAACCCACAAGGGCAGCTTCAGACTAAGAATTAAGTGTGGTCTGGGACTTTCCTTCCTTTCTTGGCTTTATTAAGAAAAAAGGTCTAGCAAACTTTCAAGACCTGGATGGATTCTAAAAGGCTAAATTCAAAGTGCGGAAAAAGTTGAGTTGGGAGGAGTGCAACAGTTAATAGGGACATTATGCATTATTTGTAGTGTCTCAAGATCATATTCTGGAGATCTCCACTTCTCTATTTTCTACTGTTCTTCAGTATTCCAACTACAATCTTTGTATGCCTCAAAATCTCATGTATTTCTTGGCTAATTTACAAAGGTGGTTAAGGTGTTGTGTTTCACTGAGCCAATGCAAGCTTTGGTTAAGCTGTCCAGAATAGTTTTACATTTTGAGTTTCTAAGCAAGTTTCATTGAAATCCAGCCATTTCTGTCATTAACTGTCATTAAAGCTATGAGGTTGGAAAAGACAAAACAGCTTTATATTCAATTCCAGTTTTAGTGGTTTTATTAATAATAAAATTTCCTGGGCTGGAAAATATTTTCCTATCAGTTTTGAACAATATATAACTACAGCAGAAATTGCTTTATAACTTCTAAAGTTTCAGCACCATAATATATTCCGTAGTCGTGTTTTATGTTTGGTGTTACTGGCTTTTTTGTTTTTGCCATGGACTGTTATCAAGCAATGGATATAATGAGACATTTCTTTATGTCTACTGAGAGTATCTAGTGAGTCCTATTTCACCTACCCCTTGGGACTCTCCCTTCCTAATCCCAAGTACCAATTATCTGCATATTTGCTGCCTGACAGCAGTGTCTGAAATTAACAATCCCTGTGCTTGAATTACAGTGGCAGTTGTAATACACATTTTTAAAAGATGAACAAAATTAACCGTTAATTTCATAGTTCTTCTAAGCAAGGCTTTTGGAAGCAAATGCAATTACAACATTTTTGGGAGACAGTTCAGGCACAAACTGGGCTGTGCCTTATAAACCACTATTTTATTGGGCCCATCACTCTTTGCTTTATTCCAGGCTGGAATTAGAAGACCCTGAAGGTGCCCCAGTGGCGCTGGGTTGTGCTGGGCAGTGCAGTGCTGCTGCAGGGCAGCGTCAGCCCCACAGCTTGGAGGAGCTGTGGAGGCCCTGCAGAAGGTGCCCAGTGAGCTCTGTGTTGCATTGCCAGCTGCACAAGTGCAGCCTGGTCTACTGGAAGGTGTTTCTGCCCGTGGTGGGGTGGGGGTTGGAACTAGAGGGTCTTAAAGGTCCCTTCCAAGCCAAGCCATTCTGTGATTGTGTGGTTCTAAGATCTCTGGAGGATGAAAACAACAATGATGAATTATCTGTATTTGTGGTGGTGTTCACTGTCAGTGAGTGGGGCTGAAGTGATGCTGCTCCAGACACTGATGGTGCAAAGGTACACTGGGAGACAGCCCTTGCTCTGTGCTGCCTGTGAGCAAAGAGAGAGAAAGGGGAAAGCAGGCCCAGGAGGGGAAAATTATTTGTTACGAGCTGCATTATTTACTTATTATACACTCTAAGTGTTCTAAATCAATATGGTCAGAGATGCATTGGGACCGGAGGTTTCACTGACGTTTGACTGATTGAGTACACAACATTTGGCTGCAATAGTCAGAATTCACTGCAAATGATCTCATTATGGTTTTCCATTTTGCAGTAAGCCAAGGTCTTATAAAGTTTCATCCGAAGCAACAGTACTGTTTGACTGCAGAATGTATCGAAGCTGGTAAGCAGCAATTCTATCCTCTCAATTGTATCATGATTATAGTATGTTAATGACATATTTATACAATTCATTTTTTTCCCCATGATGCATTTTATTCAGAAAGCTTAATTAATGAAATGGAAAGAACAACAACCCCGAACTTTTTTTAAAGTCTGTGTTTAAGTTGCTTCAGTTCTGTTCACTTTGTGCAACTAGAATTCATGTTTTAATTTGGTCTAATTCTAATCTAACCAGGCTGACTCAAGGTTTTGCATAGGCTTTTCTTTCCTTTTTTTTTTTTTTTTTTTTAATATGAAAAAAAATGTTGAGTGACTGGACCCTCAGGTGTATTTTGTTGCTTTTCTTTCCAGGAGTCAAAAAACTAAAAAGTGAATTTTTAAGCACAGAGGTGGTTTTGGGCCAGATCTGGCACAGAGTTTATATGGTACTAAATTAAAAGAGTTCAGACTAGTCATATGGAAGAAATTTTTATGATGAGGGTGGTGAAACAATGGCACAGGTTGCCCAGAGAAGTTGTGGACACCCCATTCCTGGAAGTGTTCGAGGACAGGTTGGGTGGGGCTCTGAGCAACCTGGCCTAGTTGAAGATGTCCCTGATCTCTGGAGGGGGTTGGACTAGGTGTCCTTTAAGGGCTCTTTCCAACCCAAATTATTCTATGATTTGATGGTTAGGTACTCAAAATCTATGGAGATTTTGGCTTGTCAGACTGATCTCTCTCACCAGTCTGGCCTGCAACAGAAACTGGTGAGGATGCAGTCACAAAATGGAACTGAAAATGCTACAATTATCTTTTCCAGTGTGTGGTACATCAGAACTTTATTTGTTTTCTTGTGCAGCTACTCAGCTAAAGGTAAACCATGTGTAATTTCTGGAATGCTAATCACAATCTTCTTGCTGTATATTGCTACTAAATTCATCAGGCAATTAATTCTGTCACGGCAACAATGGAGATCCTGTCTTCAGATGTCTCGGTCCAGCAGTTCTTGTTCCTGTCGTGCTAAGTTCAGACATCATTGCTGTATGGCACTCAAGAAGATTCATTGCAGATATTTTGTCTTTTTTTTTTTTTTTCCCTTGTTGTTATCTGTTTTTCATTAATCATAATTTCTGGGCTGTAGCCTTGTGTAATTCTCTCTTTAGGAAAAAGTGTTCCACAAAATCTAAGTGGTGCCTTTTTTACAGCTGCTAGCATCCTGAGCAAGATAAATCAATCCGTGGATCCCTGTGAGAACTTCTATCGATTTGCATGTGATGGCTGGATTTATAATAACCCTATTCCGGAAGATATGTCAAACTATGGTGTTTATCCTTGGCTGCGACACAATGTGGACCTCAAACTAAAGGGTAAATACGTCATTTCTGAAAGTATTCAGTTGGCTTTGTCACTGTAGCTTGTTAATTGGCTGGTTTTGAAATGACTAAAAGTCTCCACACTTCTAATCATTGGATAACATCCAACATCCCAACTTGATGTGCTCTCTTTTGAGTATATTTCTATTGTTTTTATTGAAACTCGCATTGCTAGATGGTGAATTATAACAGAAACAGAAGTTGGGAGGAAGAATAGAAGAGCTGGAAACTCTCTCAGTTAATAATGGAGGGTTCAAATGATACTTCTTATACCAACAGGAAAGACAAGGGGATTTAAGTCTTTCCCTCTTGCAGTAGATGGTTAGATCAGAGAGCAGGAGCACTGCACACACATTTCAGAATGCCCCAGGATCAGACAGTCGTCAGTGTGGTACAGCAGTCTGTCTCTAACAGTGGCCAACAGCAGGAAAGAATATGATAAGGCAAAACCAGAGTGATATTTTCCAGTATAGTCACCTAGCTCTTGGCAGAGGCAATTCACAGGCTTCCGGAGCTGGAGGTTGTTTGGGTATTGGGTTTCCTTCACGTTGCCATTCAGGATGCCATTGAAGTACCTGAGCTATCATCAGTGAAACACAAGGCTGCTTAAGAATGTGTTTCTGGAGGAAAAAATAGCGCTAGGGTGGAAATGTGTAGGATGAGAGGTATTTTAACCTGCGTGTGAGTTGACTTTGCGCTATACTCTGCAGCGCGGCCACCTCATCAGGAAGCCCTGCAGACCAACGGGGCAGAAAGCATGATGATTATCGTCAGGTAGGAAAATCCAGCCAGATTCTTAGAGTCTTCGCTAAGAGAGAGTCATACAAAAGAAGGGAGATGTGCAAGATTTAATATTGTTGTTGGTGTGCTTGAGCACTGCACACCCTGAGCACATCAGTGACCTCTTAGTTGACATCAGAGCCTGCCCTGAGCTCACCACAGAACAGAGTCAGGTTTAGGATGTTATGCTTAAATGAAGCATTTATTTTTCTTTGGGTTTTATTTGTGTGTATGTGCAGGCATCAGAGCCCTTCTCCACTTGCTTTCTTCAGTCATACCATATAAAATTTTCACAATGTTAAATATTTTAAAAGCTGAATTTGGTTTCAGAATATGAGTTTGGATAATCGGCGTAGGATATGATCTCAAGATTTCTGTTTAAAGTCTGCTGAAGATGTCACAACCAAAGGGAAAAAAGAAATGCCAGAGACTGTTTTAAGTTATGCTTTGTATTCGAATTGTTCTGCTGCCAGAATTGGGCTGTATCAGATAACTGCACATCCTGCATGAACCACAGCCACAAAAAGTCAGTCCTAATTGAATATAGAGTGCCAAGCTGTGACTGTCATCTTTAATTTCCTCTTTTACAGAGCCTAATCAAGGACACCATGCTAAGCTATATTTTTATTAGGTTTTCTTTCTGCAATCCCTTTAGAAGTTGTTAATCCATAGCTAGAAAAACACAAGGCAAAGAAAGAAATATCCAAGTGAGAAGTATTTGCTTAATGGAAACGTAATATAAAAGAAAGGGTGTATAACTACTTTAATAAGAGGCCTATACTGCTCCTTAGCATTGAACAGGGACAAAGATATGAAACATTGGTTGGTGTACAGGAGGGTTTTTTTTAATACATTTGTCATCTTCTCCTTAATAAAATTTTCAAAATATATTCTGTGTAATTAAAAAAAGGAAAAGGGAAAAAAAGTGTTGGATATCAGTGTTGGTAGCTGAAATAACAAGGCATAATTTCAGCCCCTATGTGTGTTTGTGTTTTCATTTGAGTTATTTCAATAAATTAGCTTAACACTGAGTTATTAATTTGTGTATGACCCCAGCCTTACTAGAAAAAGTTTTAGCATGAGGAAGAACTCTTGTGTAGAGAACAGTTATATGGCTGACCAGGCCTTGGAAGCCAATTTAATCTTTTCTTCTTTGAGAACTCTTCGTGGAACTTCATACTGCATCTTCAATGTCCCTGTTTGACACTCAGTAGATTAAAAAAGCCCCACTCTTTAAAGAACTGATTATTACGCAAGTTCCATGTTCTGAAAGATTTATCATATTAAAGAAAACAATTAATCTTGAAGTGATAACATGGCTTGTCCAGAAAGTCACATTTTTCATATTTGATATTCTTTGATGGTGTGATAAAGATGGAAGCATTTATTCAGGCTATATATTAAAAAATTATGTAACTTATAATAAATTATTTGAACATCTAATCTGTTTTCTGGTCCCTGAATGTTCCTGAGCCTGTTCCTATTCTTGAGAAAGGGAGTTTGTGCAAAGACCTGTGTATGGCCTTGGTTAAACAAGCATATCTTCAATATTCTTGAAGCTTAATTTTGTTTTGTTCAAGGGCAATTGCTGTAGAAGAAGATATTCCAGTTGATAGTGGATATCATGTGTAAGAATTAATTTTGTCTTATGAAAAAAACAGTAGGTGTAGCTGCAAAACATCCTGAGCCTTGCGTTAGGTATTACAAAGAATTTTTTTTACTATTTCTTTTAGTTTGGGGGTTTTTTGGGTTTTTTTAAGGTTACAGACACAGAAAAGCATATGACTCTGCAGGTGTCAGCTTCAAAAAAAGTATAGAACATTTTCTGTATCAGTGGAGGTTTTTGGTGCCTCAGTAGGGAATTCCAAAGAGTGGAGTGGCACTGAGTCAATGGAAAATAGCTAAGAAGTACAGGGTGGTAGATTTTTTGCCTGCATATCTCTGGTTGATTGAAGGAACAGAATATGAAACATTTATTCCAGGGTTTTTCTAGATCTGTACAATTTAATGTGATAGTTAAAAATCATTTTTTTAAAGAAAAAGAAGAAGATTTGGGTTTATAATAGAGTAAGAATTACACACACACACACGTGCGCACGTGCACACACACATTAT
>VWZG01005229.1:115739-156208 GCA_013396735.1 Grallaria varia
CCCTTTCATTTCTTTTCCATGCTTTATTTGAGAGTCACTTGCATTTCTTTTTCTGCTCTCAGAGGAATCCACAAAGCACATGTGTAACTCACTTTGAACTCCGGGCTGTACAAACTGAAAAAGTCCTGTTCTGGTGAAAGAGGTGGTAGGTCTTTCCTTCGACGTGACCTACAGCAGGATTTCATGTTTTGTGGAGGAAGGTAATGATAATTGTAGATAGACAAAAATATATCTGAAGCAGAGGTTTGTGGGTTTGGTTATGACCCAAATCCAGATAATGGATATGTAATATTTAAGTAAAAATTTCTGCCACTTCCAGTTAACCATTCCTGGCTGGATCAGATTGTCTCAGACTTGAAGCCAGGCTTTCCTTTGCAGATGCACCACAGGCATGTTTAAAAGTGCCTCTTGTTGATTAAGATCAAACACTTTTGGTGCCCGGTAGGTCTCTGATGAGGAGCTCTTGGAGTTCTTCCAAATGGAGCGAATGGTTTGGCTGTGGCACGGGCTGTATGAGTGAGAGCTGTCTCATACTGCCACAGTTTCACTCAGGTCAAGATTGCAGTGTCTCTGTGAGTTAACAAAAGTTTCTTCACTTACCGTAATATTTTCTGCAGTTATTTTTTTCTTGATTTTTTTTTCTGATTTGAGTTGCTGGCCTCAATTGAGGTTTTTAGGAGCGCTATTGTCTTACTGTTGAAATGCGAGTGGCTTTCTGTGAATAATTCAGAGCTGAAAGTCTGAGGCAAGTGAAGCAGTGCCTGTTACCTGTAGTGAATGTTGGTTGTGAACAAAGCAGTTTCTTTTCCTTTCTCTGAAGTCTGCAGAACAATCGTGTACAGCTGGGTTACTTTTTTTTTTTTTTCTCTGAATGACCAGGCGGGAAGCAATAAATTAAAAAAAGACCAAAAAATCCAACAAAACAAAACTACACAAACATTCCTAAATCTCAGCACTGCAAAGGAGCTGATTTAAATTATGTGCATAATTTGCTAACATGTCTTCTAGGCCTTTTAAATTTAATTTATGTCTGTGGAAACCAGTTTACAAATTAAGTCTCCATAGTGTTCCTGGCCCAGTGAGACATCAACTTCAGACTGGTTGCTGTGCTAAGCTTTTTAGTGTGGTTGTTTTCTGAATGTCAGTCTGTTTCAAATGAGGAATTTCCATCACAGTAAAGAGAAATGCAGGCCTTTAAGGAGGATATGGTGTGTAGGATTTTTAAGAACATGAGACAGACAGCAAACAAAACAACTTGATGGTGAAGACAACTTTTTCCAAGACAATCTGCAATGGATTTCTTTGAAAAATAAATTCTTTCTAAGTAAAACCAGTAAGGTAATATTATCTGTTTGGAGATTCATACTGTTTGACTATAGGGTGGTCCTTTCAGACTAATTCAGAGGCTGCTGTTGAGCAGTTGTGTTGCTGTTAAGGAGCTGCTGTCCTGCACAGAGGACCCTGTGCCACAGAGCTCTTTCAGGGCTATTTTGTCTTCCCCCACCACTCAGCTGGTGCTCAGTTGGGACCACTGGGATAGCTTGGATGTGTCCCATGAAATCTGTAATGTAGCTGCTGACACTCATCCTCAGGTTTCTGTGTTAGCTGACCCATCTTTGTGAGTTGTTTTCCTCAAAGGGAGCTAGTGGAGAGCCATCCCAGGTAAGTGGGAGACTCCCAGCAGTAATTCAAATAAAAGCTTCAGAGGGTATTTACGGTTTCACCTCCAGTATCTTGTTGGATAGCTGCCCCTGGATAACAAGATAGCAGCAAACAGCAACAGCACTTATTGCTGTTTTGCTTGGCCTTTTCTACTATAAATGAATCTCTTTTCAATGGTACAGACATTATTTTTTTTCAGTGGTTCAGAAATTTCCTAGAATGGCTTATTCATCTGAATGTAAGAAAGAACATAAGTGACACAAGTCAGGTAAATCTCTCTGGGCAAGACGGTAATAGTTGTTTGGTAAAATGAAGTAGCTAAGTCAAAGGTGGAGAAGCCAGGACTTTTCCAGGTTTTGTGGCTGCTCAAAATGAGAGTTGTATTTGTAATGGGTGATTTTGGGAAACCATGAGTACAGAAAGGAGGTCATTTTGGTTCCTGGATGAGGTTTTAAGGCAGCACAGTAACCAAGCCACTGGATTCCCACAGCATCTCCCTGACAGGGAGGCTAGAATGGCATCCTCCTCTGAGCCCTGGACTAGAACCAGAGTGGGGCCCAATGCTCGCTGCTGTTCCACATGTGGCACAATATTTCCCCTCTGTTGACAGTGACCCTCTTGTTTGAATGGTATGTTCGTATCTGCAGATACTGAATTCCAAAATTGTTTGATGACTGTATTTGGACTGGTAGTTTTGCAGAGGGAGGGTTAGTTCTTTGGAGGGCACAACAATCCATGACATCCGATTCTCTTTTTCTGGCAAAAAAAAAAAAAAAAAAAAATTTCCACAGGCACATGTTGAAAATATTACTATAATGCAGTAAACTTAATGCTGCCATTTAGTACAGAGCTTCCACCTATATTGTAACGATTGGGAAACTTATAGTCTTCTGGTTTCAGTGGGGTTTAAACTCTTCTGTCTAACCTTATAATGACGTGTTATCCACTGCAGCATAATACTGGAGGCTAGAGAGGCATGGTGGGGAAGAGTGCAATACTACTCAAAAGAGTGAGATTTGTTATTGAAATCAGGTTTATGAACAGAGGCTCTCACATCCCTATGAGATGATTTTTGCTTTAGTTACAGTTTGTGTACTGCTGTGTTGACTTTTGGAGGAACTCACATGATGGGCTTATCTTTTAATATACAAACTCAGAGAATTTACAAAATGCTGAAACTGTAAACAAACAGCATTTCCGTTTAGGAAATGTGCTGTATATTAGAGCACTGAACAGCATTAGGAAGCATTTATGTAAGCACAGCTGTGTCAATGCCATTTCCATGAGAACTTCCATATTGCTAAAGTGGATATTCAGGGAAAGGGTCGGGGAATTTCTTTTCAAGGGGTCAGAGGGAACCTTAGAATGTCAGTATATTAGTTGGGTTTGTTTGTGTAAACACAGCATCCTTTCATAAAATTGGTGTTTGGGAACATTTGTTTGATTTACTTGATTTATGTTTCTTGGCAATTAGAACCTATATGAATTGATTAATTACTAGATCTTCATGAACTCTTGTGGAAATGCATATCAATTATATCTTCATTAATGCAAAATTAATTCATAATGACTAAATGTTCCAACTGAATGTCAAAAGAATTAATAATGATGGGCTGGTTATTTTCACGAGTCGCTAGTCTATAAGATGGACGTTGCCATCAAGAAATAGGCTGATGGACATTAATTGTATCAAATACAAAACATATTTCCCTGAATTCGTAAATGGTCTGTTGATCATTATTAAATGCCTTTAAAAAAAAAACAACAACCCAAAAAAACAATAAAAAAACCCCTCAAAAAGCCCAAATATAACCCCTCCCCACAAATCAACCAACCAAGCAACCTTCTCCCCCAGCTCATAAAATAACAAAAAAGGGTGGGGGAGAAGCAGTTTATCAAAACAGGGCAGGCCTGGATTAAGGCATCAGCTCCACAAAGACCATTCTGATGGAGCTGCAGAACACACTGGTGTTTTTTATTAAAAAGAAAAAAGTTAATGATTGGAAAAATATGGAAAATCTTATATTTAAGGCATATCTGAGGCTATTTAAGCCAACACAAGGCCTTCCAAAAGGGACTATTAGCCCCATTCATTGACATCCTGGATTCTTCTGCCTTCCAAAGAGGTGGAACACACAATGTGGCAGGTGGTAGTGCAATCTAAGTGGTGTCTAGTACTCTGCATTATTTCATAGTCCTGTGTGAACAAGGAGTTTGCCATTATGCGAGTTGCTTTGAGTGATTATTTCAAGTCCTTACATACTTCAGTAAGATGATTCTGGTGACCTGACTGTTTGCAGTGGGGAACTGAGAGAAAAAAAGGTATGAAAGCAGTGGAAGGCTGATTGAGAATGGAATTCAAAAGGCATGAAAGTGGGAATAATATATACTTTGCTAAAATGTTAAAGCTGCATTATAAGCACAAGAAAGGTATATTGACTTGCTAATTTATTTTACTTTAGACTCAAAGGAAAAAGCGTTAATTAGGCAAGGATAGTTTTAAGCATATGGAGAAAGATTTTTGCAAGCTTTTAATGCCAGTTTGGTTTTATATATATATGTGTGTGTATATATATATAAAACAGTAGATAAATCTGGACTATAATGCATCAGAAACTCAAAATAAATATTTAGAAAATGCAATGAAATAATTTTTTTATTGCATTATACTTGGACTGCTTCCCTTCCTGTCCTCTGAAACTGAGAATTGTTTACAGCCACTAAGAAAAAAAAGGAAGAAGAGCCTTAGTGTCAGTAAGGTGTCAAGACTTTTAACAATTCTTTAATTACAATGATGAAAAAATTTTTCATTGCTTGTTTTCTTAGTTGTGAAGGAGTGAAAATCATATCTTTAAAAAGTGTATTTTCATATTTTGGAATGCTGGAAACAAGCTTTTATTTGAAAACCAATCATTTGCAGATCACTTGTAAGGAGTCAGGTGGGGAAGAGGACTCCAGACTGCATATGTCAAACTGTGCATAAGACACCTGAAATAGCAAGAAGCACTGCAGAGCAATTAGTAGAACTGGTAGTTTACAAGAATAAATTTAGGTTAGCTCATATTTTAGGGAAGCCTCAAAAAACAAATATTGCTCTCAATTGTTAATGATTTGTTTTTATTGATGATTATAAATGAGTTGTTTTGTACACTAAAGTTGCGTATCAGGAGAAATTCTCAGAAGACCTTGTGTTCTAAAGGCATAAAGGAATTTAATGAGGCCTTGAAATTAATTATTTGGAGTTGGATTACAGTGGTATCAGAAGAGAGCTGTACCAGGCTTCTGAACATCCACTGAGGTTTGTCTCTGTGGTATTTTCCAGGCAGATGAGATCTGGCTTTGCTCTTTTGCCGAGGCTTCCAGAGGCAAAACAGCTCTGAAATGGAAGCTGGACAGGTCCATTTGTTTGGGAATTTGACTTGTGCTAATAACCCTGCTAGGAGTTGTATTGAAGTTGTACTGAAACATTAAATGTTGCATCCTATAGCAAGAGCTGTCTTTGTCTTTTTCAGGACAGTGCTCTGCGAGAACAGATTTAATTCTAAGAATAATCTTGGCTTGACAATACTTGTCTCGTTCATAAGAAATATGTACAGCTTTGAAATGTCAGTTAAGTCTGTCACTTCCTTTTAGAACATATATATATATGTGTGTGTGTGTATATATATATATTAAATATGTTATATATATATCTTTCACTCTCCCCTCTATACTCCTCTCCAGCAATAGGGGCCAGGTTTCCAAATGGATAAGAATAAAAATATATATATCATATTTTCTTCTTTGAGTATTTTGTGATCTGAACTGTCACAGTCTTTTCAATTCATGTTTTCATGTAGCAAGACAGAAATGTTACCATTGGTTGAGTGATCTCAACAGTCTTGTGTATAATTTTAGATGCTGTGGCCAGCGCTTTTATTTTGGGGTAGGACATTGTGTCCCTCGTAGACTCTGTGAAACTTACCACTGCCAGCTCTTCTTCACTTCGCTTTGGGCTCAGAAAAAAGGAATTGGAAACAAGATACTCTAAATGAACATCAGCTGACCCCAAACCATTCTGTGACTTCCATTATAGCAGCGTGATTCTAAAGTTTTTTGTGTGTCCTTTGGCATCCTGGCCCAATCTTTGCCCTGTGAACTGTACTGAACTCATCTTCTTAAATCCAGTGCACTGAGAGTTTGGAGAAAGGGTGATGTTTTCAAGAAGCTGTTGGAATCCTTAGATAACCCTGGTGGCACAAGTGCAATTGGCTACTTGGGGTTTAGGTACTGCAGTTGCTTCCAAGGAACTCTTTTGCCACAGCTCTTAAGTGGGAAGAAATTATGGCAATTAATGATTAGACAGTCTTAATGAGGACTAGATTAATCATGATTATCTTACAGTTCAGGGACCTCAAGGAATGGCATTCTGCACACAAGTGTTGTGTGTTTTGTTTCATTGCCAAACTCAAACAAAGGTTTGAATAGGTTTTTCTCTACTTTTAAGTGGTAATTCTTTTCTGGATGTCCTTAAAAAAACCTGTTGCTGGCATTATAGGATCTTCTGCAAATTTCCAGATGATAACTTGGATTTTCTTTCTTCACAGAGATAGCTCATAATAGTACTAACCTGGGGAGCAAACAAAGTTTGTCAGTGATAGCTGCAGGTGGGTGAACAGCTCTTTTAATTATTCTTCTCATCAATTTAGAAACCCAATCCCCATAACTGTAGAACACCACAGAGAGGAGGGTGAGGGATGAGGTCTTTATTGCTCAAGAATTGAAGGAGAAATTCTCTGTCATCAGGTATTTGCAAACAAACTCCCTTTCCACAAGCAAAGGTCCTGCATTTTGGTCTAAGAAACTGAAGCTCATGAATATCCAGTATGGAGCAAATACCTGGCTGCTAGTTACTGCCACCAAAGGCAGAGCGTGCTGTTGTGTGAGGCTTTGATAGCATCCTACTGTGGATGTAGTTCATGAAAGCATCTTCTGCCTGTGGCCCGCTGAATGAGCTGGTCCTTGGGCTGCTTTCTGAGTCTGATCCTGAGAAGAATGAGTTACAAGTTGCTTTCAGTTTTAGTACTGAGCATCATCTGGGCAGTACAAAGCACCTCCCACTGTCACTGGCATTAAAGGGACTGAAGGGCATTCCCCATCTCCAAAGAATCAAACTCTTTGAGTGCCTGGATCAAGTTGAGCAAGCTTTATACTTGTAAAGGAGCAGCATTCCTGTCAGTAGGACTGTGACATGAATTAGATAAGGAACAATCTGTGGCTCACTTTCTTTATCTGTAACAATGGTTAATGACTGTGTCTCCTTTGTCCCCCGTGTCTAAGAGTGCTTTGAGATCTGTATCCTAAATGTATAGAGTGCAATTCCAGGAGTAACCATTAGATTATCTCCTATGACCTTTCTTGTGTCACAGACAATTACATTACTTATGTAATGCAGCTCAATAGCTTGCACTGGGATAAAACATAATTCACTTTGGGATAAAGTTTATCTTCCAAAAAACATCAAGCCTTGAAAATGTTAGGGGGCAGAGGAGGCGCTATCTCCTATGCTTTCTGTTGCCAGTGGTTAATCACTGTCACTGCTGAATTTGTCTTCCTCTTCCAACTGTTGGCTTTCTTTCTGCCTTTTTTAAATAGACTAAAGACCTCTCTGGCACCAAGCATTTTCTAATGGTGCTTTCATACTGTGATCCTATCACCCTTTCTCATCTCTTGTGAGAAAAATCATGTTCCCTCGTTGCATACTCTTTTTTGTCCCTCCCTTCTATTTCTCAAGCCACGCCATCCAAAGAAAACCCCCAGTTGTTCTGATGTTTTTGTGCCCTCTGTCCAGCATTGTGTTTTCAATATAGGCAGCCGAAGAGCAGGTAGTGTTCCAGGCTGTTTCATCAAGCTCTGTACAACAATAAGATCATCTCCTCACTTTGATGCTTCTCTGGTTTTGCAGTCCAAGACCACTGTCAGTTCTAGCGTTGCCCTGGGAGTTCATGCTGAATTATTTGTCTGCTTCTAGCTTTTCACATTTTCAGGGTTACAACTTTCCAGGAAATGGGATGTCCCTTGGGGTTCTTGTATAATTTGTGTTTTGTTTAACGTCTGAGCATATTCCCAGTGGGATGTTTGCACATGCTGTTGTTTTTCTTCAAGATACAAAGCATGATAATATAGTTGAGATCATTGTCAGATACCACCGTGCAAACACTTCAGTTTGCATTTTCCACATAGAGCAAATGTTTGTAAAAGAATAAGGACAAAATTTAGTGGAAAAAATGCTACTATCTTTACTAGCACTACATATCCTCCCTATCTCGGGTTGAAAAGTGCAAGAAAACTTGTACTTTTCTCTGTAGAATAGGATGTAAGCTTCATGAATCACACAGTGTTTCTCAGGATTGCAACTCAACTATTTATGTAGAAAACCGTCTGATAGCACACAGAATATATACAAACTGCCAGTCAGGACACTAATAACTTGAAAAAATATTTCTAATCTGAATAAATGGCACACATGTTTCTTTTCTCTGCAAATCTGGCTTTACAATTCCTTTTTCATGCACTCCAAATCAGAGGAGTGAAAGGTACAGGATTTCTTGGTGCCATAAATAAAATATGGTGGTTGAAAAGTGAAGCTATGCAAGACAGTGGGCTGGAAAATCAACATGGGCTGGAAATGGAAAGTAAGATTAAAGGTAACCCTTAGCCACAAGACTATCCTTAGCAGCTTCAGAATAGTATGCAGTTAAATAAACATATGCAAAGCTTACTTTGTAATGTGCCTTGCTCTCACTTTTAACAGCAGATGATTGCTGTTTACTGGAGGGTAGTGAACCACAGGAAGCTGGCCTTTTTTAGCTCTCTTGCCCTGGAAAAGAACTATACCAAGGCAACTCAGTATAAACTCTCTTCCTTCCCTTCCCAGCTCCTCATCCAAGCTGTGTTTTTTTCCTTGACTGTGTATCTGAACATCTCCAGTTCAGACAAGTGAGGATCATTCCCAGATATGGAGTATTTGTGGTTTTTTGGTTTTGTTTTATTTTTATTTTTTTTTCTTTTCTGGTGATGCTGAGTCTTTGCATTTTGTACCAGAGCCAGGGAGCACAATGATGCAAACCTGCTTGACCTGGTGTGTCAGAAGTAAAAGGAGTAAAATTTGACTGCAATGGCAACCCCACAACCCTCAGCCTCTTGGTAGGAGAAACTCAATGATGAAGCAATTTTGCAACCTCAGAAAGTTTAGGGTATCATGAACACCTTTAGCCAGTTTCTGACTGTTCAAGTGGTAGTTGCTTAATGAGATATGTTATTACAGCGTCAGGGAGCAGAATGGCCAATAGATTTTGGCACTTGCCATAACTAAGTTTTATGTGAAGGGAAACATAAATCTTGCATCTGGGCATCCTGTGCATATGGAAATATGGACAATGAGATCAGTGACACAAGCCTAGATCTTTTCTTATGCCAAAGATAACTTCAATAATGGCAATAACTTCAAAGTGAAGAAAGTAAAAGATGTAAGTGGAAAAGTGCTGCTTTGTTAGAAAAACTGCTCAAACATGTACTTGGTATTTGGCCAAGGAAGCGTGATCCAAACTTTATGTTTGGTGGCCTAAGCTATGCTGGTTCACTTTGCTCGTCCTGGTGAATTTTTGTTATGATATTCTGCTTTGCAGTTGTGACAGGCTAGTGTTATGACTCAGTAGCAGCATTAAATTTTTAAATTGTAGTTGATGTTAATAACACTTCTGTGCTTTTTCAGATGGGTGCAAATCAGCTTGGGTTGTGTTTTTGGTTTTTTGGGGTTTTTTTTAACATCTGCAGCCAGATTGCTATATTGTATATGTCTAGCACTGTAACATTTAATTGGGAGCTGACAGATGAGCTATTATTTTAAGGGTTTTTTTCGGTATTGTTGGAGTGATGTGTGTTTCCTAGTCTTATCAAAACAATTTATTGCTAAAAATTTTTGTTTAAAGTTACATGTTTGGTGTCCTAAAATGGAAGGTTGCTTTAGGGAATTAGAACTTCTAATTTGAAACAAGAAAACTGAGGTTAAAAAAAAAAAGTGAAAGAAAGAAAACTGTAAGAAGAACAAACTCAATGTCCTTCTCAGTGCTAAATGAGCTGCTTTAGCCAAAATGTTGGTAGCTCCGATCTCCCCAGCTAGGTCAAAGTTTAAGAAAACTGTGCCTAAGAAAAGCCGACCAGACTGAACTTCTCAGTGGATTTGTATGACTGCACACTATTCCTTAGTGAGGGATGAGAGTAGCAGTTCGGGAAAGCAAAGCAGGGAACTAAACAGCAGGTGGGTGGGTATTTCATGAGGCTGAACATTTGATCTATGGTGGTCTCTCTTCTCCTATCCCTGGAAAGAACTTACAGGTTTTGCTTATGTATTGGTGTCCAAACAGAAAATATCTGAAGCTGTTACAGTTTTTCAAGGTGTAAAGGCAATCATCCCAGGCAGCTACAGTTCAGCTGAATTGTTTCCGAGGAGCTGAATTTGCTCTCAGGTTGTGTCACTGAGTGCCATCTCCCTTAGTGTAGAGGAGAGCCTGAAAGTCATATCACGTGCCAAGGGATGGAGCACTGTTCAGAGGGGAGCCTCTCTGTGCTGCAGACAGTGCAGGGTGGCCCTGAGGCAGGTCTGTTCTACTCGTGGGGGTCTCAGAGACCAGAGACTCTGAGCTGCAGCCTCCAAAACGCTGCCCTGTAGAGCACAGTGTGCATCGACCCACACGATTAGATATGCTCAGTGCAGGAGTGGGTTTGTCAGAGCCTGCAGCTGTGGCCAGGCTTCTCACAGTACCCAATATTGCTAATTTAAAGACAGCCTTATGTGTCTACATTGATTTCAATCACAGTAGTGACTTTCTTTCCATGAATAAGCAACCTGGAGACAGACTAATTGATTACACGTATTTTTGATCAGTATGCTTCACTTCTTGCCTTTTCTTGCTGTTCAACTGTGAGAGTTTAAATACTCAAGGACATATAAAATCCATACATATTTGTGAGCTAAATAAGAAGCACATTTCTAAATCTTCTGTTTGGATTTTATATTAGCTAATGCAGAAATCATGTGGATGTAAGCAGTGCTTCAGGTTTGAGCTTCAAAATCTTTCTGAAAACTTGAGGTTAAGGCTGAGAAACCTTTATAGCTTAAAGAACACTCATGGATCACATCCCTTATTTCAGTGTCCACAGGGTTCAACCATCTTATTGAGTCTTTCATGTTTGATCACTGGATTTTTTGTTATCGTAACCAAGAATTGTCTTCGTAAAAGATAAAAGAATTCTGAGCAAATTGGCAGCATCTCCCCCACCTCACTCTGCAGTAGTGCAGTGAGTGTCACTGCTTCATTCTGTCCCATAATGAGATGGTTTGATGGGAAAACATGGGGTCTGATTTTGCCAGGATTTGATGCAGGGGTATTTATAGAGTTGATTTTATTTCACTGACTCATTCTTTGTCTCTCTCTTGAGCTTTACCTGGGCTTTAGCCATTGAATTTTATTAGCTTCAAAATTTCATGGCTGTACAGTTTACTGGCAAGGACAGAAAGAATTGTAACAATTCTAATAAGAGGGTATTTTTTTCATCCTTGATTTTATCTAGTCTTCATTTAACATTCCTTTAAAATGCCATTTTAAAAACATGAACAGGTCTGATTATTCTAAGAATTGTGCACACTGAAGATATGTGTCAGTGATTGACATTATATTGTATTTAACAAGCTGAAAAATATTAGCAATTTGAAGATTTGAAGTCAAAGGTATTTGGGATCCTGTCCAGAAGTATTTTCAGGGAAAATCCTATACAAAGCTAAAAGGGAATTATCTCATTAAATCTTGTAAGGGTCCATGCAAATGAGTTGGACATTGTTTGTTTTGGTTTTTTTTAAGGAGGAAAGGGATTGAAGGGAGAGAACAAGTGGCATTTGCGCATCCCTGGTGTATTCTTTGACTAAGGCACAGTTTGAGGTCTGTATTACGGCCCTGTGAGTGCTTATATGAGCTCAGGCAGGAATACCTGGTTCCTCAAGGTGCTGGGGAAACTCTGGGAAATAAGTGTCTTACCCTCCTGCCTCAAGCAGTGAGCTCCTAATACTGAGTGAAGCAGTGCAAACCCACACTGTTGTCAGCCACAGAACCCATCAGTCCCACCCAGCTTTTGCCTCCCATGAAGAGTCATTGAGGGGCAGAATCTGGCAGGCTGCTGGAAAGGGCAGGGGCTGGAGGGTGAGCCGCTGACACCTGTTTGCAGGAGGGTGCTGCTTTTGGGTGGCAGCAACACCACCCCTCCAGTACTCTGCATCACCCCAGGCAGTACAGGCACAGAGGAATAACGTTGCATTGCACCCTGATTCAGCTCCGTGTGGGAGCAGTTTGGCTTTGCCATGGCTGGTGTTGTGAAGTCCCAGTGGTCCTTTGCTTGGGCAGACCACTGGGGCTCTTGGGTTGCACTTTGTTCCCCCTTTTGTGTGGGACATGCTTCTTAGGACACTGTGGTCTGTGCTGCCTCTTCTCGTTTGAAACCCAGAGCACTGGGTGATAGGATGGTAGAGAAGTCACTCCTGGATTGTTCAAGGCTCTTTAGCTCTGGCTGAGCACACGACAGAAGGGACTTGGTTTCAGCAAAACCACTGTCTCCAGCAGTCCCAGTAACAATAAGGTAATGCTGTGCGGGACATGTTTGGGTCTTTCAAAAACCAGATGAGCTCCAACAGAGTTTGCCAGCTCTGCTTCTGTGCTGCACTTAAGTGTTACCCTGCTGCTCTTGGCCGTGGAAGTGCTCCTGTTGTGCTGCACCTGAGCTGATAGACCTTTCTGAATCTTAGCTGCCTCTGCATTTAGCCATAGTTGTGTGTCTGCAGCTGCATCATGGCTCATGTACAGCTTGGATAGAACAGTTCAAAGCAGCTGAGAGGGGACTGCTGGGATTCAGATGGACTTTTCATGCTCTTTCCCTTCTGTAACATGATGTGAGGAATGTGAGGAAGGCAAGGAATGGAGAGAGGTGACAGCTTAAAAAAGCTGGTCTGGCTTTTGAGCACCAAGGGTGTTTACACCTATAGCGTGTTGTATGTGTGTGTGTATATAGTGCAGCTTTACCAGTAGGAGTGGAGCACTTGACCTTCTGTGTCACTAATAAGACTGAGGTGTTGTGTGTTTGACAAACAATGGGGCAGTTCTCTTTCAGCAGTAGCAGAGCTGGCAAAAGTGAACATCGTTGGTCTTGCTCCTGGGATTCTTTGACCTTCCCTGTTAGAGCCTGATTTCATAATGTACCAGGAGCAGAAGTTGAGCCACTTGAAAGAATTCCTTACTCCCTGCCTTCTGTGCTGGTTCCCACCCTCACCCCCCAGTTTGCTGATCCCTCAGTTTGCTGAGAATAGCTGAGCTGGTTGTGAGGCCAAGTAACAAGCAGCATCTGTCACCAGGCTTTAAATCAATCCTCTTAAAAATAAATATATTAAAATATCCTTCTCTGTTGGGGATTGACAAAGTTGCGATTATGTCTGACAAAGTTGCGATTATGTCTATGCTACTGCTTAAGAAAATACACGTGGAGCCTCATCTTTAATTAAACAAATGCTATGATTAAAGCAAGTACTGAAGCAAGCAAACAGATTCTACATTTTCCAATGTATTGAAAAGAGTTTTTTTTTCAGCATTGCTTGAAAAACCCATCAGCAAAAGACGAGACAGTGAAGCTGTACAGAAGGCCAAGATCCTTTATGCATCCTGCATGAATGAGAGTAAGTGGCTTGATTTGAGGGGGATGTATGATTCTGATGGATCCCTTCCAACTCAGCATATTCTATGATTCTAAGGTATATGTGTTCCCTGTGTTTATAAAGGCAGGGTTTTTATCTCTGCTGAGCTCTGTGAAGCTCTGTGCAGATGCACAGATTTTACTGGTATGGATTCAAGTGAATGCAGAGGGTCTTCTTACACATTTCTGAAGCTGGCTATTGAGACTGAGGTACACTCAGGCACAAGAAGTCAGTTTTAGAGAGAGCTTTGCCTGTCAGGAAGCTGAAGTGATATTTACCTGTGCAAAAGAATGCTAAAACTGTGCCCCAGGGTTGTGGGGTTAATGCCTGGGGTCAGTCAATCAGAAGAGCTCTCCAATGAAATTCACATACTGATATTTTCAACACCTGTTGCCCAGCACCTTCTATATTTCTCTAAATCCTTTTGATCAAAACACTTCCTCAGGCCAGGGTATAGACATCCCTGGACTTTTTAGCTGTGAGTTATCTCCTTTGAGTCAAGCAAGTTAGGATAGGAAGCCCTTTAGCCATGTTTGCAGTGCTTTTCCTCAGCTTCTAAATGCTGTTGTAAAGTGATGTACACTAGTTTGGGACACATCACTACCCTTACGTATCTGCACAGGTGAAAGATGAGTTGGAAGTCACCTTTGTCCTTCTGGATTGCATGCAGTTTTGGTCACCACAATATAAGAAAGATATTAAGCTATTTATTGAGCATCCAAAGGAGAGTAATGAAGATGGTAAAGGGCCTTGAGGGAAAGCTGCATGAGGAATGATTGAGGACTCTTAATATGTTCAGCTGAAGAAGAGGAGACTGAGAGGAGACCTCATTGCAGTTACAACTTCCTTGTGGGAGGCAGAGGAGGGGCAGGCGCTGATCCCTTCTCTGTGGTGACCACTGACAGGACCCCAGGGAATGGCCTGAAGTTGTGTCAGGGGAGGTTTGGGTTGGATATTAGAAAAATGTTCTTTACCCAGGAAGTGGTTGGGCACTGGAACAGCTCCCCAGAGAATTGGTCACAGCACCAAACCTGACAGAGTTCAAGAAGCATCTGGGTGATACTCTTGGGCATGTGGTGTGACTCCGGGGGGTGGTCTTCTGCAGGGCTAAGGGTTGGACACAACGCTCCTGGTGGGTCCCTTCCAACTTGGGATATTCTGTGATCCTGTGATTTCCTGGACAGTTTTCTTCCAGCGTGGCCCAAGACTGACTGTCAGCAGTTGAGGCAGTCTGCCCTGCAGCCTTGGGCTCTCTAGCTTTGAATACGTACAATAACCAGCCCCGCCTCAGCCTCACGGAAACAGTGAAGTTTCTATGCTGGTTTTTAAGTGACAAAGTTTTTTTTACACTTACTTAATTTACAGGATTTGCCTTTTTTTTGAAAGGTACTGATTTGCCTCTCTTATTCTTCATACAGATAAACTGGGTTGGGCTCCTGTGCTGCTGTGCTCACAAGCAGAGCAGAGGCTTTGGGTTTCACCTATTGTGTTTTATCTTGCCTTGAAACCAACTGATGCCATTAAATCTTTGTCTTGTGTGGCTGCTGCTGCATTTAAAATGTCTAGAATGTAATTGTTGTCACACTTTGGCATTTCAGATAAAATTGAAAAAGCTGATGTGAAGCCCCTGTTAAGTATATTGAAGCATTCACCTTTCCGCTGGCCTGTGTTGGAATCCAATATTGGACCTGAAGGACTGTGGTCAGAAAGGAGGTTTAGCTTAGTCCAAGCCTTGGCAACTCTTCGTGGCCAGTACAGTAACTCTGTCTTCATCCGTTTGTATGTGGCTGCTGATGACAAAATCTCCAGTCGGTATATCCTGAAGGTACAATACAGCGTATCTAAAAGGTTACTTTGCGTGGTATTTTATGGTCTTTTTTTAAAAAACAAGTTTACATGCCAAATTTTTACACTTGGTTATTATTGTTATTGTCTACCAGTGTACAGATGTGCAGAGGTGCCAATTTATTGGAATGTAGAAGCCACTAGCAACCACATGCTACTGAAAAATATTTTTGTTCATGTTGTTTTCTTTCAAATGGCAGAGAAAAAAAAAGGGTTCCCAATGTCCAGGGTCTATGTGCATGAGAATAAGAGGTCAATATCTACTCCGGGGTACATTCTGGGTGCTGCTTATGACTCATTAGCTGCATGAAGCATGTTTTTTTCTGTGAAGATGAAGAATGGTGCATCAGTAGCAGATATCCTGAACTTGAACTATTTTTCTTAAGATGGAAACACATAATCTGGTGCTTATACAGCCCCTTATGACACAGATGTATCCTGAGCACTTTTAAACTGGAAATACAGAATTTACCTTTTTCCTGACACGCTATTGTTTTTGGACCAAAGCATTACCAGTTTGTTAACAGTGCATGGCATTACACAACAGTTTAGTGAGAAAAAGACCCAAGAAAAATTGCCTCCCTGTAGTCTGCCAAAACTCCAGAGAAAATTGTATTACTGTGAGATGTCACCATGGCAAGTCTGCGTGCCTGGGCCAAATGCATTGCTATTTAAGAACTACAGATGTGTAGCCACGGTAGACCAGCCCTCCACTGCTACAAGAAAATAGTTCATGAAGACAAGAGAGAAGGAGCAAGTAAGAAAATTATGATGCCAGATCCTATTTTGCTGGCATCTAGTTTACCTGTAGGAAGGTAGCCAAGAATATATCGTATTTAGGGGTCAAACAACAGTTAACTGTGGTGGTACTGGAGTGGATGTCAGTTTTCAGTAATTTCTTCAAAATGTCTTTTGGTTGAGGCATTTAACCGGTATAAAGTTGAAGAGTAACTTTTCCCCATCTCTAGGACATTTTCTTGGATAGTCAACAGCAGATCAACAGTTTGCTGTGTTAAAGATGTCATTCTGCTAAGATGCTTTTAAGATCCTGTCAGGTTTTCTTTGTCTGGAGACTTATTTAAAAGAACTGAAGTGGTAGAATCAGAAAGATGTTCAGTTGTGTATCTCCTGTCATAATATTTCTGTCCAACTCACCTGTCAGCAAAGGACTGGGCAGGGATATCACTGCTGGTCTCTTGAAAATGATTTATAACTATCAGTACCTTCACTCAGTATGCTTAGTGGAGCCTAAGAATTAAGTATCTGAATAACTGGAGCTCTACACGCTATGAATAATGTATTATTCCATGGGGTACTCGGTTGCTAATTTGATTA
The DNA here is from genome assembly GCA_013396735.1 of Grallaria varia. Lineage (NCBI taxonomy): Eukaryota > Metazoa > Chordata > Aves > Passeriformes > Formicariidae > Grallaria > Grallaria varia. Next base: position 132,355 of record VWZG01005229.1, read on the forward strand.
AGAGCTTGATCTGCAGATTGCATCAGCCAGTATTCTACTTTGTCCATGTTTTAACAAATTCCCGGGAGTGCAGATGTACAACAGAGTGTTTCAATCTACTTGTGAGAATCGTGTTATTGCAAAATTCTTTTTGTTCAGAATTGCAAAATCATCAATGGATCATAAAAAAGTAGAAAATCCAAATAAAACTTTGTTCAGCATTCAGCATGATTTTTTTTTTCTTGAGGACTAAAGAAGTTGGTTAACTTTTTTGTTTATTTCTTGTCTTTTTGCTGTCTTGGATGAGCATTTAATGTAACAGTCACCTAACTGAAATAGACCAAATAATCTGAAGTTAAATATTGCCAAGACACACAAGCAAAAAGCATAAAAGTATACTCTTTTTACTTCAATATGCTGAGAGAATAAGGTGATACTGTTTTTCAAAGAATCAGATTTTCACTGAGCATCACAGCTGCTCTCCTTTTTGAGGATGATTTGTTTTATTTGTTTATGGTTTTTTTTTAAAGAGTGTGTACATCAGCTAGTCAAGGAAAATATTGCATTTATTCATTCTGTTTATATTCTAAGATTTATTTTTGGAACATTTTTATAAATATTGAAAATGTGAAGTATCAATGGTTTAACCTAAAGTATTTAGATTTAAAGAGACACATGAAATTGTATGAATAAATACAATCTCTCTTTACTAGACTTACCTTTTAAAAACAATTACAGTATCAAGGCAATAATTTTAAAACATCAAAACTGTTGTTTCTGCTCCAATCAGTATCTTATTCAGATTTTGAAAGCTGACTGAATGATGTTTTCAGCTTTGGCTTCCATAGCATAACCTAACTGAATTGCATTGAAAAGTTCTGGGAAATCTAAGTTCCCAGTAACAATTATAAATATACTGTGTTGTGAGTTTTGCCTGGTTAGGAATCTGAAGAATTATTGAAATACTCCCATGTGGATATTTCACTCAAAACACTAAATGCAGATCTCGAACTTTCAGGTCTGATTTAGAAATTACCATGAGGACCTAATTCAAAAATTAGGGTGACCAGCAAATTACATCCACATTTAGATAAAAGAAATAATTGAAAAATCAAAGATCCATCTGGACCAGCCAGACACCTTTAGGTAATGTGCTGGAGAGATAACAATATGCTGGGCACACGTGCAATCCTGGCTGGCATCCAGCTGTTTCAGTACATCTGTTCAGAAAGCTAAATGCAGCACCCAGTGCTGGTCTGGGGTGAAGCTCAAAAGTGTAATCTCAGCTTCAGTCAAGAAAGACTAACGATGCCTTCCAGATACACAGCAGCTAACATATTCCAGCACCTCACGGGCATTTGGTCCGTACACTAGACCGGTGTGTCCCAAAGGTGACTCTTGTGCCCCTGAAATATATGTAGGATGAATGGTCATCAGCACCGACTGTTTGATACTGTGGACCCAGTCCTATTGCCTTACCTAATGCTAATGCAGCCATAAACACCTACATCACATAGGTGATTCTTTTCTGTAGGTGTCTTAGATATTGCAGAGGGCATCGGAGGCCCCCCAGATCACAGTAATGTGATGTAGCTCTTATCTGTCAGCACAGCATAACATTTTTCTGTTGTTTTGAATTCCTGTGGAAGTCAGGCTGGTGCAGAGTATTGTGTATATATGACATATTTGCACACATCTATCATGACTGCCAGGAAAACACTAACTCTTCCAAGGTAGTTTATCAGTCCACCTTTGATTTCTGATGAATATACCTGTTAAATGCTGCTTGTTGTTATTTTTAACAGCTTGACCAAGCAAGCCTCTCCCTGGCATCTCGAGAGGATTACCTAGAAAACACCACAGAAGCCAAATCTGTAAGTATTACCAAATAGAAATTAGAATGACCAATTTTCCCTCTCAGCTTTTTTTCATTGTTGGTTTTGTTTTGTTGAGCTCCAGACTCAGAAAGGGCTGTGCATTGTTTGGATTTGGACTTTTCAGGGCATCTTCTGTCAGAAGAGTCCACCACCACCACAAACACTTTTGCAAAGTTTCCTAATGAAAGATTTTTGTAGGATTTGGGGTCCCTCTGGTTTTCCTCCCCCTTGGAAAGGGCCTCTGGAGTTCATCTTGTTGACTCCTCTGCTGAATTAGGATTTACCTCTAGAACATACTACTAGTGACCAACCTCCAGCGAGACACTGTGCTGCTGATCTGGGTCTGATCACTCAGCTCATTTTCAATCCACCTCACTGTTCACTTCCCTACCCTGTACTTTTTTAACTAGGTGATGAGCAACTGCTGTCCCCTCATCCACCAAGATCATAGAATCATAGAATTGATTGGGTTGGAAAAGACCTCAGAGATCACGAAGTCCAACCCTTGGTCCAACTCCAGTCAGTTTACTAGATCATGGCACTCAGTGCCACGTCCAATCTCAGTTTAAAAACCTCCAGGGATGGTGATATTAATGTAATTGTAGGAAATTATCAGACTGTTTAAGTATGATTTCCCCTTCATAAATCTCTGCTCACTACTCCTGATTGCCTTATCCTTCATATGTTTGGAAATAGTTTCCAGGAGGATTTTCTGCGTCACCTTCCTGTGATTAATATGAGGCTGACCAGTCTGTAGTTCCACGGAGCTTCCCTTTTGCACTCCTTGCACTCCAAATGCTGTCCAATGTGAACTTGCAGTGGTATCAGACAGTTGCCTCAGCACTCATGAGTACAATCTATCAGACCCCCTGGATTTCCTTATGTCCACTGTGTTCCCTAGTCTGGTCCTCTTCCACTGAGTACAGGTCCTTCTTGCTCCAGGCTTTTCCTCTGCTCTCAGGTGCCTGGGATTCCTGAAAGCCAGTCTTAGCAGTAAAGACTAGAGCGAAGTTGGCATTGAGTGTCTTGGTCATTTCAGTGTAATTTGTCACCCTGCTCCATTTAGAAGTAGATCCACATTCTTCCTCCCCTTCCTTTGGCTGTTAGAGAGTTTTTTCACCTTGGTCTTCACATCCTCTGCCAGAGTGAACTGCAGGTTGGCCTTGGTTTTCCTAACCATATCCCTGCAAGATTTGTCAGCAACTCCTGGGTATACAGCTTAGTTTCTTGCTGCATTTCTGTGGATAGCCGTTGTGAAATAATGATGTTTATCAAAGCCTTTAGCGTATCGATGCTTGACTATGACAACAGCACCTTTCCCCGCCTCACTCAATGAAGACCTGTGGGCAGTATCTGTCATCTGCAGCCCAAAACTCAAAATAAACCATTTCTGGAGTTTGTTACTGATTTTCTACAGTTTTGCTTCCCTTCTGAGTTCTCTGAGAGGTCAGTAAGTTTTTTAGTTACCTCTATCAGACTAGATGATGCCAGGATACAAAGAATGGTAGCTCCTAAAAGATTAAAAGTGGAAATGTGTTTGGATATATTTTTGCTGTTCTTGGACAACAGACCAGTAGGAGTTGATGAGGAGTAATCCAATCCCTCCAAAATCTGAAAGATTATGCCGGGAGGTGAGGCAGCACACAAATCACTACAGTGTAATTGCTTGCAGTGTATTTTGCTAACATTTGTGAGACTGAAATGTGCTGTATTAGGATAGCCTGGGGCGAGCAAAGAAAAGCACTGTAGCAGATACATGTGTGACAGGTACAGAGGAGAGAGCTCAGTGGTGCATCCCTTTATCTCCCTATCTTCTCAATCACTAAACTTGCACTCGCATACAAGTGCTTCTGCTGTCCTATGGTGATTACTGTATGAGTTGGCCTAAAATACTGGTGTATGCTCATACACATTGTCTAATCCATTTGTAAGTGTTAGTCTAATCCAGAAGCACCATTTGCATTTCCTGAGATTTGTACTCCCTGAATCACAACAGGTATCTCTGTTTGCCATGCACAGTATTTTTACAGTGTTATTTCTCCTTTTTAACCTGCTGACAGCAGGCATTCAAGGTAAGGGAAGCACAACCTTGGTTGCTAAAGCATGAAAGTATTATGCTCCTTGGTATAGCTGGGAATTTCTGGTCTACTGGTACAGCTCTGCTCAACAGCAAATCCAGTAGTCACATCTCTCTTTTTGTTTCTTTACAGTACCGAGATGCCTTTTTGCAGTTCATGGTTGATACAGCAGTGCTTCTGGGTGCAAACGCTTCACGAGCCGAATCTGATATGAAATCAGTTCTAAGACTGGAAGTTAAAATAGCAGAGGTTGGTAATCTAAATGCACTCCTTTTTCAAAATGAAATCCATTATATCAACAGCATTAGCAACAGTGCTTTTCAGAAGATGAAGGAAAGGAGCAGATCCTGATGAAGAAAGGATTAATAATATTTCTCCCTTAATTAGTTGTTAAATGGATTATTTTATTCTTGGGGGAAGAAACCTTAGCCAAATATCTTTGGTCTTTTAAACTGTAATGTCATTCAGGCTCACTAGAGATGAGCCTGGGGGTGACATGGCAATACTTAAGAGACAATGTGCTGGCAAGGTTCTTTGGTCTGCCATCTCAGTGGAAGTAAGGGATAGAGATCCATATGGCAGCAAATATGCAGGGGTTGTTGACGTATTAGAAACGGAAGCACAGTCTGTCCCATAGGAATTAGGGCTTCCAGCCCTGAAAATTTGATGGGATCAATATCCCAATAAAAAGCAACTACGAAAGTGCATTGGTACCCACTGTGCAGCTGGAAAACTATGATATAGCTGCAGTCATGGAAACATGGTGGCTTGACTGGAAGTTAGCAAATGTGATGCCATGTACAAGAAGAGCCACAAGGAGGATCTGGGGAACTACAGGCCTGTCAGTCTGACCTCAGTGCTCTAAAACACTATTGAATAGGTTAGTGCTCTAAAACATTATTGAATAGGTTATCTCCGGTGCCATGTGCAGCATGTGCAGGATAATCAAGTGACCAGCCCCAGTCACCACAGGTTTATGAAAGGTGGGTCCTGCTAGAGTAACCTGATCTCCTTCTATGACAAAGTGACCCACGTAGTGGATAACAGAAAGGCTTCCTTCATATTGGCAAGGAAAGAGTCTATTCCCTTTGAAATGCTAGTCACCTGTTAACAGAGGAGTCTACTGCACAGGACAAGGGATGCAGCAGATGACTTTTATCTGTGTTCTACAGGAGGAAAGACAGTGATGCTTCTTAATGGTGTGTTTGTACAGAAGTGAGGGCCATCCACAATAGCAGTAAATCAGTGTTTCCATCTTCTCTGCTGAAAGGGTTGAAATTTTGTCAAGCTCTAAAGTCCAGTATTCAGCTTCAGTTACTTAGCATGGATGGACTAATGAGCAAATATTTCATTGTGACCCAGAAGACCTCAAAAACAGTAAATGGTTCTTCTGTTTATCAGTGATGTGATTAGAAGATGCATTCCTAGCCCTGGTAGCTCTAATGCTTTACTTAACAAATGTCTTACAGAGCATTCATCCACAATGTATGTAGGTGAAGTTGCCATATAAGATGACATGGATCATGTAACAACCCTCAGGATCATTAATGAACATCATTATGTGACAAGCCATACTTGCTCATGGTTTCCTTTAGTATGAATAATCCTCCTAATATCTAGACAGATATTAGGCATGAGTTCAGGGATATGGATTACTGCATAATCCCTAATGAGCACAATGATTATATATATAAACATTTTATCATTATTCAAAGGAGGTAGTCCTATTTGTCACTTAAGGTTTTACTGCATCCTGTATTCTGCTGCATTGCCCTGCATTTGCTTTCAGTAAACATATATAATGGAGAACTTGCATGCTCAGGAAGAGTTGGCTAGAATGCTTTGGATATAGGAAGAAGTGGCGTGCTTTAAGAGTACTTGTGTACAAAGATTTTTATTAGGACTGAATGACTGGAAAAAGAGGGAAAGTTTTGAGAGGGAATATGTTCAAGAAGAGTTTAAATATTTGTCAGATAAATGAAATGTGCAGAGAGGGAGGAAAAAGTAGTTTTTTATTTTCCTGTGTGGCTTGAGCAATAGTAAAACCGCAGACACTTACTGGAGAATTTTGGTTGGAGAACTGCCAGCTGTCTGGTTAGTCTGGCATCAATCTCTGTCCTCTTTAAGCTGCACAGTGTACAGCCTGTTGCATAGGATTTAACAGAACGGGGCTGGAGTTGCAACTGGGAATTTTTGTTTCTCTTAAACATTGAGAAAAAATTGAGCTATGTCTTGTACTCTGTTTTTTATTTTGTACCATCTTGGGCTTTGAGTGTCCCTCTTTGTCAGCTATAAAAGGACTTGCTTTATGTTTAGGATTTCTTTTGCTGTGTCCTTGCACTTTGACACGACAGGGGAACTGAGGTCTGGCTCCTCTGGTCACACAGATGAAAGGGTTGGTTGGGGAATGCTTTAATTCATGTCTGGCCTATATACCTGAGTTTCCTCCTATGGAAATCAGAATGGTGGGATGAAATGAGGAGAAACTTGCGTGTATCTGGCTCTTCCATCAGGTGGAGTAAGGCCATAGTGAGAACATACTCAAATCCAAGACGTGAGCTTCACTTCCAGTATGCCTATCTCAGGTTTAACCTTTTAAACCATATAGTTTGGAGCTGGCTTCTACGTGATACGGTGAGATGAATAAGTATTAATGGTCTAGGTGTACTTTTATATCTTTTGAATTAACATGTCTTTCCGTGGCATAATCAGGGCTGAAATTGGTCTAGTATGTTCAAAGAAGACATGTAGCTCATTAAATTTCCCAGTAATGAGTTAGACTTAAAATGCACTATGTTTCATTTCGTCTAGTTAAATGTTATCCTCAGGAAGGGAAGTTAATGCCATAAATGCTTGGAAAACAGGTGGTGAGATTTTTCTGCACTGGGATTATGATGGACAGTAATGACGTACGAGCAGGTCCCCGCAAGGTTAATCCTTGTTTTGATGGTTTTGTGTTTTTTTTTTTTTCTCTTCCCCAGATCATGATTCCTTATGAAAATCGAACAAGTGAGGTGATGTACAATAAAATGAATATATCGGAGCTTAGTGCCATGATTCCACAGGTTGGTTGGGGATAATTGCAAAATTATTCTTTTAATATCTGACCTATATAATTAAAATTGCCTTCAGTGTGCAGAGCAGCATGTTAAAGGAATGTCATTAGGAATGTATGTGCCTATTTACAGTATATGTTCTTTTAAATACAGTTACTACTTTACTGAGGATTGAAAACATATGTAATGACAAAGTGCAATAGTTTCTAAATTTTTCATAAATAAAGCTTTGAAACCATTAGTTTTAAAGGTGCAGCTTAGTTAATAAATCATCTCACTTCATAATCTGATTTAACCAGCCTTCTCTTTGTCATTACAGTTTGACTGGCTGGGATACATCAAGAAGGTGATTGACACCAAACTCTATCCTGAGCTAAAAGATATAGGTCCTTCAGAAAATGTGATTGTCCGTGTGCCCCAGTACTTCAAAGATTTATTCAGGATACTAGAAAATGAAAGGAAAAAGTAAGGATCCTATGATGATTTCACCCACACTTATCAGGGTACATCAAATGCTGGGCTTTTCCTGTATTTTTTCAGGAGTTTCAGATATTCTTGGGATCAAGTCTCTAGTAAAATGGTCTGTTTGGTTTTGTCTGAATGAGGATATAGATATTACCTTGTATGTACCAGGAGAATTTGCAGTTTCAACACCCTTGTTCTTCTATGAAAACATAGGTTGCAGTAAAGCTGCATTTTCCAGATGCATTCAGGACCTCCTGCTTGTATAGGGTCTAGTATCTTGTGAAATGATTTACATCTGTAGAACATTATTGTGAAATGCAGGTAGCTCAAATTACACATCGTAGATGTACTTTGCACAGGGAAGCAAGACAGATTTGGGCACTGATGAAAAAGCAACATCCCATTTGAAATATCATTATTGATATATTGATCTAAGGAGTTTCTGTGATAATTTGTTCTCTGCTGAGGTATATTGCTGAACTTTTAAAAACATATTGTTAAGCTGCTGTCTCCAAATATCAGTCTTTGCTGATTGTACAATATGGCCACAACTAAATGCACATTTCAGAAAAAAAGGAAAAAAAAAAGACATTCGGAAGAATTATTCTTTGATTGTTGCTCTGTGTCTCTAGTGGTGGAACACTTACATTAATTCACAGTACCTGGAAAAATAGCACAAAGCTCAAACAATAAGAAAAATAAAAATTGCTGATCTGCCTACAGATCATCAAATTCCTTTCTTTATAAAATTCAGACAAATACCATTAGTGTGCCACCAATCTTAATTTACTGAAGAAAGTCTTTTAAATTATTTGGGCCATCCATGCTTGCTATATCAAAGTGAGTTACAGCAGTGGGGATAAAGAGATAATTTAGAGGATGCACATCTAGCAAGACAACAGAGAATTAGTTACTCCCAGTGTACAAATACAATTACATGCAAGTATATTCTGTAACTACAGAGTAAATACTTGGAGACTTTTTTCCAGTAGTTCCTTATTCAGGGAAAATCTGAATATTCAAGAGAAGTTAAGCCAGCCTGTGTGTTGTGGCAGAAGGAGGCTGGAGGAATGACAGAAAAAATTGCAATGCCTGTCTTCAGCAAAGCTCGAGACCAGCTTTCTGGCCCCACAGGTTGGGAGAAGGGGGCAGGCAAAAGCAATCTCTCATTCCAGTATATTCACACTGCATATGTTATAGCTGATAATGGCTTGGACATTTTCTACCCAGTCTTACACTAAGAAATTTGCATCATAGAATGTTAGAAATGACAAATAGTACTAAACTCAACCCAAGCAGTTTTCAAATTCTTATGTGTAAAAGGCATCCCAACAGCCCTTGCATGATAACAAAGATCATGTGTATCTATTAGGTGATAATGTTCATTACTTTGAATGTCAGAGTGTGCTCCAGAAGTAACCTTATTATCTGGCCTGAGAAAATTAGGAAATCATCTTAATTTGAACTCCTAACAATGAGGTCTCAACATTTCCCTGTAGGGTGAACTCTGAAAGCATTAACAGGGTGTTTTCTTTTAAGTAATCTCATTTGTCATTCTGCATATGATATTTTAAAGGTTAAGTAAGTGTAAAAACCCATGGATTTTATTTGTCACTGTAAATATCTATACCAATCAAATTCCTAGTAAATACTTAGATTTGCTTCAGTGTTTAGAATGTGAATTAACTTCTTATCATGTCAGGAGATGCAGCGTCATTGGGAAAAGCAGGTGCTTTCACCAAGTTCATATTCTTTTCAGTTACCAAGCTATCCCTGAATTATACTTTTATTCCAATGCCTTGTGTGTCATCTTCCCAGATGAGCCCTCTGCTAGCATGGGTACAATTCAAAATGTCACAAAAAGATGGTTCATGCCCCAGTGAGCTGATAAAGTACTCTGTGAGGTTTGCTTCAGATGAAGGGAAGAATGGAGTGAAAATTAAGTCTGGCTACAGAGGCAGTTCTCTGTGTTGGAGGTGGCAAGTCCTATGGACTCAAAGTCATATTATTGAAAATTTCTTCCTCGGAGAACCTGCTGAGCAATCTTGAATCATGAAATCATTCACATGACAATATTATTAGAAGGTAGCACCTTGGCACTATGTAGAGTGAATTTAGTAGAATTTTACTTGACTGCATATAACCAAGTTACTGTGTGGAGCTTGAAACAGGTGCAGAGCAGTGTGGCTCAGGTCTGTGGTCTGTCTGAAGTTCCCAAGCCAGAGCGCTGCTTGGCTGCCTGTAACAGGCTGAGCAACTATCCTACAGGAGTTTCTGTCAGCTCTGGGATAGCTAGTCTGTCATGTCAGGTGCTCAGTACTGAAGTAAGTCACACCTTCTCCATAAGAAGTCTTCAGGGATTCCTTCAATTTTTTGGTGTACCAAGTCATTTTTAGTGGGGTTTATCTCACAGAAAGAAGAGGTGTATGTATGTAGCTGTGATATAAATGAGCAGCAGCAGAGCTCCAGTACAACTGTGCCGTGTGAGGGGGAGGCAGAGCTGGGCTGGCACCAATTAGGAACCCCTTGCATCCCTTCCCCGTTACCTGTGTGCTGGTGCTTTTTGTGACCCATAAATAGGATACTGTAAATTCTGTCCTTTTTGGAGATGTTTGCAGCTGCGGAAAGAAAGAGCTTTGTTGTTCTCACATATCAAATGGATAACTAATTTCATAGAATCGTAGAATGGTTTGGACTGGAAGGGGCCTTAAAGATCATCTAGTCCCACCCCCCTGACATGGGCAGGGACACCTTCCACTAGACCAGGTTGCTCAAAACCCCAATGTGATGACCCATCCTTAGGGTGAAGACCAGCCTGACCTTGAACACTTCCAGGGATGGAGCATCCTCAACTTCCCTGGACAACCTGTTCAGTGCCTCATCACCCTCACAGTAAAGAATTTCCTTCTATTAGCTGTTAAATCTATCCTTTCTCAGTTTTAAGCCTTGCCCTATCACTACATGCCCTTGTAAAAACTCCCTCTCCAGCTTTCTCATAGCCCCCTTTTCCTTTGTCTTACCTTAACCTATCTTTGCAGTATGGGACTGTTAATTGACAAGTACTCTAATTCCTATAGCGTATGAGAAATTTTCTTTAGAGAGAGGTGGAGGCACTAGGTCTCCTTTCTGGTCTTAGCCTGCCTCTGAAAAATTAGAGAGAGAAGTTAAAATAATTGGACTTGAACTAGTGCCTCTAGCAATAGAGGCAGAAGTTTTTCAGTACTTATAATTTGATTCGTGACTCAATTCTGAATACAATTTTCAAACAGATCTAAAATTTGTGAAAAGGATCTTTTTCTTAAAATTTCAATTAATTTGTCCATCTATCTTGTATTAAATCTGTCCTCTTTAATTGCTACCGTGTCTGTTGATTAAAATATTGCAAACTCACAGAATTTTACATGAGCAGCCTACTTTGTTCCCAGACAAGACAGAGAGTGCTTTAGTAAATATTCATAAGCACTGTTATAATTTTAACTGTCCCAGCAAACAGGCTCCCTACCACTTCCTTTGGGAGTGTGTGTCACAATAATGGTCATATTGGTTAAGAGTGAGCCTACACTTTCTGTAACAGGCATTTGGAAGTTAAAATAGAGTGCCATGTACTGTACTCTGCTGAAAGGTTACAACAACAAATGCTCTGGTCTCTTCGAAAAAGCAGAGAGGATTTTTATGTTTTATTTGTGTGTTGGATTTTGCTCCATGTGTAGAGGTTAACTTCTCTGAGCCTCAGTTAACTTACTGGTGAAACTGGGATGAAAATCACCCCAAGATAAGCACTGAAAGCATTTTATAAGCAAAAACTCTCAGTTTTTAAACCAACTGAAGATTACATGATTTGAAGATTTTATAGTTAGCCTAAAAGGTCAAATAATCATCCCCATAACAGATAAACAAATTCAGAAAATTACTAATTTATTTTGTTTTGAAAAACAAGCTAAAGAACACTACCACTCAAACGTTAACAACAAACCTCCCCAACCTTTCCTCCTGTTGCCCACCCACCCAGCAAATAAACATAACTCTGCACTTTGAAGTGAAACCTTCCTGTTTTATGCATTGTATGCATCAGTGGATTCGAGTGTGATTACAATCAGGAATTATTACAGTCTCATCAGACAGCTTGTTTTTAGGATGTGCCAGCCTTTACCTTCTCAAGTTAAAACAAACCTCAGCTAATTGTGAGATATTCACTACAGCTGTTAGCTACTTTCTTTACTTATGTCTGGCACAAATATTTCTGAATTCTTGTTGCTATTTTTGTCTTTCAATAAGTCACCTTTTAGAGACTTATCCTTTAAAAATTTCGGTCTTTCATTCACTACCAATTTGAAAGAGGCTCCTCAACTCAAATGTAAGGACCAATATCACTGTATGAGAACAAGAAGCACACAGAAGAGAGAATTGATTTTTTTTGTAGCAGTTAAGTACCAAATTGTAATGCGTAACTGATTTATGATAGTGATCTGTTTGGCTGGGGTTTTTTACGTAAGACTTTTGATCAAAATTAAATCTTTAAACCTTTCAATCTGTAGGACTTGCACAGATACACAAAATAGTTGCTGCAGAAACATGGATGCTCTTCAGCTCTGCTGAAGTATCTGAGCCAGATAGTTGTGAGATTTGTGGGGTTTTAGTAATTTACAAAAACAATGAAAGCTGAGTGCTTTTAGGGTGCTTCACTTGCCATTGAGTGACAAAATTACACATTGTCAGAAATGACTTAAGGGAAAATTCTGTACTTTCTGGTATTTCATAGTTTGAAATGAATTTTTAACAACCCTAAGCATTATCTCAAAATGATTTGATCATCTCAGCAGTGCTAACTCTTTTGGCTTTTGTAACATGTACTGTCTTATAAATGTACATTATTCATGCTAAAAAGCTTTTTCATATCTGTTTTATGATTATTGTGGGCATTTAGGTGCACTGTATGATGTATCTGTACACTAAAAGAGGGAATATGACCAGAGTGAGAGATGCAACAATGCATCTTGAGCTAAAGGCTTTGTGTGCAGGGACTGGAGCTTGGTGAGAGGCAGAACTAAAGTTATGTCTCAGGAAAATACTGCTGTCAAGACAATATGCCCACAAGGCTTGTTTATTATGTTGTGTTATGGTCCAGAGGAGGGAACCGTATGGGACGTGTCTGTGAATGAAGTAAATGGATCGACAATGTAGCAACATCTACATTGCCCCACACCTATGACAATGGGAGACTACAGAAATGGGATTTTTGGAGGTGGGGATGTTTTTCAGACAGTCCATAACAGCATCTTTGGTTGCAAAGAAGCAATTTTCCTACCTAGGAAAAAGCCTTTACTCTGCCAAAAATGTTATGTATGTACCAGCGCAGAGCAAACAACATTTGGATGTCCATAGCTTCAAAGCAGTGACTATCCTTGAAAAACATGTCATGTATAAGAGAAGATGAGAATAGTATGTGTAGACTATTATCAGACTGGTTAGAGCTGTGTATTTCAGAATGCACCTTTACCTCATACAGCTACTGCTGAACATGGAGAGAGATCAGTCTAGACTGCATAAATCCTCCAGTCAGATGCTTGAAGTTTTACAAAAGGGACATGGATGTCAGGGCTCCTGAGAATTTTAAATGAGCTCTTCCGATATCTCTCAGCCTCAATTCTTATGAGATTTTTGTTACTGACACTTCTCTTTTTTTGGTATTTCAATTATTCATCTGACAAAATAAGAGTGGTAATACTTTATTAACTCTGTGAGTAGTAGAAATTTTAAAAGCACATTGATAACTTCTAATGAAAGATACAAATACGAGATAATGATAGTGTATGTGGGATGGACTGTTATCTACTCTGTTGCCATTTATGTGCCCTACTAATGAGGAAAGATAACATTCACTTTGATCTACAAAAGAAAAATCAGTTATCTCTGGATAGAACTTTTATGCAACTATTATTATAACACAGTTCTTGCCACTTCTAAGGAAAATGAAAGCTGCCTTTTGGAAAAAGCATTACCTAAAAATGACATACTAGGTGATGGAGCTGTTATAAATAACCCCTGGAAGATGGTTATCATGGTGCATTTGCATATTAACTGGCTGCAATCATACAGATTCTCCCATGTAATTGGGATTTATCAATTTGGTCATCACTCATTAATTTTCAAGGTAAAATGTTTGTAGAGATATTTCTGTGAGTGCTGTGTGGTACATCATATGTGTTTAGATGTCTGATTAAAAACACGTCTGATTTAACAGGACTCTTGCCAACTACCTGGTATGGAGGATGGTTTATTCAAGGTTATTTAACCTCAGCAGACGTTTTCAGTATCGGTGGCTGGAATTTTCTCGGGTAAGCTAATGCTTTCCTAGCATTTACAGTGGTACTAATGTTGACACTACTGGTTTCTCTTTTAGTTTCTTACATCTTTGCAAAACACCAAATGTTTTCCATGCTGGATAAATTTCTTGAATTAACTTTTTTTTTTTTTTTGTGTTGAAGACTACGTCTGAAACAACCAACATACATATTTTTGTATATGACACTAAGAGAAATGTCTTTTAGATTATGTCAGAGAGTTTTTGAGACCCACCATTTAAAAACTTTAGTATTTTTTTCCAGAAACTTGGAAGCTGGAATGTTTCTGCGTTAGGTCGTGTGGGCTGTGACCCGTGCTATTCCTGCAGGCCAAAACCTTTTGGCCAAAGCCTAAACTTTTTTCAAAAACTTACTGTTTATCCATGCGTGACTATAGCTCTGGTAAAACAGAAGTCAAAGAATTCAGGTTTTTTAAGCTTGCTCAAATCTCTGTCATGCTCTATTGTCAGTTTTACATGAGCTGTAGCATATCCATACAAGAGCCATTTCCACAGTGAGGATGATCAGGTGCTTTCCAGCTTGGGGATGAAGAACCAGAAGACTGCCACAAGCTGTGAGAGCAAAACTAATTAAGTATCAAGTAATATGGGCATGTATGTAAAACACGTTGATTTGACTGAGTGACCCCTGAATAGAGAGCCACTTTAGTATTCCCCTGGGCAGCATGAGGGCTCTTTAAGTAAACTAAAGATGAAACTGAAACAGATTGGTGCTTTGTCTTGTTTCCAAGCCACTTTAAATGATGAACTTTGTTTACTATTATGAAAATTATTTGTTTGGTGACATCATGAGAACAGGAGGTTGGCATGATGCTGGCAGTGATGTGGCACAGAAAGTGTGGGTGTTCTTTCCTTTCTCGTGAGACATGAAAGTGACTATTTGAAGTACCTATAATGTCTTTCCTTGGGTAGTACTGGAATATAGTTCTGAGTTGTTTGCATACCTAAAAATAAACTCCAATAGCTTGATGTAAACTATACAGGAAGGGCAGTGCCTTATACTTCTGAAAGCATATTCAAATCAGTCTTGTTAAAGATGCTATTTTCTTCATGTAAAATGTGACAAACTGGCTGTCAGAACCACAGCAACAAGTTTGTAAGTCCCCTCCTGGGATATTCCTTGCTAGTCAGGTAAAATAGATTGATGCTGGCCATCAGCCAGTCTGCACCATAATACTGAGTTACATTAAATTATATAATGGCCAGAAAAACTCCTGAAAGAACACTGCATTCTAATATGGTAACTAGCTGCTGTCACTTCTCTGGGTACTTTCTCCAGAATTTTAGGGTGAAATTTAATTCAAGTTGATTCAATGCTTATTAATAAACTCATCAAGGCTGTCACAGAATCACAGAACGGGTATGGTTTGAAGGGAGCACAGTGGGTCATCTGGTCCAACCCCCCAGCTCAAGCAGGGCCGTCTCAGGGCACATGACACAGGATTGTGTCCAGACAGTCCTTGAGTATCTCCACTGAAGGACACTCCACAACCTCTTTGGGCAACCTGTTCCAGTGCACATTCACCCACACAGTTAAGAAGTTTGTCCTCATATTCAGGTGTACTTTCTGTGTATCAGTTTCTGCTCATTACATCTTGTCCTTGTTTTCTTGACACCAATGAGAAGAGCCCGACTCCGTCCTCTTGACACCCACCCTTGAGATACTTATAAACATTGATGAGGTCCCCTCTCAGTCGTTTCTTCTTGAGGCTGAACAGGCCCAGCTGCCTCAGCCTTTCCTCATAAAAGAGGTGCTCCATTCTCTTAATCATATTTGTTTGGACTTGCTCCAGGAGCTCCATATCTCTGCTATACTGAGGAGCCCAGAACAGCACTCCAGATGTGAACTCACTAGGACTGAGGAGTGGGGCAGGATTGCCTCCCTTGACCTGCTGGCAATGCTTTTCCTAATGGAACCAGCATATCATTGTCCTTCCTGGCCACAAGGGCACTGCTGGCTCCTGGACAGGTTTTGTCCCTCAGGTCGTTCTCCACAGAGCTGCTTTCCAGCAGGTTGTCCCCAGCCTGTGCTGGTGTCTGGGGTTGTTCTTCCCCAGGTGCAGGTCCCTGCATTTGCCTTTGCTGAATTTCAAACTGTTCTCTGCCATTTTTCCAGCTGGTCAAGGTTCTTCTGAAGGGCTGCACAGCCCTCTGGGGTATTGGCCACTCCTCCTCAGCTTTGTGTCACCAGTGACCTTAATGAGGAGACATCTATCCCTTCATCGAAGTCATTGATGAATAAGTTAGCTGATCCTGGCCATATAAATGGTTGTGAAAGCTTACAGCACAGTGAGGGGAGTGAGTCAGCAGCTCATTCCCGTTATCTGCCCTGGGACCTGGAGATGGCGAGTTAGTTAAGTGCAGCAAACAGCAGTAGCTAATAGTTAATAGGTGAAGTTAAGTGGAGTAAACAGCTCAGTGGAACTTCACAGGTCAGCAGAAAGTATATTAGAAATGGAGTCCAAGGCAAAGGTTTTGTTGAATAGATTTGTCGAGTCAGAGTATTGAGGAGTAAAGGCAATTTAGGATCAGAAAAAGGACCCACCAACCTCTTTCCAGGTAAGTGAATAAAACATTGAATGACTGCTAAAAAGACACGACCATGAGATGTACCAGTGACCCTTAAAGGAAAGGATGTATATTATACATTCATTGTTTCATTAATTCAGCCAGCCTTACCTATCATAAGCATAGTATTTTTTTTTTAACCACGTTTTCATTTTCTATTGGTGGCTTTTACAACTTTTATGTAGAAATCTTGGCATCAAGACCTTAAAATCTTTGCAAAGAGAGTGAAAAAGTCATGATGAAACTTCAAAAAAGCCCCAGACTGAGACGCAGGACAAACCTGCTGACTCTAGAGAAAGTGCTTTGAGTATCACGTCAGCAACTATCAGCAGCTCCTCTGCAGTGGCACTTTGAGACGTAGTAAATGTGCAGTGGCACCTGGGGAAGAGATTGGTTAATTGTGTTGTGAAGCTCTGAATTGACTGGGAGGGCTGGAAACCTGCTATTTATAGTCACTGTTACTACCCAGAGTACTGTGTTTTAGAGCGGTACATTAATATTAGGAGGACCATTTGAGGGAGTTCTTGTTGGCTGTTGTAACATAAATATCAATAAACCAGCTGTGAGATGCAATCTATTCCTCTCAGCTCTATTTTTATTGGTCTCACAGCCTGTGCTGCCTTTATGTCCTCTTTACAGTCAAGCCTCCCTCAAAATAATGATAATTATTATGTTATAATAATAGTATGTCACAGTCTAAAAGCCAGCTCTGTCTCCTGACTCTTTCTATGGCTGATGCATACTCAGAGCTTTTGGAAGGAATTTCAAGCTCCCATGACTAATGCCATAACTCCCCTTCTTCCCACTGCATGAGGAAAAACCTCTGTTGTGGGTTTACTGTGACTCCAGAGAGAAATTTTCTTCTCTCTTTTTTTCTTGTCTTTTTTGAGTATTATTTTATGTATGAGAGTTGAAGAATTTGGAAAAGGAGCTAATTTTAAAATTTGGCTCTGTTTAGAAAAAAAAAATCATCTTATGTATCGATTTGGCTAATATGTTTTTTTTAATAGAAGCAGTGTACTCTCTGTCATTGAAAATCTATTACTGCACATACAGTATTAATAAAAAGCATTTGAAAATGCAATGCACTAGTGTATTTAAGTGTGAGTCATTGATTAAGTTTAATTACAGACAATATGATAGGGAAAATCAATTTTTGAACAACGAAAATATCTCACCTTCAATAGGCAAAGGTTAAGCTGCTTTGGAATTTTCCCATGAAATCTTTTCCTGTTGGAAAAAACCAAATTCACACCCTTCAGTTTTGCTGGATATTTAATCTTGTGCTCAAACGAGGAGAATAATAGGGAATAAAAAAGAGGCTCAGCCAAGAGGGGAAAAGTGCTTAAGAGGCTTGTATAATCTGTGAGCAGCCAAAATCCTTATCCTGTATGATCTGGTCTGATGTTGACTGTACTCTGCTTTTACACAGCTGACAGGCACTAACTACTTGCTCTCTGTGGAAAAGCTTAAGAAGTTCCTTGAGTGGAAAGGAAACACTTTGAACCTTGAAAATAACAGAAGTTTCTTAAATCAACACTGCCTGTTGCTTACATGGACTGATCTCATATTTTGTTGTGTGTAGGGTTTCTTTTACATGAACAACCTGGAGGAGCAAATGCAGTGTAACTGGGTACATTACTGGCTTACCCAGTAACAGCATTCTTCCTGTGAGAAACAGAAACCAAGATGACAAATGTTCTTAAGTTCTATTTTGCCTTGATCATTGGTATGTTGACCATTGATGGTGTATGGACATCATCAGAGTCTGAAAATGTGTATCTAATGACCTTTCCTTTAGTAAAAAATGCAAGCTGTTCTAACAACATCTTTCTACCACAATATGGAGTGATTTTTTTATTTTGGGGGGACAAACCTGTATTCAGTGTTTTTGATTATTCAAACCTGGTTTTTTCCCTGAAAATACTCTGTTTGGGAAAGGAACTGATAACAAATGTTTTACACAAACAGCGGTAAAAGCAGTTGGACAGATAAATGACATAAAAGTGTGGACATGTACCTACTGATGGTAGACATCATTAGTTCATGGCAGTGGAGGGCCCTGCAGGAGGCATTTCATAAGGACTAACCTAATTTTCATTAGGACAATCTCCCTAGGCTTCTCACCTAGACAGTGGAGAGAGAATTTTTTCAAGAGATAGAGCAGAGATTTTCTAGAGGAAAGTGTCTCTCAATGCAGAAAGAATACCGAGGTTTGTCTAAAATTACCACTCGGGAATATCTTCCTATAACTGACCCTCTAAGCCTGGCCTCTCTAAGTCATTACCATTTTACTGTTCCTAAGTTTAAAATCTTACATCCATTTTGTGATGTTCTGAAGATTTGTCACAGCACTTGATGAAAATGGAAATAACTGTAAAGTATCATTATTTTTTCCTTTTGGTAGCTATTTGATAAATATGCTTTAGACTATACTCTGTGTGTGTGGGGGGGTTCTTCTTACACAGTGTGATGTTATGGCCAACCACATGTCCCTGCCAACAGGTGATCCATGGCACTACAACTCTGCTGCCTCAGTGGGACAAATGCGTGGACCTGGTTGAAAACGCACTCCCCTACGTTGTGGGTAAGATGTTTGTGAATGCCCATTTCCAAGAAGACAAGAAAGAGATGGTGAGTTCTCTGCAATCTCTGTCTGGAAACTTTCAGTTAATGGCTTCCTCCTCACAAATTGCCTTTGATGTTAGGACAAAGTTTAAAAAGAGTTAAGATTCTTAGAAATGCTCTAATTGAATTGTAAAAAANAAAAAAAAAGGACAAGGAGAAAATGGAACAAACTTGAAGAATTTTTACCTTTCTGTCCATATTCTTTCCACCTGCATCCCTTCAGACAAATGTGTAGCCAGGTCAAAACCAGGCTGAACACTATTAACTAGTGTAAATAATGACAGTCAGGCTGTTCAGGAACAGAGTAAGGGGCATTGATAAATGTTTTGGTATACCTAGAGTAACTCATAGTAAAATTTGTACTGACTAATTAAGAAACTGGTCAAGATTTCTCTGCTTCAGGGCTACCCTTTGAAAGCTGTGACTGTGCTATACCTGTAATCTAAGCAAGAAATATGTAACTGATGTCTGGCCCAAATTAAGGGAAGCTTAAAGCCACATAATGAGAGTTTATATTCGTGAGTCAAATCTGTTGTGCTGAATGGGGAAAGGAAGTATTCTTCCGCACTGCTGAGTCCAGAGGGTTGTTCATCCTCATACTGAGACTTCAAAGATATCTCCATTATCACTTCTCTTAATAACTTATTCAAATCCCTAATTACCCTTCACAATAATTCATGACTGATTTTCAGTTCATGATTTTCTTATAAGGTTTTCCAATATCTACTGTTACTGCCATTGATTTTCCAACAATAATCAGTTTTAAATTAACTGGTTTGGTCATTGAACTTAGCTCTTGGTGCAGGAGAGGCGCAACCATTTAGGAAATGTGTGACAGACCTTCCTGTGCTGGGAGCAACAGCCCTGTGATAGCCCTGCACTGCCCTGGCCCCGCAGCCTGAGTTTGCCTGTGTGACTTTATCTACTTTGCTTTCTCAGGAAAGGATTCCATTTTAGACAGCACACACTTATTTGGTTTGTCCAAAGCTTTGCCATCTGTTTTCCCCCACTTCAGGTTCTACATTTCTTCTTGCCTTCAGCTGGAGTTTCCCCTCTGAGATCCAGCCTTTCAATCCCCTGCTTCTTGATTGAGTTTGTAATGTTCTTTTTGTCCATTTAGTGGCAAAAGTATGTCAGGGATATACAATATGATATCCTGCACAAGATAAGTGGAAAGAATAAGAATATAAGAAATGTACATTTTATGGAGGGGATGGACACTTTTTCATGTTTGTATATGTGAGGGAAAATTATGAGAAGCAAATAGAGTAGAGAATAGTTTTCTGTTGAAATGTGACCTACTTAGAATGTTTCTTAGGATGTACATTCCTTTTAGACCAAAGCTCTGAAAAATGATCAAGTTTGATTTCACAGTAGCATCCATAGAGAGAAATCTATATAAAATTGATAGTGTGGGTCACAACATTCAGCCTTAAAGTGAACTGCTCATGGAGATAAAATTAGATACAGGTGAAATTTGTTGCGTTCCATTTAGAAGTGTTAACTCTTCAGGTTAATGGTTTGTGGTGTGATCATTTTCATTTAACTGGTTTTCAGTTTTATTTCTCTTAAGCAGTAAAAAAGCATGTGAGTAAAGTACTCTTATGTGTGTAGTTTCTTTTTTTTTATTATTTTCTGGGTTTTTTTTGTTTTTTCTTTTTCTCCTAGCTCATGGCATATATCTGTCTGTGATAAGCAAATCCTGAGTTACGGATAATATGGATTCTCTTCCTCCCATGTTTTGTGATTGATGTTTCATACCTTAGATACTTCTCTCCTTTTATCAAGAAAGACATTATTTGTGTCTAAATATAGCACTGTTTCTAACTCAAAGTGCCTGCAGTGTTTCTTACAGATACGCCTGAGCAGTTTCAGTAATAACTTTGATAGCAGGAATAGGTTTCTCCCCCTGCCCCCTGCAGCCACAGCTGCTGCATAAAGCCTAAGTATACACCAGGGCCCAGCTGCAGAGCTGGAGTCTGAACTTGTAACCTCCAAATACAGGGAGTTCACCTCATTAGTGCACTAAGTTAATTGAGTCAGTGCTCTGTCATCAATATTTTTAAGTTACCCTATTCCCTGGGATGCAGTTTACTGTGAATGTTGACGCTTTAGTCATATTTAATGCTAGACCTGTTCCAGTTGCCCCATATTGCCTCTAAAAATAAGAAAATGTTTTTTGAAAAAGGTGGGAAAAAGTGAATAATCAAAGGAGCTTTGCTATGTTTTGTCTGGCTGCACCACAAATGAAGGACAGTTCCAGATTAAAATATAAATCTGACACAGAAATGATGATTTAGCTAAAGGTAGTGTTACTTTCCAGGGTTTAGTCCCCACTTTTAATGACATTTCAGAACTACTCGATTTATAGGATAAAATTATATAAATCTCTGCTACTTGACATATTCATTATTTTTAACTGTAACAGAACAAAGCTCCAATAAGTCTTCATCTAAGGGTTATCTGTCATGTCTCATGCTATCTCAGCTCTGGTTTGATTTGTGCTAAAGAACTCAGGCAATGGCTGGATTCCCCTAATTGCCTCACTCTCACAGTATTCTCAGTGGCTGTCATGAGGGTCATCTGTCCATATAAACACAGGCAGCTGGTTGTGTACACCTTTCTGGCCTGCCAGTCAGATGCATAGGCATAAGGGCTCTTCAGACTCACAGCCATTAGATTGATTGTATTCTGTCATTCATGGGTTTTTCTTAGTGTGTGTGCTCACTAAACAATCCTATTATTATTTCTTTTACTTGCTTGTGATATGTTCATGACTTTGTAGAGGTGTCTGAAGAAGCAGCCAAGCTAAAATGGTGGTGAGTTTTCCCAGATTTGCAGAGATGCAAGCTATTACTGGTGGTACAAGACCACAGAACCAGCTATGGCTGTTCAGTGCTGTGAGCCAGGGCCTCTATCCCTGCAGTAAGTAAAGGGTTGGAATACTTCACAAATGCAGCTAAATAGAGGCGAAATATTTGGATACTGCTTTGTATTTGGATCATGATACTTTCAGCCCAAATTCAGTTCTTTGGCAGTATTAATAAGGCATGTCTCAGTCTGACATAAACCAAACAAGGCTACAGATGTTCTCTCTGCAGAAAAGGCTTTATTTGTGCAAATGCCTTGCAGCTGGCTCCTTCTGCATGGGCCAGTGACCTAGAATCTAAGGGTCAGGATCTCCCCAAATGACTGCAAATCTCTCAGTATTTTTATGATTTCAAGATGGATATTCTCACAAAAGTGACATGAAAGGATCAGCAATGAACCAGTTGTGTGGTACCCCTGAAGGGAAAGGGCATGGGGGAAAAACTTACTTTAAGAGGAAGTTTCTGAGGACTGGAGAAAGCAGAAATTACCCTTCAGGAAAGGACACCAGATACCATCTGATTTTGAATAATTTGTGGTCTAACCAAATCTATTGCTCCCATGTACACCAAACCTTTTCTTATAATGATTCTGACATGACATATTTTACTGAGGAGGGATTTATTAAATGTTTTGCAGATGGAGGAGTTGACTGAAGGAATTCGCTGGGCTTTTATTGACTTGTTGGAGAAGGAAAATGACTGGATGGACTCTGAAACAAAAAGAAAAGCTCATGAGAAGGTAACAAATATAAATGTTGAATGAATAAAATCCACTTACGGTAAAGGCTTGACTTGAGCGACCACAGAATGTCATGGACTGCACTTGCAGTTCCAGTTACTTACTCATCATTTTGTTTGTGCAGGGAATGGGCCCCATTTTTTTGCTAGAAGCTGAGCCGTGTGAGCTTCTGCTTCTCTGTAGAGGTTATTTTTCTTACCTTATTCTTCTTCCTTTGCTTCCCATTTACCCATCTGGCTCTGGCTGATTTAGACTATGAGCTTATTTCAGGTTTGCCTGTACAGTGGCTATTCTTAACAAGGTCTTCATCTTGACTGGGATATCAGGGACACACCAGTCTACAAACAGAAAACAGCATCTAAAACCGTCTGGGACAGCTGTGGTGTTTGCTGTGGAGATGGAGGATCCAGCCTAGAAGGGCATATGAGAGTAGTCCAGGTTTCATACTTTTTCCAGTGTCGTGGTGGGAGGCCTACCTTGAGAACCATCTCTTAAGAGTGTGATGGCAATCCCAGCTGAACATCTATTTCCCAATAAAATAATGCCATTTATGAAGTGTTACTATCAAGGATGGCATTACTGGTCCTGATTGTTTTCAGATAGAGTGACAGTTGAATGCACGAGGTAAAGGTGAAGTAAGTAGGATGTACTCAAAGCTTCTTTGTCACTGTCTTCCCACATTTACAGCATGTTGTGTGTGGAAATGAAGGCTGTCCAAATGCAGAGCTCTGTCTCCAGAGCAGCAATTGGAAGAGTCGTGTGAAAAGCTGAGTGGAGAGCATTGTGTAGGACTATGCTCTTATTTGTTGAGGCAATGGGATATCAGTGAATTAGTAAGTGCCCTCTTTGAAAAAACTGACATGCAAGTGCAGCTGAGCTGTTCCTGCTCGCTCTGCTTGAACGAAAATAGCAGTGCTTTGATTTAAAAGCAAACATGGCCTTCAAAGTTTTTTAGTAATTCTAATGAAAAGGTTGTTGAGACATTTTATCATTGGAAAGATTTAGATTTCATATACAGCCTATTTACATTTTATATAGCAGTGCTCTTCATATATGTGCAAATGAAATAGAGCTGCATAAATGCACCAGTAAACTCTATAGCAAGAGAACAATAGTAAAATGACATTTATTTCCTGCTAACCTGATTGTAAATAGACTGAAGTTATTACTTTTTACTGCTGTTATGCTTGGGTTTTCTACGAGAAATAATCTTCTTATTTTAATATACTATTA
>VWZG01005229.1:156367-175586 GCA_013396735.1 Grallaria varia
CAAAATAACTAATACAATGAAATCTCACCACATCCCTTAAGAACAGCAAATCTCCTCCCTCTGACACGACTGGGACAGAGCCCTCGGCTCAGGGCTCAGCCCACAGAGATCAGCGAGGCCCAAACCCTGAGAGCTGCTGTCCCAGAGCTGGGAGCGCGAGGGACGCTGAGCCCAGAGAGAGGGGACCTCCCCCTCACCCATCGTGTGTGCACCTGGTTACGTGAGGGAATAGGATGGAATACGGCCTTAGGTTTTGACCCCAGTTGTTAAGGAAGGCCTAAAGAGCAACAAACCCCACCAAAGCCTAAAATTTAAACTACCACAAGCAGGAAGATTTTCTAAGAATTTCCTTAATAAATATATTTTTATATATATTTTAAAATATTATTTATTGATAATGATAGATATTGGGTTTGTCCTGGAACATTTGTATGCGCATGTTTTTAATTGAAGAAATAGATGACTTACATATACGGTCAGATAAGTCACTGGGGAAATCTTAGGTTTATAATACAACAAACACTTCAAAATCTGTTACACTGTTCTAATTAAATCTCACCCTAGCACTTTATGCTGTTACTTTTTAATTCCTGAGTTTCAATAAAGCAGCAGAGACAACATGAGCTTTGGGATGGAGATTGGTTGGTTTGTTAAAAACCCCTGGTATTACTTTAGTATATAGATGTGTAAAAGTGACATTTCTTTGCCATGCGCCAGATTCTGCAGCTAGGATGGAGTAACACCATGGTGGCACCAAGTATAAAGTGGGAGAGGGGAGGCTGGAGGGCAGCCCTGCAGAAAGGGATCTGGTGGTGCTGGTCAGCAGCAGGCTTGATGTGAGTCAGCAGAGTGTGCCCGGGCAGCCAAGAGGGGAAATCCCATCCTGAGGTGCATCAAACACAGCCCAACCAGTGGTGAGAAGGGTCAGAAGAGGGGGCCACCCTGCTGTGTTCAGCGTTGGTGCAGCCTCACCTGGAGTGCTGTGTGTGGTTCTGGGCCCCCCACCCCCTGCTTAAGAAGTACCTGGAAGTCCTTGAATGCATCCTGTGGAGGGCAACAAGGCTGGTGAAAGGGCTGGAAGAAATGGCCTGTGAAGAATTGCTCTGGACTTTGGGGTTGTCTGTTTTGGAGAACAGGCTGAGGGGCCACCTCACTGATCTCTATGGATTCCTGAGATGGAAGTGGAGAGGGAGGTGCTGATCTCATCCTCCTGGAATTCACTGACAGGATGTGTGGGAACAGTTCAAAGATGCATCACCAGAAGAGGTTTAGACTGGACATTAGGAAGCATTTCTTTGCTGAGAGAGTGATGAAACACTGGAACAGCTTCCTGGAGAGGTGACAGATGCCCCCAGCCTGTCAGTGTGTAAGAGGCATTTGGACAATGCCCTTAACAACATGCTTTGACTTTTGGTCAGCTCTGAAGTGGTCAGGCTGTTGGACTAGATGTTCCTTGGAGGTCCCTTCCAACAGAAATGTTCTATATCCTATTATATTCTATAAATTAGGTAAAGAAAGCAAGTTATTGGTTAGAAGAGTCTTGGTCTTTTATGTTTTCACCAGTAGCTGTCATGTTGTCACTTACAGCAATGCAGATTAGAGCTCCTGCCCTGAGTTCTATGGCACAACCATGCACTGCATGGGAATGGCTGTAATCCGTATATTTTGCTTTTGCTCTGTATTTTTAATCTCATTGTATTCTTGAAGTGTTCAAATGGAATGAACTGCAGAAACCTGGTGGTGATTTTGTTTACTGAGCCTGCTCCATGTAATCTATTTAATTTTTTACTCATTTCCTGAAAGAAGAATTAAGTCAATGCAGGATTTGGGTGTCTGGACAATGATCATAGGAAGCCTTGGGGTGATTGTATCTTTAGATGGCAACATTATAATATAAATGACGTGCCAGTTTTGAAAGAGAAGTGTAAATCCTCTCCGTGATTCAGATACTATTTTGTGTGTTTTCTGCTTCCTGTTTTCTGACTGATGTTCGTCTTTGTTTTGTGCGTGGCTGGGGCCAGATTTGTATACCTTGCTGCCAGCCTGATGCTTTGCAATCAAAGGGACCATCGACCTCTAAAGGACTTACAAAAGACCCTCTGGTAGAATCGATTCTTGAGCTTTGCTTTGGGCAGCTTGTCAGCTCCATCCAATGGCCCAGATATTTCTCCCTCTGTGACTCTCTTTGTGTCTGTCCTGTTGTTTTGAGTTACTCAGAGGGGACGCTACTAATTTGATGAGCCAAACCGTGTTAAAAAGATCAAATCTACTACTGTATGTGACACAGGGAACAATTGCCTTGCAGCCTTGGCTTCTGAGAATCATCCCTTTAGCACTTGTATACTTTGGAGTTAAGGTTTTACATTCCTTTTGTAACAAAACAATATAATGAGATTACATCTAATAATTTCCCTCTATCCTCCCTCCACTCCTTTCTGAGACTGAAACACGAATTTTATCCAGACCATCTGAAAGCCAATCTCGAAAACCAAATTTTTATCAGGCTTAGGTGATGCTGCCTTCCCGTGCAGTTCTCACCTAGCTCTCTGGATGGAGCTCACGCTGCTCCAAAGGAGCTCGAGTCGGAGAGAAGTGTTTGGCTCTGTGCTGTGATGCTGTTTTCTGTCCTGTCCTTCCTCCTCTGCTCTATTCAAGCCTTGCTGCTGCATTGTACTGTATTTGACTATCATCTCAAATTTGCGTGAGGTATGCCTGTTAACCTCACGAGTTTTCAATGGAGTTCTCTGATAAACGAGCAAACAAATCAACAAAAAAAACCACCCCAGAGCTGAAATGTTCATCTTCTAGCCCTTTGGTAAGGGTCATTAAATTTTGCCCTCATTTAAAGAACAGAGAAATTATTCAATTGAGTGCAGCTCCAAGGGTGGGTCTGGCAAGAGTCTTCACGTACTTGTTCTGTGAGTTACTGAAGCTGAGCAGAGAGATCCCTGGTCAGAGAGATCCCTGGTCAGCTGCCCAGGCAGCTGGTGAGCTCTGGGCCACCTCGCAGCAGGTTAGCAGATGAGGGGTGCTGAGAGAGAAAAGGGAGAGCCTTTTGTTTCCCTTACAATGAAGATGCAGATTGCAGCCAGCTATGGCAGCCAAATGGCACTGACAGCTGTGCTTTGGCGTGGTGGGCCAAAGGGAAAAGGGAGAACCCACAACTGAGACACCATTGACGTAACTCGTGTGATGAGGGCTCACATCTTTAAAATGGTAATTTATTGCCGCTGTTCTTCAAAGGATAATTCAGTGGAAGATCATCCCTCAGATGTTAAATTATTTCCATTCCTGGGCAGGAAACATTATTTTATTAATCACTATTTTTCCTTCCTGAAATGCCATTTGTGCTTGAGTTTAACTGGAGGCTTGAAAAAGAGACTTATATACAAAAGTCTGTTTTCTGAAAGTCTGTGGTTCTCTTGTATAATAGTCTGTTAGGCTATGGCAAAGGAATAGCTTCCTATTAGGAAGTTTTTGTGGGTTTTTGGTTTGGTTTTGGTTTTTTTTTTTGCTTTGCAGTACTATTTTTAAAGCATGGATGATAAGCCAAAAAAGCTTGTTTTTCCTCTAGTAAGATTTTTCTGTAACATATTTAACCTCCTTAGGTCACAGAGCACAAATCCCAAGGTCACTGTGCAATCACTTTTTGCCTACTGAACTTGCCTGCTGCTTTGCTTTATTTCTCTCTAAGGAAGTTGTATATGCAACATTTGTTTTCTTCACATCTCTCTGAGTCTGAAGGCTGAGTCAAGAGAAGCACAAGAAAATATACATGCCTAGCTATAGGTGGCTCTCTCAGGCAGCGTTAGGTACTTTTGTTTAGCCTACAGGGTTTGTTCTGCTGCTTCAGCGAGCTATAGCAGTTCTCTCTAGATAACGCAGTGTAATTTAGTCCAATAGCCCTTAGGAAATAAGAGCCATCTGTACAAGCCCAAATTTAACAAAGTATGGGTAGTTTAAAGGAGGTAGGTGTCCATGGGTTATCCCACGTTTCTCAGCTGGAACTTAGTGGCCATATCCAGCCCTGCAGTCAATTATCTGAGTCCCTGCCATCCTACCCAGTTCTCCATGGTCTCTCTTCACATTTGAGTGATTTCACTACGAACATGACAGCCATACTGCTCAGACCAGAGCCCAATGTCTGCTTCAGACAGTGGCCAAACAGTAGCAGATGTTTAGAGATGAATGTAAGGACAGGGCAGTCATAAAGGTTACATTCCCGCTATCCTTTCCTGGCCTCTGACAATCTGCATCTCAGTTGCTTCCTGAGCCAGAAGTGGTCTCTTCGTATTTATTAATATTTTCCTGCTGTGAGTTTGTCTACTGACTTTTTGAACCCGCAAAAATTTTTATCATCTGCAACTTTCCAAGGCAATGAGTTCCATTGCCTTGCTGTGCTCTGTGTGAGAAACATCTCTTTTTGCTTGTCTGGAAAATGTCACCTTCCCCTGTGTTCTTGTGGTGGAGAAACCAGAGAATCATCCTTGCCTGTTCTTTTCTTGTGCTCACTTTTGCTTCTGTGTAACCTTGGCACAGCAATACATACTGGGAGAATGGAACCTCCTGCTTTTCTTCACATAGCCTGTCCAGGACACGCACTAGACACAGTTCTGAAAAATAACATTTCATTAAGATCTGAGGCATGCCCAGACAAAAAGGCCAGGCACCACAGCTTCAGGAGCTGAAATTAATCTTGCTCAATGCCATGCTAATTTTGCACAAAGATGACAAATCATCCAATCTTGAGAGTGGTCACTGGGTGCTCTACAAAAATTAAAAATGCCTTTTGTGTCTTGTGGGGTCTCTGGACCCATTCTATGTAAAATAATGCAAAAATATGACAGAGAAACCAGCTCCAAGATTCAGTGCCTCCCTTATTTCAAGTGGGCGTTTTCTGGAATGAAAGCCAGCACAAGGCTGACAGAACACTTGGTAAAAGGGTTTCAAAACTAAAGCTCGCAAGACACTTTTTACAGGTTCTTTTAAGATGCCTTTATAACTTTGTTTCAAGGATCTCAGAGGCTTTCACAAAGTGTAAGTCTACACTTGCAGAAACTGCCAGACACCTCAGAAGAACTAAGAAAAGAGGGAGAAATTTCCAAAGGCACTAATTGCATTTAGACACTTCATTCCTGTTCAAAAGCCAATAGGGCTGATTGCTGACTTCCAAATTTACTGGTTTTACTCGAAAGTTTTATTCAGATATTCTTGAAACAACCTTGTAATTTCTAAACTCACATCTAAACTGGAAAGTGTACTTCAGTTGAGTGCCAATTGAACCTTGGCCACGCTTTTCCTTTGTGGAAATGAGCGCTCTGAAATTACAGAATCACAGAATCAACAAGGTTGGAAAAGATCTCTGAGGTAGTCTCTGCCTGGATTCAAAATTTAAGGTCCTACTTGTATTGTAGGAGTTGCATCGCAAGGAGCAATCAGCAATTGTATGCTGTAGTTCAGAAAAGGCAGAGACACGGCTTACCTAGTTTGGAATTCGGTCAGGATTTTGAGGCTACCACTCCTGTACCATCCCTGAGATAACTATTTGGAAATGCCATTTTTTAGAATAATGTTTTTTCACCTGAAAGACAGAGAATGTAAGGTGCTGTCCTTCTACAGTAGAAGTGTTCCATACTTTTCTCTAAATAAAAATAGGTATTCACTTCCCATCAGATTAACATCACCTTTTTTTAAAAAAAAAAAAAACAAAACCAGTCAAATATTTATTTCTTGTCACAACCCTTAATTTTTGAACTCAAAGAATATTGTCATATCCTGAATTCAATTTAACCTTCTCAGGAGGACTGGGCTTTCCTGTTCAGTAACCACATGAGATGTTCTTCTCCATTGGCCAGAGTTGAAACTAATAGGCATGGCATGTTTGCTTATCTCTTATCTCTGGGGTTAGATTGCTGCTGTCAGCTTCTCCCTTGTTATCTGGCTGCTGCTACTGCTCACTCAGTTGTGCAGGGATGTCAGTTCCATTAATAACCTGAGCACCGTGCAAACAGATAGTGGAAAACAGGTGAAGGGAGAGGAAATTGTATTTAACCTTGATCTCACAGCTGTCATTTTTCAGCCTCTGCCACAATTCCATAAGGCCAGAATGGGTGTCTGACATCAAAACACTTCTGACAAATCTCATGCTTGAAATAGAAGGAGGCAGATGGACAGACACACCTGCAGATGCTCAGGGACCAGGGTGAATCTGAAGCTTTTGTGGCAGAAATGCCACATGAAAGCATTGGTATGCTAAAAGACAGATTAATTCTTCCAAAGGGCAAGAGATCCTGCACCACCCTTGGAAGTCTTGCACAGTTTCAGCTTTAAATTTCATTATCTTTTTTGTTTTAACAAGTAAACCTGTCTCCTGTAGAGGTACAGTTACAAAGACAATGCAGTGCCCCAACTCAGCCATAACAGATATTGAGGTACGAGAGACCCATTCTCTGTATGGAGAAGTCTACAGGGGCATGCTCAGGTAACTACTTAGCATTCCCTCTCTATTTCCAGTAAATGTGCATTTCCTGGCCGTGGTGATCTCCATGTCCTGTATATGCCCACCTGAGCCAGTGAGAGGCAAGGACCTCAGCAGGGCAGGGCCATGGGCTGGCACTGCGCCGTGGACCCTCATTCTTGGGCACCGAGCTGCCCATGGCCAGCAGCCATAGCTAGCAGCACTCTAACTCGCTCAGGTATTGCACCAGTCGTGGAGGTCTGAAGCAAAGTTGTGAAATGTTTACATGGCTTTGGGTACTGGTGTTGCTGGAGTTTACTTTTAAAGGAGTTTTACCTCAAGGAGGTCATCAGACTCAGGAACTTGTTCCTTTAGTGGCCTTTCAGAAGCCAGCATGCTATGCCCAAGAGTATAGGTTTCCTCAGCTGCCCTCATTTGAGAGGGAGCTGTGAGATGTCTTGTACTCAGTTTCCTGCTTATTTGGTGAGCTTCATCAATGTGAAAATATATAGATATGATTTATTTAAAAATATGTAAAGATTTGGAATGGAGAAGAATTTGGTCTTGAGTAGAAAGGAGAGAATTTCCTTCATATGGTTTTTCTGTATTCTGCAGCCTATGTTTTGGTCCATGTATGCATCTGCTTTTCCCCCTGTATTACAAGGCATGGATAACTGATAGTGACACACTTACTGGTACAGTGCTGGTCAGGGTTCCTGTTCAAGCAAAAAGAATTTCTCCTCAGAGATAAAACATGCGAGTCCTGAGCAATGCTTCTGTTTAGGTTCTCAGTCACTATTTCAGTTTGAGTAGTGTTAAAAGGAGTCTGCCATATCTGGTCCCAGCTGTATCAAGACTGCAACTGAAGCTCTCTTGTGAAAAGAGAAATGAGAAGGATGCTATTCATTATGTATATAAAAAATAAATAAAAATTGCTCTGCAACCTTTGCTTAACCTTGAAAATGCTAAATGAACATGAACTGATGCAAGCAGAGGCTAAGGTCAGAAGTTGTCCCTTTCTGGAAAAGGTTATTCAGATTTGTGCATAAAACTGAAAGAGAAACACTGTGATAAATCATATCCCACGTAGTTGTGATGGGAAAAGATTTTCCTTGCCCTTTCCTGGTCTCTGGGACTGCCCCTCTCTCAGTATTTGGTGTCAGAGGTCTCTTCAGCACACTGGGGTTTGTGTCTCTGGGCACTTGTATGTTGCCAGTGCAGTGGTTTTTTTAAGCCTGCTGTTTGCCCAGAGCTCATACCAAAACAGCAGAAAAGATTTTTGCAGTGAGGTGGATGTGTTTCTAGCAAGAGATGGGATGAAAGTGGGAGTATGGATCAACTCATGAGGTGCTTTGGGGGGTGAGCAATGAAAGGAGTCCAGGAAGGTGTTTCTATGGAAAATGCAACATCATAATTTCTGCATCTTACCAACAAGACAAAGCCCAGCCAAAGATAGCTTTTTCTTTGTGCCATTGCAAATCCTTAGGATTCTGGTGCAAGATTTGTTCAGAAAGGATATCTAAGGTAACTTGAAAACACAAAGAGAATTTTCCGTTGGGAAAGTATTAGGTTGTTTGGTTTTAGTTTTTTTTGTTTTGTTGTAAGAGACAGTTGTGTTAGAAAACATAGAGCATTTCTGGAAAATAAGGCAGGAGAAGGTATGGTTGTCTGAACTGCTAAGTATCTATCCAAGCTTAGCCCTGGTGCATGAGCTATTAGAGCCTTGTCAAAGGCAGCTTAGCAGCATATTCCATGGGGCATCTATATGCCAGCATGATACCAGCGATAGTCTGTGCCTTCAGACCACAACACTTGCTTCTGGCTTGTTTAACGTGCAGCTGGAGGAGCTCCCAGCTGTCCACACATAGTCATGCCCTAAGTGGTCCATGGGTGTGGAGAAATCCCCATGCTGGAGCAGATTTGTCACTGCTGGCATGGTGGCATGATGCCATAGCTGAGTCATTTTGCATCCCTGGAAATCATCCTTTTTTCTTGTCCATGAGCATCATTCCAGCTCCACTGAGAATCCAAAGACCCTTAGAACTGACCAAGGTGCTTTGGAAAGGAATGGTGTTAAAAGGTGTTAAACACATCCTCTGCCAGGAACTTGGTTGTGCTGGTCTGCAGTATAGGTGTACTTAAGTACTGTATAATCAAAGATAACTGTGTGCCACAAAGAAATGTATTGAATTTACAGACCTGTGGTTCTGTTCATGAAAGACAGAATTTGTCTGTCATATAAAATACTCAGTGTATAATGGAATCATGGCAATGATTGTAGCAGAGATTAGAAATGGAAAATGGAATTAAAATATAATGGGGAAAGGAATTATTTTTCTTAGCAAAATTAAAGCAGAGCTGGAAGCAGAATGAGTCTGGAACCAAGATGGTAGGAGAAAATATATGTAGGTCTATTAGTTGTACAGCTGCATTGAACTGAGAAGTTATGCTTATGAAAATATCCATCAATTAGTATATTTATATAAGTAAAACTGAAATAAATTTACTATTTTCCTACTTTCTGTGACTTAGTCCAGTTCTACTGCTAAAAAAATTAATAATTTAATGTGGGATTAGTTTAAACTGAGAAGTTAATTCCAGTGAAACTATGTTACAATGAACCAATGACTGAGTCTCTGAATTCCAGAGAGCCAGAGCAAAAGGGATCAAGGACAGGAAAGGGTGGCCCTGATGTACATTGTTGCTTTTTATGGCTCTTCAGTCCATGGTAGTCCTATTAAACTTTTAGGTGCTTGTGTCTTTATGGTTGTATAATAATATTTTCTTGCTAGATAGTAGCTATTAAGACTGAACATATAATCCCAATGAACAGTTTGCTTAGGAATTGCTGTGTCCCTTTTCCTCTCTGTTTCCTAGGATTATAATGTATGGTATGGTATTTTTAAGTGTATTAGGTAGTATTTTCTTCTCAGTAAGTTTTCTCTGAGTGGGGCTTTGGTTTCAAAAGACAATTGAGAGGAGGAGGTAACTGGTGTGTCACATAACTCTTCTCCACGTTCCCATATCATGTGTCCCCAGAAATTTGCTTAGAATTATCATAGAATCATAGAATTGATTGGGTTGGAAAAGACCTCAGAGATCATCAAGTCCAACCCTTGGTCCAACTCCAGTCAGTTTACTAGATCATGGCACCCAGTGCCACGTCCAATCTCAGTTCAAAAACCTCCAGGGACGGGGAATCTACCACCTCTCTGGGCAGGCCATTCCAATGCCTGATTACTCTCTCTGTAAAGAATTTCTTTCTAATATCCAACTTAAATTTCCCCTGGCAGAGCTTAAGCCCATGCCCTCTTGTCCTATTGCTGACTGTCTGGGAGAAGAGACCAACCCCCACCTGGCTATAACCTCCCTTCAGGTAGTTATAGAGAGTGATGAGGTCACCTCTAAGCCTCCTCTTCTCCAGACTAAACAACCCCAGCTCCCTCAGCCTCTCCTCACAGGACTTGTGTTCTAGTCCCTTCACCAGCCTTGTTGCTCTTCTCTGGACCCGCTCCAGCACCTCAATATCTTTCCTGAACTGAGGGGCCCAGAACTGAACACAATACTCAAGGTGTGGCCTCACCAATGCAGAGTACAGGGGAAGGAACTTGCTTGTGCAAGTTCCAGCAATTGCTGAGTCTCCCCATGTAGTGGGTGAGTGATTCACTGATCTGGAGGAAAATTGGCTGGGGTAAAACTTGGTTAGATTGCTGCTGTGTTAGTGAGTCTCACAGAAAGATGTGGCAAGGAGCTGAGGCAGCCTTTGGAGGCTGTGGGTGCAGGAAGCATGAGCAGACGTATGGACAAAGTGAACAGATGAGAGGAACAGGGAAGAAGAGTGAGGACTAGGACACTATTTTCATTTGGCAGCACAAAGCTGTTAAATGTACTCTGCTGCTTTTTAAATTACAATGTGTATTTAACTAAAAGCAATTTTGTATGTATGTGATGGGTGCCATTATTCACTTAAGTCACTACATTTGTTTTTTTCCCCCCTGGCCTCAAGCTATTACAAGAATGGAATAATAGGTGCATTTTCCATCTTCATAATCAATTATTTTAGAGCATTCAAAACAATTACTGTAATGCGGAGGGGATGGTTATGGTGCTGTGTGAGGTGGTGGTATGTGAATTATTATTAAATGAAACACTAGTTCTTGAAAAGTCTACACAGTTTCTATTATTCTATTATTGTGACATGCAAATAAAAGAGGATGGTTAAAGCCAAGGTTTAAAAATAAATAGTTTAATAATTATCTATATTCTGGAATATGTATTACAGACAGCTCACTGCAGATCAAGTACTGTTAAAAATTGTCATTTCATGCCAAGTGTGTGTGTTTGAGTTGCCTCTTCACTTTTGATTGTAGTTGACAATGTGCAAATCCCTGACATTTCATGTGGTCCCACAAAGGAAATCCTATGCGTCATTAAGGTGAGCCCAGTCCATCTCTCACTCAAGTTGATGGGACACTTCCTACTGACATCTGTAGGATTGGGCTTTAGTCCTGTGATGGAACTTTTCTGTATTTTGCCATGATCCATCACTCTATTTTCCCAGCTTTTCTATACATAAAACCTAGTTAGATGCAGTGATATTTAGGCAGCAGTTTTGCCAGATGGCTCTTGAATCATCTGTTTTCATTGAAAAATGAAAAGACCAGACATGTACATAAAGGC
The DNA here is from genome assembly GCA_013396735.1 of Grallaria varia. Lineage (NCBI taxonomy): Eukaryota > Metazoa > Chordata > Aves > Passeriformes > Formicariidae > Grallaria > Grallaria varia. Next base: position 167,505 of record VWZG01005229.1, read on the forward strand.
TGAATTAATCTTTGTAATTAAATGGAACATTACTTTGCCGTGAATTATTTTAGCTTTCAGAATGTATTTCATGCTAATTTTTCAGGGAACTCTAATTGTATTAATTTTTTATTTATTTAGAAGCTTGAAAATGATCTTCACAAAGTTATTTTGAGTCAAGTTGATATACCAAGCTGTGTCAGACCCATAAAACTTTGTCATGAGTGAAAGATGTGTTTTGGTTTGGTTTTTTTTCTTTACAGTAAGTACAATTCGTCAATACTTAGTATTTCTAGCATATAAAATATCTGAATCATACTCTGTGTGGCAAAAAAAGGCTCTCAGAAGGCACACATGCTTGATGTCAAATGAGGATTTGAATAGACTGGAAATTGGGATGCTTTGGAGCATTGAAACACATGTGCATTCCCACGTTGGCAAGTTGTTAAGTCAAGAGTGAAAGGTCTTTTATTATTTTGTTTCCGTAGTAAACTGACTTGAAGAGCTCTCAGAAAGGCACACTGATTGTAAAATCTCAGCTGTGTTGAAGTCAGTGGGGAAACTTCCATGCATGATGAGAGGAGGGAGTAGTCCAACTCTGGGTCTGCTGCTCCAGAGCCTGCTCTCTCTGGCTGCTGGGGTGGAAAACACTTACTCTAAAGTGAGCTGCTTCTCTGTGTCATCCCCTGCGAGAGCCTCTTGCTTTTGATGGCAGGAGATCGGTCCTGCAGTGATGAGTTTTCTTAATTTACTGAATGTAGGCTGTGTGCTTAACAATCGCTGGGGGAAATACCCCATTGCCCCTTTTCTTCCTGTGCACATGGCTATTTAATATGCAAATTAGTGAAAGGAATTAAATGAGCCTTTAAGCCATAAAACTGTGCATGGTGTGTTTATGGTGGATTCACGTGCAATTACCACATGGCTGGTTCCTGTACGTTTGTCTCATTTCATTTGACTTCCCTGTATGCATGTGCATGCCTCCTGGAATGCTGGTCTTTTAAACATGATTTTAGTCTTATCAAGGGGAAAATACCGACATCATTAGCAAAGAGCAAGGCAGTTGTAGAAGAGATTTCTCCCTTCTTGTGCTGGATAAATAAGGAGTCTTCAAACTGCTGTTAAACAGTACACAAGTGAACAGAAAAGATAGGCATGGAAATAAGATTTCTAGTATGCAAATTCAGAAACCTGCTGTTAATGTGATACTTTCTAACATGTCAGTCGTGTAAATAAATTGGGCTGTGTGCTGGGCTCGGCTGAAGATGTTTGCACCTGACGCAAAGCCCCTAGGAGAAGTCCCAGTTGAAGGGATTCCCAAGGACTTCAGAGGCTTCCTATGGCCTCTCATGGGTTCTTCTCTGTCAGCATCAGCTTTGTCTTATTTGCTCAGGTCTGTAAACCGCACATATTGTGGTAACGATTTTAAAGTAACAAATGGAATAAAATAACATTTTTCCCTTCTCTCTCTCTCCCTCTCTCTCACAAAACACAGACAGCTTTAGACATTGATAAAGCATCAAAGTACTAGAAGCAGCATTGCCTTTTGAGTTTACTTTCAAAAATCTATTTGAGACAAACTCTGTTATTTACTAGGGTTTTTTATAGCCTTTAGAAAACATACGTCAGTAGTGTCCAACTATTTTATTTTCATGCTTAGTAATCTCAATCTCGTGTCACAAAGCAAGGGTATGTGTCATCTGACAAGTGTGCCCAGCTTTCCTGAGGTAGTGTGGCTGAAAGAACTCTTCCCGTCTTCCTTTCCTAATGCAGCAGGGTCATGAAAAGAGTAAAAGGTTAAAGTGTCACTAAAATAAAATTAAAAAAAAAAGTCAAATATTAATTGTATGGTTACTTGTTAGATTATGGGATTATATATAATCTTTAGTTCAACCCATGTCAGACCAGCCATTAAGGAGCCTGGAGGCATCGTCTCCCCTTAGAGATGCTTGGTTAAGCAGTGAGGTCTAAAAGGGCCAAAACTTGGCAGTCCCAAGCTCCTGCTCTGTGGAGGCTGCTGTGGAAGAAGAGATTGAGATGGATGTGGCAGATATTCCACAAAGATCCCAAAATGTCCATGTGGTGGAGAAGGACATAATTTTGGTCACAACCAATTAGCACCATGTGCTTAAGGGCAGAGCCCATCTCTCAGCAAAGAAGCACTGCCAGACCTAGGTTGGCTTTATACTCCTTTTCATTTACAGCCAGTGAGGCATGACTTTATTTGCTTCTATTTGGAAGGCAGTCTACAAATTAAGAGTGCTTTGAAAGGATGCAATCTAGCTCAAAACAAAAAATGTTCTTTTATGTGCCAAAACAGGATCAACAATTTTTGATTGACATTGTACTGGCTAAATCATTAGTAAAATGGCATTGTATTGACACAGTTAATCCTTACATTTGCTTTAAAACCACTGTTGTTTCTTTTTGAAAGTTGCACTATAAATTGTTTTTAAAGTGTTTATTCCTCATCATATAAGTCAATCTTTAAATTAAATCTGTTTAATTCAAATCCTAAGGTGTTCAGTTAAGTAGATTCAACACAGAGGTTACTGTAAGTGATTCATATGGGTGCTCTGGAACTCAAGAAGAGCACTTGAGATTTACCAAACTTGTTTAAGCAGCTGACTTAGTAGAAACTAAAACTGCTCTTTCCTTTTTCAAGGCTACTTTTAACTAGGATTTAAACATGGGAAATGATAAAGGGAATTTTCCAGTTCCTGCCAAGTTCAGTCACTTGGACCTGACAACACCACCAGGAAAAAAAATTAGACACTCCTGATTACATACAAACGTGCTCCCCCCCCAGCTTTTTATTCTCCCCCCCCCCCCCCAGCGTTTAAATTATCTTGAAAGACTGATGAACCTTCTGGAAAACTGAGAAAACATTCTGTTGAGACCTAATTTGGCTCATTTCATATTTCCCATTCAGCATTTTTCTTCCATTCCTTTTTTTTATCGCTAGGGCAATTTGCATGACAATGGGATCTTTCTTGCTTAAGAGATCATCTGCTCCTGCTGCTAATTTCCTACCTGAAGTTATCTTCTGTTTGTGACATCTTAATTATCTCAACCACAATTAATTGTGATGTCACAAATGGAGGATTATGACTTTGGGTTGGAAATGAGATTGAGAAATTGAAGGAGTTTGTAGAAGCAAAGAGGCCTTTCTTCTTGAAAAATACAAGAAGAGGCACAATTATTTTGGTTAAATGGAGGGAATACTCCCTTAGCTTCCTTGTTGCAGTTGTGGAACAGAGATTTCTAATTCTTGCTGTCATAGGAGGCCCTGTTGTATTGAGATACTGCAGAGGGGCAGAAAAGGGAAAGGATGTAATTGTGCAGGAAGAGGAATCTTCCCTTGAGCAATCACTCCCTAAAGCAAGAGGGAAATAGAAGTTGGTGAACCCCAGAGAGGTCCAGGCTCTGCTCGCAGAGAGCAGAATGCAGGGTTGGTATGGCTGCAGTTGGTTTAAAGGTCAATTAATTTATTGCATTTCATATCTTGCAATATTAATTGAGTTTTACCATCTGAGTTTGAAGAACAAATTTCCAGAAGAGTGCTTCTTGAGGGCTGGAGGGAATTCCAAAGACTTATGGAGAAACTGCATTCAGCATCCTGAAAACATGGAAAGTGCAAGCTTAGTGCTACCCTAGAACACCATGGCTTGAATTTATTTTACGGGTTGTCACATTTCATATCTCGGTATGTAGTCTTGTCTTTTTGTATTCTTGCTTTTCTTCTGGAAACTTCTTGTTTCCACAGAGATTCTGGGTAAAATAAGGCCTGCTGGTGTCTCTATGAGAATATTACTCAGGCTGTTTATACACTCACACCATGATTTACAAAATGGGAATACTCATCTACAGCTACTATCACTTCACACTGGAGTGTTGACACAGATTTTGCGTAAATGCCAGGACCAAGTCAAGACTAAATGAGGAAAAAAAGCGAAGTTAATGAAAAGTGAAGTGTCTTATTTTAACACCCTAACATTAGGGAAAGGGCAAAGACTGTAAAGTAAGGGGGCAAAACTGGAGAACTAAACAAAGATTTGTCCTTTGTCAATGGAAATACAGCAGTCTGCACTTGCTGGGACCAGGGTGCCTTCACATCTGTGTATCAAATCTGGAAGTGTCCCAGCCACTGTGCCATGGGGAAACAGGCCGTTTCTTGTCAGCCTTTGGAAAACATTGTAAAAACAGGCGTTTGACCATCTGATTAACACAAAAACTGGTAGGAAAATCAGCTGTTAAGATTTTGCACTCCAACATGTTGCTGCAAGTACACAAAAGCTCTGCAGGCAACAACAGACCCACTGTGATAATCTGACAACAGAATCTGGACCCTCTGCGTTGTGATGCTGAACTCATTTGTGGCGCCAAGTTTACCTTGTAGGCAAGTTGGTTTGAAGTAAAATTCGGATGCCTTCAGGGAAGCCTAATAATGCAAAATGGAAACAGAGCAGGGGAAAAAAAAAAGCTGTACGCTGATAAGTAGTTTTATCTGTCAACACCTTTTTTCTCATTTTCTTTTTCAAAGGCAAAAGCAGTTATGGCAAAAGTTGGTTACCCTCAGTTTATAATGAATGACACATATATTAATGAAGACATCAAAACAGTAAGTGTCAGACTTGCGGCTTTCTTCATTTACATATTGCAGCTATTCTTTGCTCTGTTTCACTCCTGTCTAAAATCAAAGGTTGTCTTTTGTTTGGCATGCACATGGAGTTGTGCTTGCCTGGTTATTTTAATTTTATTTTTAATTAAGTGTGCTAGTTCTCAGATCTAAATTGTCAGTGCTGGTGTGCCTAAGTGAGATCATGTAGCTTGCTGGGACTAAAATGTCCCTGGCTGCAAAGAACCTTCCTGATACTAAGGATTTTAAAGGTTAAACATGCACTGTAATAAATTTTTTCATTTAATTATAAAAATGGAACAAACCAAAAGCATTTCTTCTCAAAATAATGGTCTTCAAAAACACAACAAGCATTTAACCTCAGAATATTACAAATTATGAAGCCCTACATATTGGCTCTCCAGCTTATGAATTTTATTTATGATTGTTGCTTATAATTGTGCCAGGAGGTCCTAACCAATGTATAGGCCTCTTGTGCTGGGTGCTGGACAAAGATACTGTGGGGGGGACTCCTTCCTGACCCAGTATCTGTTCAGCCTAAGGCAGGAAGGCGAAGGATTAGTAATAATAACAATGTATTTTACCATTTTCCAGTTGTGGCATGCATGTGGTAAATTGTGTTACTGAAAGTCTCAGGCAAAGTAGAATCACAGATTCAATCCTGAACCAGTAAAATACAGGAGACAGTCATCTTTGCCAGAGCACACAAACAAACATTAAAGAGAGGCCTAGTTTATTGAGAAAACTTTGAAGAACCGTCTCTACCAACCTAGTCCTTGTTTGTGGGAAGTGCAAGGTGAGATGGTACCCTGAAGACCGTGTAATGAGACAGAGCATTTGCCCAGAAGAGTGGCAATGTCTGGTGAAAAATACTTATTAAACACAGTTCCAAACCCATCATTTACACCTGAAGTGCAACTTTCTCTCAAGTCCTTGGATTGTTTTAAACTGATGACAGGGATATCATCTGGATTTATAAACTATTAATTATCCTTTTTTTTTCTTGCATGGTTAGTTGTATGTGGGTGTCTTATTGCTATTAGATTTGGAAGCTTATGGAAGCAAGGAGCCCTTTGGCTGTAAATATTTAATGTGAGAAACAGTAGGAAAGCAGTGGCAGAACCCTCAGAGGGCACAGAGTATGAAATATTTGTTATAAAATGTAAAGCAAACTGAAAAAGTGATCTTCATTACATTGTTGGAATTGGTTTTAAAATGCAATTTTAAAAACAAAAGTAGAAGTAAGCCTAATTCCTCCTGGAAAAGATGCTCTCTTAATAGTAGCCACAAAATGTGCAGTCTGCAATTCACTGTTGGGTGCTCATGATTCCTTCATCAGCCTTCTGCACAGGGAAGAGCTTTTCCAGAGTTCCAGACCCTTGTGTACATCTGTTCTGCTACTGTTTTTTACCTAAGCTCATAAAATATTTATTCTTCCTACCAAGTGTGAAAATTTTACTTGCTTTGATAATTGCTAAAAAATTAGGTGATTATCTTGTATCAAATAAAAGTTATGCTTTTCATGTCAGCTTTTGTTTCTTTGGACATGCTTTTAAAATGTCTGTTCTTTATCCATACAGCTGAAGTTTACAGAAAGTGACTATTTTGGCAACGTATTGCAAACTCGCAAATACGCAGCCCAATCTGATTTCTACTGGCTTAGAAAAGAAGTTCCAAAGACAGAGTAAGTAGACAAAAGGCAAATTTACATACTCTTCTAACAATGTTTTAATTCATATTTTTTAATTTATACAACAAATACTATTGTAGATTAAGTTTGAATATAAATACATACATACATATATATATATATATATGTATATATATAAAATGACACAAAAAGCCTATGGGCCACCCCCCTGTTATTCAGAAACTCCTGTGCATTTTTTTTTTAAGTTCTAGGTATCCCTTTTTGGATTCACAGTAGTCATATTCTTGCATCTTAAACTTAATTCAATGGAAAAAGGGGTAATTGAATCACAATTAAAAATGGATTATGTCCCTTGGTCACAGTTAGATTTTGAAATGGTTCAGCAGGGATTTCTGAAATAAATTTTGTAAGAATGAAACCCTTAGTATGAGATAATGTTATTATTAGTAAAATAAATCAGCATTGTTAGTTACCTGCTGTTGGTAGCAATGATACAGAATGAAACATAATTTAATTTACATATGTTATTTTTATTTATTTGTAAACATGAGAGTACAGATTGTGTCACAAACTGTCATAAAATACATGAGAGAATCAGTTTCTCTTTTTACTGGTAGGTAATCAAATCCTTAAAATGCAAATTAAAACCTAAGCAGAACTTAATTAGTCTAATCATGCTACTTAAAAATGATTCCTTCTACACACAGACTTTGAAATCGGTGCTGCTTCTGTGGTGGTATTTCCTTAGGACTCCAGAAAGCCCTACTGAAACTGAGCCATACCTTGTTCCAGCGGTGGCTCTGGGTTGTCTGTGAGGCAGGTAGGGGATGTCAGCAGGACAGACGCAGGCTGCTCCTGGTTAGAGTGTTGTAATTTGGCCCCATATCTTCAAGGGTTATTTATAACTTAATTTTAGTAGTGAATTTTACCCTCTCTTCACAGCTTTCTCTGACATCGCACTGGTTAATCCCAGGGGATGATTTTAGGGATTTTCCTGGATGTCAGGGCTAGACCATGATTGTACATTCTCTTCAGAGTAAGCGTTCCATGAAAGCAGTGAAATAGCATTTGCCTCTCTATAGCAATGGTGCTGAGCAACCTCCTCCTCGTGGCCAGAGTTGGGGCAGCACTAATGCAGACTGTGTAGATTCTTGGCACGATGGGGAAACTCCCCTGCAAGGAAATCAACTGGTAGATAGTCCCTGACTCAGGGACTGTAGTCTGAGAACTGCAGCGTGGGTATGCTTAAATAAGGAAGGTTTTATCCAATTGCCCACTACCATAGAACACTTTTACATGCTCATCTTCAGCATCTTATTTCCAGGACTACATAACAGCCAGCCCCCTCAGCACCTTTGTTGTGCTTTTCTTGTCACCCCTTAGGGCACATTCTAGCCTGAGGGATGCCAGTTCGATTTTTGGTCTCTTTCCTTTGTTATCACAGCTATATGCTCTGCCTTCTGCAGGACTGCAGGTAATCTTCGCCTGAGCCCTGGTTGGGAGGTATAATCAGAGGTCCTGCTGGGAGATTATTCTGTCTCTGCAACTGCTCAGTGGTAGAAAAGGGCTCTGAAAGTGGTGTCACTCTGTCTGCTGAGGGGTACTGAGGCACAGAGAGTTATTGCGCCTCAAGTAAATGTTTAAAATGGTATTAAAATAAACCAATGACTCTCACTCATCGATCTGAGGCACAGCCACAAAAATATCAGCCACTTTTTAGCCCCTTGCCACTTTAAAATGATCATACTCTACTGCTTTCTGATTCTCTCTCCTCTCCTCTCCTCTCCTCTCCTCTCCTCTCCTCTCCTCTCCT
>VWZG01005229.1:175880-309478 GCA_013396735.1 Grallaria varia
TCCTCTCCTCTCCTCTCCTCTCCTTCCCTTTTCCTTCCTTCCTTTTCTTTCTTCCTTCCTTCCCTTTTTCTTTTCTTTCTCTCCCTTCCTTCCTCCCTCCCTCCCTCTTTCTCTCTATTTTTTCCCTGTTTTTTAGTAACTTTTAGCATGGCCTTTATATTTAGAGAGAGATATAACAATATCATCGAAGTTGTGGACTGAAAAAAAATTAAGAAAATAAGTGTTTAAGGAAATAAGTTACCAGCTAGTAAAGTAATATTACACCCCAAAAGTAAAACACTATATCTTTTAGCAGACTGTCCATGTTTCTCAACAATATTATTTTAAACTGGAACCACTTTCCTCAGCATGGACAACTAAATGGAAAATTGAAATGATGGTTCGCTCAAAGCACCAGGGAAACTCCGTAAGGGGATGGACAGAGGAGCTGGGGAATACAAAACAGAGGGGTTTGATAAAAGAAGGAGGAATGTGGAAATCAAAGTAGAAATGAATTATTTTTGAAATTCAACAGGTTTTTTATCTAAAAAGAGAAAAAAAAAAACCAACCAAAACCTAGCAAAACTAACTATCACAATTCTTTGTTCTCTGCTCAGCTCCCTCCATCCCTGGCAGCTATCTGCCTGACAGGAAAAAGGAGCATGTAGAAAGTCAGATGAGGCATTGCTCAGGGTGTGGATGGGGCACCTACTGGTATGAAAAGGCTGTGACAAGGTACTGGGGTGCAGGAGTTGCCTGTCCCGCCCATCCCAGTAGCCAGACTCCCCTGTGGGCACCACGGCTGTGGGAGGAGTAACTTGCTGTCCTCAACACCCGCTTTGGGTGCCAGCTGTCATCTTCACAGCTGGCTGGGGACATGGCTGTCATCTTCACAGCTGGCTCTATCCAACAAGAAAAAAGTGCTCAGGTGTCAGCAGAGAGACAAACAAAAGAGGCTTGTGCAACAGCTGAGGAGTGCGATGCACAGAACAGCACAGGTTAGATTGAGAGGGGTGAACGGAGGAGGTGGGGCTGGAAGGGGGCAGTGGGGGAGGAGGAGAACCAGGTAAGAAGGCAATTATTATAACCGAGCTGAGACACAGCTAGAGCAGAGGGAAGTGAAAGGCATTACTGAGGGAAGCCATTTCCATGTGAAAGGGAGAAATAAAGGAGAGTTGGGGTTTTAGTTGCATTTACTTATCCATCTGTCATGCCTTGCACATTCATAAATACATGTGTATATATACAAACACATCTGATGCACCTTTTTATCAGTGATTGAGTCTGTCCTTCTTAACACTGATATCACACTTGTAAATAAGAAGGCATCAGAGGATTTCTTGGGCATGCCACTTCATTATGATTCATCTCTCTCCTTTGAAGGCAGGACAATCTAAGATTTTTAGATCGGGCCAAATCATTCATTTTTCACTCAGCTTTCAGTGCTGGTAATGTAGACATCTGGTATCCCTGTAAGAGGACACAAAGGAGGTATGGTATGAGAGGATTCTTGGGTCTCCTCCAGGACCTATTCATGTTTTTCTTGACCAGACACTGTTGTTGGTAAGCCTTGGCTCTTGGTTTGACTCAAAGGAGTGCAACTCTTGAGTCGTGCTGGGTTGGATGCCATTAAGGACAGTGTAAAAGCTCCTTCTGAAAAAAGGAAAAAGCACCCATGAAGAACACTGGGCAGGCTGTTGTCTGTTGGAGAGACACTGCTGGAGAGCTCAGAAATTGTGTGGGTGGGACCTGCCCTGGAGAGGAGAAGCTGGAAATGAGCCTCCTGGAGCCTTGTCCGGGTCTTTGAACCTCCTTTTAAGCAGTGAAGTGGCGCTGAAGGCTGGGCCCAGTCTTACCATCCCAGTTTCTTACCCTGCCTTAAGGGTGACAGGTGGCAGTTTGGCCTAGGGTGCCAATATTCTGTCTCTACATGGGAAAATGTATAAAACAGATCAACAATGAGAACAGGAAATACACTTTTGTAAGTCACCTTGAAGGTTACCTCCCATTTAGAAGGGTTTTTTAAATATTACTTTCTTGGGAAAGCATTTTCCAGCCTCCAGCAACTTTGTACACCTTGTCACTTCTAACCAACTTGTGTGTTGTACATTCAGAAGTTCATTTTCTTTATTTTTATGATTTTCTTAAAGTTTCTTACTTCAGATTTTGAACAGCAAACGAAGTGATTTCTTCTAACTCAAAAAGTTGAGAAAGCAAAATGCAGCTTCACAGAGTGCATTAAAAAGCAAATAAATAAATAAATGAAAAATAAAGGAAAATTGGAGCCTAAAGAAACCCAAACTAAGAGAGTATCTGCCCCACTTGCTATCTCAGTGTATAATTCTACAAGAGAAGTCTCAAAATGTTCAAGTCTGCAGCCTTAGGTTTTGACTGCTGCAGTAGTTGATAGGTAATGCTACAGGACATCATTCAAAGCTGTCCTTTTTTCACATGCTTATAGCAAATAAAAACAGTGTAAACAATTCTAGAATTTTTTATTTGTTTACTTTGCAATTAAGAAGTGCTTGGAATGTGTTATGCCTGTCTTTTTTTCCCATCCTTCTCTTAGTAGACAAATTGCATGGAAATTGTAACCAGACCTAGAGCAAATGCCCAGACAACCTGATTTCAAGCAGGGATGAGAAACTTATCTAAATTTACTTCACCTTAAAATTAAAAAGTGACAGCTATTCATTGCATACCCTCATATTTATTACATACCTTCATGTAGTGATTTGGTGTGTTATTAGTTAAGGTCTGTCGCTGAAGGTTCAGTCTTTTCAAGGACTTGCTGAAAGAGGATGTCAGATGAGAAGTGAAGTTGTTCTGCTAGTCTGAATGGAAGCAGTCTTGGTTATTTCTACACTTTTGTGGAAAATACTTCCTAAATCTTTTTAAGAGTGGTTCAGAATGGTACAACAAAATGCTGGAAGGGAAATGTGCTCCTTGACAAGTGTCAAATGTGAAATTCGGCTGTATACTCTGCTTGTTACTAGAGAATTCTCTCGTTTTTCCTGACTCCTCAGTAGGGGTCCTAATTCTTCTCTTCCTAGCTGCTGAACCCAACAAACTTCGTACAGGGTTATTCTTGAAGCCTTGTTATGAAAGAGCAATTTAGAAAGAACTTAGTTCAGTTTTACAGTGACAAAATCAAGGCTGCTCTTGGTCTTTGGCTCATACTAAGCTCAGGAAACAGGATGGGCTCTGTTACTGTGGTGGTAGATCATGAAGAAAGAAGCAGTCCCAGGGTGGGGATGCTGTGATATGCCTTAGTAGCTAGTCTACAAGCTACAAATCTGTGAGTTCATAGGCATGACAGTACGGCCAGAGGATGCTGTGATGTCTTCCCTCAGTAACTGTGGACCGAGCAGCACTCACTGTGGCTCTTGGGCAAAGTGAGGTGTTCCTGTGATGACAAGTGCATGTGTCACTGGCTCCTTGCTCAATAAAAACGGGTGCAAGCTTGTCCTTGTTAGAGAGGTTTCGCTTATCAATGAAGAGCTACTTGTGGTGGTTCTTGTCTTCAACTAGCTGGGTTAAGCCCCCAGGGCTGCATGAGCAAAGAGCATGGGGAGAAGAGCAAAGCACATTGGTCTGGTTTGAAGTATCTGTTATCTGTCTCAGGCCCTTGATCCTCTAACTGGAAATGAGAGGCTAAGAAGGATTTGCAAACAAGGAGGATTTGCTGTCCCAGAAGCCTTTTTCATACTTAAAAGTTGCTGTTTGAGAGAACAGAAAGGCTGTTGTAAGTAGAACAAGCCAACAGGGTGAGGCAGAATTCACAACACTATGTGTCTTTGTTCAAACTTACAGTGAATTCTAATTTAAAATGCTGAGTGTTTTGGATGAGTCCTTTTAAGATGGGTTCCCTGCCTGTCAAAAATGGGACAGTCCTCCAGATCCACTGCTAAGCCTGGAGAACAGGTCCCAGTGCGTAAGTGGCAGGCTTGCATCCTTCAAAACAGTTCAGCTAATTGCTGCTCTGAACAAACATGGAACTGAAATGTTAAGCCTCATGATTTTTTTCTTTATTCCCTCACCATACACATTCTTCTTTCAATTTTCCATTATCTCACTGCATTACCTCTAACATTTAATCTCCTTATTATGGAGGAAACAACCTCTCCCTGCTCCTCCCATTCACAATCTCCTAATAAACAAAACAGGCAGAGCTATCTGTGGCAATTAGAGCCTATAATGTGATGGATGGTTAAGATATATACATGACATAATTCTTTTTGCCTTCATTGATTAGTTTTTCTAGTAGATGCATTGTAAAATAAGCTACTCAGCCTGGAGAATAAGAGAAGCAGTTAAATTTATTGATAAAACACAAAATGCTGCCATTCTAAAACTCTGCCTTTGTTACATGGTTTACGTGAGGACATCAGTTGTCAGAAAAACAGTCAAGATCTGCAGAAGACTCATTTATTTGATGGTGCTATTTTAAAACACAGACTCTGTACATGATTGTCACTGATACCACACATGTTCTTACAGATCTTCCTTTGTCTTACTCTTTGTTTTGCAGCGCCTATCTTTGAAAGAAAATTTCCAAAGAAATTATACTGCTTTCATGTGGTTTTACAAAAGTTTTGAGTAATGCACTGCTAAAGACATCAAGATGTTCCTGTTTGGGCATTTGCTAGAATTGCTTCTATTTTATTATGAATTAACCCTAATTCTCGTCATCTTTATTATTTTATCTCAGTTCTTCCTTATAAAATCAAAAGGTGAAATCATGAGCTCACTGAACTCAGGGTTTTGTCTGAGGGCATTTGGATTTTGCTGAAGTTGGTTGAGATTTTCCACTCACATAGTTGAAGCCACTATCAATATGGATGAGCTTAAGCTAAGGAGATTCTTAAATTCTCTTTGCTATTCATAGAATCATAGAATATTCTGAGTTTGAAAGGATCATTGATCTTATTCAAATCTAGGATTTCCTCTGGTATGTATGAGAAATCAAACTATGAGAAGAAATGCCTGGCGAGAGGTCTATTTGTTTTGAAGCACACCGATGGTCATGTTCATTGTGTAGGGTACAGAACATGAAACTGTTCATTTTGAATTTACATGCCCAGAAAGCACCAGCTCGTGTTGCTGGCATAAACCTAATTGTTCAAGTAGTTCTTTAGCAAAGGCTCTGAAGCCACTTCAACTCGTTTCAAAATGCTCTCTGGCTTAGACGGGGAGTTTCTCCACACATGGTTGAAAGACAGCCAAGAGAGTTTTCACAGCTGCTGTCAGTGTTGCAGCCTTTGCTGGGTGAACTTTGGTTCATCAGTAGGGCAGAGCTCTCAAACACAATGCCATTTAGAGATTAAACAGATTATGTAACCGAGAGCTTATGAATCACTCCTGTTGAGCATTCATTGACTGTAGGCGCCTAGAGTTAGTGAACAATAGATTTCAACATTCTAGAAAGTGTAAGTAGCATGTGTTGAAATGGAGAAATACTCTAAAATTTCATGTACCCTAGGTCCTTAATATTTTTACTTTCTTCTACCGAGTCCAATTTTTGTCTTTGTTCCTTTTATTCATAAAGATGAGCAAGTGTACTGACGGATGATTTCTCTTGCTCTTACTACAGGTGGTTTACAAGCCCAACTACAGTAAATGCTTTTTATAGTGCATCTACCAACCAGATCAGTGAGTATCTGACTTCTGAGCCTCCTTATAAAGTGCCTCTCTGGGAATGTGTGTATTAAGCTTCAGATAATAGCTGTACCATTTCTGTTGTTTGTGACTGAATATGAAAAGTTCAAACCTGGCAATTCAGCTGTGACACTTAAGAGAGAGGATAGTTCTGGAAATTCTGGGCTCCCACATATACAAACTACTGTTGCTCACTGAGTTACCCCGTGTCAGCTGAGTTTGCAGTGACTGTGTGTTTGTACTCTGTCCGTTGCAAATGATAACTTAAATAACTTTTAGTTTTTCTGTCTTCTGTTTTCTGTAGCAAAAATGTGTGTACACATACCTGCATAAATATATAGTGATAGCAATTCTGTCCACCAGTATTGATGGAGATGTAGCAATAAATGGCTAGAGTAGACTGTGATATAGACCAGAAAACCTAAGAAGGGGTGTCCAGTGGATTTGTTCAATACCTTCAAGGACCACTTCAAGGAGTGGTATCTGTAGGTAACTTAAAATTCTTACTTTTATAGTTTGATGAAATTATTTTGTATGTACAGTACTATCTATCTTATTCTAATTTTAGTTACTGATTGCTTTAGATAGCGTAAGTTCTGGTGTGGAAACATATAAGGTAAAAGAGTTGGGTTTTTCAAAGATGTTTATGGATTTGGATGTTCATTTCTGTTTGCTTTAATGGGACTTTCCATTGAAAATTTCTAATGGCCTTTGAAGTTTTTTTACAGTATTTCTGCATACATGTGTTACCTTTACCCTGGCACTTCTGTTTGCCCTTATTAACTTTGTATGTGGAATCAGCCGTCTTGTTCTGTGGCATTGAGGCCTGGAATCAATTCTGTAGTCTTGATCCCCACAGACAGGAGTGTCAAAATTTGCTAGGTGACCTCTTTTTCTCCTGGATCTCTTTTGGTGTCAGAGAGAAGTAGTTTTTGAAAGGCACAAAATTATTGAGTCACGCAGAAGAGGTTATGAGAGGATAAGAGAGTATGAGTCTACTGGTATCTGTTTCCACCAATTCCTGCAAATAATTTTGCCTTCAAACCACTCACTTAAATTCTTTCTAGGTCTAAGTGACCTCATTTGTAAAGCATCTATAATAATTAGGAGGTTCTTTTGATTAAAATTAGTTCTAGGTTTAGTTAGCTCTGCTTTAATTAGAGGGCTCCCATCATTAAGCAGTCACAATTTTGTTGGTCATCTGAAGGAGCACTTGAGGCTTCCTTGAGCTGGTCACAGCTCTGGGGTGCCTGGGCAGCAGGACAGCTGCTGTTGCTGAGGAGCTGAGCATCAGCCAGCACTGCTGCTGCAGATGTACCGTGTGAATGGAGAGGAAGCCTGGTCAGTGCGAAATGAGAACCATCCCTGTTAAGTCTTCTTTAATATTGTAGACTTTCAAGTTTCAGCAGTGTTCAGCTCCCTTGGCTTCTCTGCCATGGCACAGTAGAGAAAGCTGTAATGAGAGGCTGGAGACGCTGAAAATTTCACACTTGCTGTGTCTAACAGTGGCATGAGGCAAAGAGCTTTCAAACATCACCCATCGCTCCTGGGTGTAAAAGCAGTTGTGTTTTCTGTGATAACTTCTGACCTTGTTCTGCTGACATGTGACCTGGAAGCTTGGACAGTGCCACTCAGTCTTTTTAGGACATTCAAAGAAGAAAAGGATTAAGGTGGCTCTTTCTGGACAAAACTCTCTCCTACCTGAGAGAGAGGTACAAATGTAATCATGCCCTAAAAATCATGTGTAACAGGAGGGAAGATTCAAAGGAAGGTACAGCACAGTCTTCCACTGCTGGCTGGTATGTTTTTTACTGGGAAAGAGGCTCTGCGAGATGTGGGAGGAACATTCTCAGGTCTGAAGCTGCTGATAAATATTTGACACATCACTACTGAGTTCCCATTAATGCTGCTGGGAAAGAACTGCTCTGCTGGAGACTGAAGTTTGCAAACCTATGCCTATTCGTATTGTGTGGTGTATTTGCTGGGTAAATCTCACTGGGCAAAGCTCACATCTAGCAGTTCCTACCTTACTGCCTTGCAGCTGTGTTGTCAGTAGTAATCCATACAAAGTTCAGAGGGACTGCTCACACACTAAAGAAACTGTAGCATTTTCTAAGGCCAGCAGAAAAGAAAGTTCTACTTACCAGAATAATCTGAGTGTTAAGAATTAAGCATGAACTCCAGCAAGGTAAATTTAAAGTTGTGATATAGCAAACCCACAAAGATTTTGAGAACCAACTTTCTAAGAGCATAAAAACTAATAATAGAATGTTCTTTCAAATTCTTTGAAAAAGGAGAGTATCTAAGGCATAAAAATAAGATAATTCATGACATTAGAAGAGTTTGGAACTTTCAATCCTGGCGCTTTATCTTATGAGAGGTAAATCGCAGAAAGAGTTTAAAATCTAGTGTCAGTAGAAGGCACTGTTGAAGACATTCATACAATGAACTATGACAAATATAGGGACCAGATAATATTGTCCCAGGTATTTCAAAGTATCTTATATGAGAAATTGCCAAACAACCAGCTTTGATGTATAGCTTATTACTTATAGTGGGCTCAACACAAGCAGGAAAAGCAATGTCTGTGCCTTGACCCATGGACTCCGAAAAGGAGCAATCATCAGGTACCTGCATAGGTGGAGGGAATGTGGTCCTAGTCACTTCTAAACTTTAGGCAGATGTTTCTCTTTTCTATGCTCAGAGCACAGGGAGGTCTCTGACACATTCCTGGTGGAAGGATCACAAATTCTTCTGTCTTTTTATCACTGACATAAGCATTAAAAAATCACCACAATTTCCATACAAATCCGTGCAATCTTCATATACATGCAATCTGTTAGTGTTCTTAACTTGACCACTTGACTGCTCAATTACCTGGAAGAAAAGGTCTTTTTTCACTGAAAGGAAAATTAATAGAAAACAAAAATTATATTATTTAGAAAAAATTTAGATTTGTGAGAATATGGCAAACCTTATGCATGCAGTAGGAGTACTGAATCTGGCTGCACTTTAGTGCAAACGGCTTTGTTTGCTATTGCTTTATTTCATTTTCATTACTGAACTATTGATAGCTTGAGTGACCAACAGCTCTGTGAATATCTCCAAAGGAGAAATAAGTATTAAAGTAAGATTTTCTGCAAAGAGCAGAGTTAAAAAATATGGTACATATTACTTACCTTCTCATTATTTTACAAGTTTACTCCTGATGTTCTATTTATTTATTTCCTCTTTTTCCATAACTTAAAGTAACTTAGGTTAACCACTAAGCATGTTTATAATGGTTGTTAATAATTTTTAATCCTAGTTTGGATAATTTTTCAAATATCTGTGCATTTGCTCGTCAATTTCCCCTCAATTATAGGTACTTTACAAGGACAACAGGTATGTGTCATTGCCTTTAGAGTCTCAAATTGTATCTAAGTGCACTTCATATAATCTAAGCAGCGTGAATACTATCTTTTTAATTATCATAATTAGAACACCAAAACACATTCCTAAAGAATTAGTTTATTTTAATGCACTCTAGAGCAGTCAACAAATATGTGCTGAAAATAGACACAAGTGATGATCAAAGTATGGTAGCATACTTCTGTTCAAGAAAAGGTTTTACTTCACTACAGCACTACAATATTGGCCCTTGAATATGTTAAGGATAGAAGGGAACTGTTCATCAGACATTTGGTGCGTTTAATTTTTTTTCCATACATATGCCTCTAGAATATATCAAACAAAGTAACATTTATGGGTTGTGAACAGTAATGAAAAGGAGATTTACAGTGAACTGAGACCAATATAAGCTGCACGCTCATGAGGTGTAAGCTTGAATAGATGTACTGGATAATTAACTAATGTTGATATTATCTCTGTAAGTTTATATCCATGCTCCTTCTAAGTCATTTGTGCTGGTACTGCAGTTCTTTAGTGAAAGTCAAGAGGCCTCTTCAGAGGGAGGCTTCATTACATGTTACAGGAAGGAGATATAATCTACAACAGAATTTAAAAATTGCATTCAAATTAGCATTCACAGAGAAAAGCACAGATGAGAGCTTATATTAGCCAATAAGTATAATCTTTACAGGAAGCATCATGCAGATATTAATGCTGGCAGCTTGCTGATGCTGTGAGTTGCAAGGGAGAACTCTCACCTTTCCAGGGGCCAGGGAAGTGCTGGCAAACAGCACACGGCGCAGTGGCCAGGGAGGACAAGGGGACTGCACGTAGGGGCACCTCCTCTTCCCTGAGGAACTGCACTAATTGGAAAGTTATTGATGAAGTAGTTTTAAGTGTGCTGTTAGTTTCCAGGAGGCTAATGATCGTAACAGATTTGGACTGAACACTTTCTGAGCCCTGTTATTAAGTAAACTTTAAGTGTTCTTAAGTGAGCCCTCATTTTCAATTTTCCCTATTTACTGAGGGCCAGTATTCTCTTTTATGGTCACAAGTGAGATGACGCATGATCCTTACATCCATTCTTTATTTTTTTCCTAAAATTCTTATCTATGAATGTATAAAATAGAAAAAATTTCCTTTGTTTTTCCCTCCTCACCCCCTCCCTCCCCCCGNTTGTAAAAAGAGAAGTTTTCACTAGTTTTCTAGTCCCTTAGGACACAGTATTCCTTTGCCCCTCACAAACCACCTCATGTTTCAGCTCATGTTGCTGCACTGAGGCTGGGAAATACTGGGTTCTCGTTTTCTCATGAGCACCAAAGAGCCCCTTGTCAGCCTCTTTTCAGGTGAAGTAGAAACTGTGCCAAGAATTGAAGCATAGGCTGCTGAATCCTTTTGCTTTAAGATCATAACTTCCCTTTATCTCTTTAACAAATTTATTCACTACTTTTCATGATGTTAAACTTTGCATTCATGCAGAACACAGACCAGTTACTGTGCCTTACACAACCGATATTTTCTATCCTTACACAATTTTTGTTTTCTACTCCCACAGAATAAAACTTGAAATTAAGTGTAGGATTCAGGGCCATGTTATGGCAGAGTTTGATCCCTGTCACCTACGTATAGATGCTCAAAGCTGTCTGTGGGGCTCGATCATGTCTGATATGTTTTCTCATATGTGTTGTATCTGAGAGAACTTGCAGGAGACAATTGCCATCAACACTGACAGCTAGAGGCCAAACAGGACATGCAAAGCCACCACTGGGATGAGATTCAGTTGTCCAAACAGAGGTCTGTGGAACCATTTTAAACAAATGTCCCCTGCCCTTTGTGCTGTTTTAAGATAACTAACCTATGCCCTAGCTGTCTTCACGTTTAATTCCATTTGTGAATTCAATATCCTTTGATTACTGACTAGCAGTTAGTCTTCTGCTTATATCTAATCCCTTTAAAACTCTGCATTTTATTCACCGACACTGGAAAAAACAAATTATAGCTTTCAAATACATCTGAGAATTTCCAGTACAACAATTGGCAGACTATCCAGTATATCACACAGTTTAGCACAGCCGTCTCCCCTATCTGTTACTTGCATACCAGATTTACTAGACTGTCAGAAGTTGCTTTAAACAAACCAACCTAATTACTGGAAATTGTAAATTCATTAACGTGGAATAAGGTTTTACTAGGTCTTGCCTTGCTCAGTTAAAAACATCATGCGATATAACTGAATAATGTAACTGAACTATAAAACTTGAATTCATATTTTGATTTGAACTCCAAATTTCCTCATGATATGGCAAGTCATCTCATGTGTTTTTAGTTTACATCATCCATTATTAGTCTGCATTGTTTAGTGAACTATCAGATCAATTGGAATGCATGTGTCTTCTCAGTGAACTAACTATATTACACTGAGTTTAAGAGTATTCATCTGCAAAAATGTGTACAGTAATACCATGAAGGTATTAGTTGGTAAATAGATTCATTAATGGCAGTAAAGTTCCAATAAAATTGGAGAAAAGCTTCAAGTTTTAAATACATTCTAATAGGCTTTATATAACCTTGCTGCGGGGAGATGCTGCATATGATATTATGGATTAAATTAAGCTAGAAACCTTCAATTACATTAAAAGTAGTTCTGTGCAGGTAGAGCTTTCTACAATGAGATTACTAGCTCAGTGGATTAGGAGAGAGATGTGAATGTGATTCATTCTTTAGAAAGAATTTCACCACTGTCTCCCCTAATATTCTCAAATACAAATTGCTGAAGAATGGGCTACTCAAGTGGGCAGTCAGGTGGCCTGAAAACTGCTGGGCTTAAAGAGCTATGATCAGAATAGCTGGGCTCTAAAGTGCTGTGATCAGTGGCACAAAGTCCATCTTAAGGATGATCTAGCCTGGGTGTCCCACCTTGCCGTGGGTAAGATGCATGGATGTAGGGCACCCGTGCTGTTCTGTGACAGTCTGAACTCAGCTGTGCACAGAACTGAGCCCTTGTGGCATGTGACACCAGTGTGCACCTCAGAGTGATGCTGCAGTCCAGTGAAACTGCTCCAAAAGTAGGTGGGTTGTAAGAAGGTAGTCAAGGCAGATTCTGAAAGTCCAGGTCCTAATTATGGCAGATATGTTTGTCTGGGGTCTGTAATTAGACAATAGTTTTCTTTCTGTGTGCTGTTGTTCAGCAATGGCCTTGAGTGTGAGCTCTGAGCCTGCATTAGCAATACAATGCGCAAAGAAAGGAACTTTCAGCCTCTCTCTTGTGGGGCTGTGCAGAGGGAGGAAGATGCACTACAGGCTAGATTTATGGTGAAGTGTTAGTTCAAAGTACATTCCCAGTGCCTGTATCCATTCCTTAAGATGTGAAATTCTCTGAACTCTGTCTTGCTCCTTCAGATCCATCCTTTGCTTGCTTGAACTCCAGTGGTGTATGAATAATCCCATTAGTATTTATTGCAACTGCAGCCTACTATGAGCTATCTGAGTTTTGTCATTAATTCGTTTATGTGCAATATGCCAAGCAAAAAAGAAACAGATTTCACAAGAGAATTGCCTAAACTGAGGGATTCAAAACAGCACAAAATAAGAAACTGTCAGGTAATCTATCTCGTACAATTTCAAGGACATTCTTGGTCTAGGACCTCATTTTTCTTGCTCCCTCCAAGGATGATGTAGTAGATACTTGCCTGAGGGAGACACTGCATAAAAAGGGATGCCATGGGTTGCCAATTCCAAATCTTTTCCTTCTAGTGTTGCAATAGTGGACAAGCACTGTCCCTCATTTAGTGCTACTAACCTCTGGAGAACAGGACCCCTTTGCTATAATAGCTGTCAAAGAATCACTTTCAAAACTAGGTAATACTTTTTCTTAAAAAACCCTGAAAATCTTTTGTGGGTAATATATTCCAGTTTCTTGAAATTTTCTGAAATGTTTATTAAATTACACTGGCTTCTGAATCTGCTTTGGCTTGAAAATACTTCCTGAGCTTCCTTTAGTGCTATCAAACTACAGAGGTGTTTCACACAGATACCCAGAAGCAGAAACCACTCCTTCAACCAGCACTTTGCTCAGCGATGTCTTACCTAAAATGGATCCTGACTCTGAGTAAAATAATTATTAATCGGTTGTATGGATTCAGGATTGGAGCTTCTTACCATTCATTCACATGACTTATTCAGTGAAAACTTTATCTCATGGTTTAACTCACAGCTGACTGTTCTATGAAGATATATTTAGATCATATTTCGTAGCTGAATGAGCCTGAGTGAAGGTCTGCACTTAGTTTGCTGTAAATAATGTATATTACCTCTACTGCAGACAAGTGCAAATTCAATACTCGGTTCTATACCTGGACAAAATAATTGCACATCCTTAAAAGATCTTGATAGCCTCTTGGTGTGGTGACAGGCACAGAGGATTGTGTGATCATTAAACATGATTTGTGGAGTGACTGTGGTTCATACCATCTGCGATGTGGGCTCGTTTGTTCATTTTGGCCACAATTCCTCTCATCTGCTGTTGCAGGGAGAAGATAATTTAGAGTTAGCAGAACCTACTAATTCCAAAACCTTTCCTGAGGTTCAAGGTTTGGAAGGAACCACTCAGACTAGATTTCCAGCTCTTAACACCAGCTCTTAACTTAGAGCACTAACAAGCAATTTTCATCAGGTTGTATGGGTGTACCACTGCTGTGAGATGTTTAAAAACATGCATAGTAAATACTCTTCTCTGTGCACTGGGAGTCAAGGACAGTTAGACTGGGAAAACTTTGTCCTTGATATTGGTAAACTTGTGTTTTATGGGGCTGGAAAAGCAAATGATAGCATGCTTGAAACAACAAAGCAACATCAGGAGAAGTAAGAGAGAAAAAAAACCCAAACCACACTCAGAAAATAAGTTGAAACACATGTTTTTTTTGTAATCTAATTGCAAGTAAGTAATAAAGGCAGCTGCAGAGGAGCAACAGAAAAAATATAGATGGGCAGGCCAGAAGTACATGCCCCTTGCCGCATCATTTGACATGAATTACACTCAGCCTACTGGGTTTGGTTGGGGTATTTTAATTTCATTTTCTTTTTTTATTTGAAAGTAAGTTTTTTAAAGACTTTGTAAGGGAAAGACAAAGATCTTGCCTGACATTTTATCTCAGATATAAAGAAATCCATGACCTGCCTATGAACAAAAGACTGAACAGGGTAAGAATCAAAACAATATGGTTTTTGTTTTGATCTGAGTGTTCAGCTGATTTATTGAAGAGAGACCCATAGGCTGAAGAAGCAGTTCCTGGGAAAACAAATGAATTGCCTGAGGAAACTGGTTCTTCCTCAACAAGGTCATGTCCATATGGGGTAACCTTCAACTTACGTGTATGCCTGTGTTTAATAGATGTGTGTTTGTGACCCAAGACAGTAAATTCTACATTTGGGACTGAAAGGGTGGTACTTTTCACCATGGTATAAAAACTTTGACCACAGGTGTCTGCTTTGTTTTAGCAGTTCTTTGGGGTGTTAACATTTTACCATGTGCAGCTCCACTGTCTTCAGTATCCTGGCACTGAAATGTTACCCTGGAATTAAAATAGACATGTAACTTTGAATTTGAGGAACAATTTTGACTCCTATGTGAAACATCAGTAGTTCAACACTCACTAGAGTGTCTCCACTGACAAGTTTTTGGCAACTTGTTAGTCTGTCAGCAGCAGCCAAATAATTCCTGTAGCTAGATTGACTCCACAACATTAATAATCGATAGCTCTCCTTTACCAAAATGGGTAAGTATGCTCATTTACCTTTGAATTTCATAGACTGAATAGAATCAGGTTCACATTTTATCACTTACATGTTTTATTTTCCGCACTGATTTGAATTCTTGTTGCATTTTACCTATATATTGTTTGTGGTTCTGCCTACACATCTGAGGGTAGTCCAGTATTCTTCACAGGAAACACTAGGTGTTTTTTCCACAGGAACACATGATTTACTCACACAGACATATGTAGCAATGGAATAAAATAAAGTTCTTGCAGTGCAGCATCTTATTATCCTTGTGGTCCTGAAGGGGGGAGGATCTCTGCTGCCTCTCAAAGATCCTTTCTATTATATTCTGAAACTACCACCCAAGGGAAAGCTGCTCTAGCAAAACCTTCTGAAACTAAACAAATGAGGTCATAGAATCTGAAGCCTTGGTCATTGTGACAGTTATTTGGCCATATTGACCACACTGTTTGGTTTTTTGTTTGTTTTTTGGTTTTTGTTTNAGGATTCCCAGCTGGAGAACTACAAAAACCTTTCTTTTGGGGAACAAAGTATCCTAGGTAAGTACAGCACCAGGGACCCTCATACACCTGGGAATGAGGAATAACAGGGAAAAGTATTACAAATACATGCAGACAAAGAAGAGGGCATGGAGAAGAAAGCTATGCTGCTGAAGGCAACCGGCAGGTAGTGCACAGGTAAACCGTGTTGTGCCTCTGTAGGGAAGCTTGACCCTTGGGTTGTATGTTCTCTCCTGCTGTGTCCTGCTTTTACCATTGAAAGAACTGACCTTGAGAAGTGCTGCTTTGTGTGACAACTTTTCTTACCCTTGGGAGCCGTATATGTTGCAGCCAGTTGTCTTAAACTGATGACTTACTTCTCACAGGAATTGCTAATTAAGTGCACCCAAGAGCAAGTGTTTCAATGCTATAGCATGCAGATGCAGCAGTGTGCACATGGCCGGTATTAAAAAGAATTGTAAATCAAGTAACTAACACTTCCCGAACAGAAGTGAATACCCTGAGAAGCCAATTATTATCAGTTTATTGTTCACTTTCTGCTAATATCTAAGATTAGCAGTGGGCATTCATCTGTTCCTGTTGAGGTGCATGAGAGCATCTCCATGTGCATAAGTGATTGCCTGAGCAGGCCCCTGTGCTGCTGTAGCTGAGGAAGAGTAATTATAGGTCATAACACATTTAATTTGGAAAAATCACTGCTTTTGTGCAGTTCAGTAACTTTCTATTTTAGGGCAGGATAAGACCATGAAAACTTTCTGTTGGCCATTTCTGAAAGTTATTTTGCAGTTATATAAAGCCAGTTACTGGCGAAACGTATCCTTAATAAATCTTTGTTAAAAAAAATCAAACTTTTCAAACCTTTTGGGTTTGTTGTCTTCCAGTCTGGATTGTGTCCTTGTAAACAGGAAATTTGGCAATATATGTAGAAAGATACATTCAACTGAGGAATTATTTTGCATTCAAAGAGAATTCTTATGAGCCAGGTGACTTTCTAAGTGGTAATTGGGGATAGAAGAAAGTCCTTTCTTGTTAAGGTGAACCTTTTTTCTGTTATGGTTATTGTAGACCTGTTTCCAGCTTTGCTTTCTGAAAAGATTTCTCTGTATTCTGACCTTCTGCTGTAGTGATAAAATTGTGGTTCTTTCAAAGTATTATACTTTGCTCATTTCTCTTTTTTAAAGGTTACCTTAGCTTAAATTGGTTTTGCTTGAGTATGTATCAAAATGAAATTTAGTAAACAAATGTAGATGGTTTATATCAGACAACAGATTGCTTTTGTCCTTGAAATATTCTGGATGTCTTCAGTCTGCTTAGAAGAAACAGTACATGGCGGTGGAACAGAAAAAACATCAAAAAGTCATCAGCACTTGATGGAAAACTGATTTAGCAAATATTTAACATTTAGTGGCATTTTAGTGTCCAGTTCCAGCATAGCCACCAAGATCCAGTTATGTCTGTTTGCACAGAGAGAAGCTTAGTTATCACTTTTACATCTCAGTACATGAAATAAAATACCATTCAAATGCCATCATTCATACTTATGAGCCTTTTCTGCCAGATATATTGAAATAGAGGGTTCAAACTACCTGACCTGGTAGTTTCCTTACAGAACTCTGAGTCTCCCCAGTTCCAGAAAGTGTCTCTTTGATATGGTGCCTGCTGGGCTGCGCCTGATTCCCTCCCTCTCTGTTCAACTGTGCCTGGAAGTGAAAAGCATAAACAGCGCTGGGAAAAATTCTGGCAAAATATATTGTTGACCTGGACAAAATGCTGAAGGGGGTTCACAGAAGCAAAGCACACCCCAAACTTCACCCCATCTTTTGGAGCTATGGAAAGATATAGGAGTGCCAGAACACTGACCTGTTCTTTGTCCCTGCCACTCATGGTGACCAAGACCCTCAAAGGAAAAATAAAGTGTATTTAGTAATAGGGCTTGGTTCTTCTTGATCTCTTTGCATGTTTTGTGCCATTATTTTATAATTTTCCAGCTGCAAAAATCCAGTATAACTACTTCACTCCACATATGGAAAAAAGTCTAACATAGTACATTTATTATGGGTAATTATCACTGTGTGCTACACAAGATTACAAATTTATCACCCAGAAGAATGATATTTCCATTGCTGAAACATATAATTTTACCCAGCATTTTTTAGAGAAGCTTTGTAATAGTTCTTGGGGGAAAAAACAGTAGGGAAGATTTTATCACACACTTGAAAGTACCTTTCAGGAAAGAAAAAAACAAAGTGGAAGATTGTCATGGGAGCAGAGGGAATTAAATGATATAATACTTTTTGGGCATGACTGAGATGAGCAATTAGCTGACTATGGATCATTAGGTCCAGTAATAACATGTTATTTCAAAACGCTCTGCCTTTCTTCTATTTCAATACAATGCGTTAGAAATACTATAAGCTACTTTGAAATATAGCATCTCAACAACTGAAATAATTAAAATCATAAAAACCAACTTAACACATGGAAGATGTATGTAGCGGATCACCTACCCCCATGATATCCACTGCATCTGGTGTAAAAAAGCCCTGAACATTTCCCTCTTTCATCCCTGTTTCTCTCAGATGGATTTTTATTTGGATATAATAAGGAAGATATAATTAATTGTCCATCAGGAATACAAAATATTTCTTACTATTCTGTTTCTCCAGTACATTAGATCTGACTGTGTACCATGCCCTGTTCCAGACAGGTGGAAGGAAATTGTAGGACCTTTATTTTTAAAACTAAATGGAGATCTGTTTAGGGCTTTGCCAAGTATAGTCTTTGTATCACGGCAGCGAAGAATGATTGGCGCTGACAGCAGAGAAGCCCAATGCAGCCTTTGAGCTCTTCTTTTTTGATGACAATGCTGATGGAATAATTACACCTATAACTTTGTCCTGTTCCCAGTGAGAATATGCACAATGCAGTCAGTTGAAGGTGGCATTTTTGAGCCCATATGATTCTGATAAGGGATTTGGTTGAAAGAGTGAACCATCACAATGCTTTCAAAGTTTTAGATTAAATGTTGCCTTTAGGAAGGCAGAGGTTAAAAGGAAGACTTTCAAAAACTTTAAGTCAAATTGTGCAGGTGTGATTTTTAGACCCACATTCCCCTCCTTCCCTACTCCCTTTTAAAATAAAGAATGATCTTTCCAGAGGTCTTTTTTCCTTTATTATTCATGAGTGTGGACACTTTCTGAGGAAACTGTTTCTTGGTGTTACAGGTCATTAAGTTATGGTGCCATAGGAGTCATTGTTGGCCACGAGTTCACTCATGGATTTGATAGCAATGGTGAGTGTTTGACTGCATGTTGATAACTTTTTTTCAACAGAGCTGACAGATTAGAAAGCTGACTTCTACATGCTTAAGCATTTTTATTGTTTTGGATTTTTTAACAGTGCTGAATTCTGTGCAAAAATATAAAGTTGTATTTTTTCGATTTATTTATGTAGAATCTTGCTTGTCTGAACTGGATTTTGTTTGGTAAGAAATGGAGCAATTCTGTTTGTCTTGAATGGAAACTAAATCAGCGACAGATTCAGAATGTTCTGACTGGGGGGAGTGGGAATGGCAAAGAGATAACTTCTGATTGATAAAAATTACTTTCAAGAAAACTTTTCATTTCAGTTTTGACATTTTTCAAAATACAATACTGAAACAAGAGTGGTACAGAAATGGTGCTGCAACATATTAAAATAAATGAAAAAAATGAGGAGAGAGAGAGGGGGGAGGAAAAAGAAGAATGGTTTGAAAATGTCAATCCAATTGTCCTGACAAACTGGATGGAGTGGGGCATTGCCACTATCTAGTTTTGGCTATCTCAGTAAAGCACTTTTAAAAACGGGGCTCCTGAGAGAAAGAGGGGTGGGTGGGGAGTGGGGGAAGTGGAGGGAGGGGTAGAGGGAGAGAAACATGAACCTCCTTCAGAGAGAAATTTTGAGTTTGCTTATGTTGTGTTACATTGAACACATTTAGTAGAAAGGCAAGGCAAGGCAAAGCAAGCTTGTATCCTGGTATCCTTTTAGCACTGCTGGACAAGACTGTGTCAGCAAAACACTCCAGAATGGAGATATTTTTCTTCATAAATTCCTGTCTCTTGCCAGTCAGAATTAACCTAAGATCTGATTCCCTGAGCAGATCCCTACTTCTTGCCAGGCTCTTACCTCCCAAATGTAGAAATAAATACATCTCTAGGGATTTTGTCATCTTGAACAGGAGAACATACAGGGGAGGAAAAAATATGGAAGAAAGCATCTTCAGTACTCAGTATTATGTCTATTGGTTGCTCCTTACTCCTCTTTCCTGCAGTTGCAAAGAAGAATCAAATCACAGAGCAAAGCTGGATCCACGTGGGCAGCTAAACCTGCTCTCAAAAAGGTCTGAACATGCCTTGTGTCTGACTGGCTGGAGTCTTGACCAAGATCAGATACTCTCCTACAAATGTCGGGGAGCAGGGACCTGACGTTGAAACTTCCAAGGGCCAATGCTATAACCATCAGCTTGGGGAATGGGATATATATATTCTCCTCGTTTCCGTGAATGGGGTTCAAATGTTCTGGTTTTCACCAAAATTAAAAATGGAAATTTTAGAAGTTTCCATGAAATGAGTTGTTTTTCTGATTAAGTGTAGAATTAATTAATAATAAATTAGTTATCATCACATTTGCAGAATCAAAGACATATGGGCTGTGGATGAAATATACTCACAATTAGACTTACAAGAAAGCTCAAATGCCTCTCACACTATGTAATTAAAAAATGTACTGTAGAACTCATTAGTCATTACTATCTTTTTCTGCAAATGGGAATGATGACAATAAATAGAATGTCAAATTTTACTTCTCTACTTGAGTGGGGTCAAGATTTTGCTCACTGATCCTATCCATTTTGTACGCATATTTGCATGAGCACATTCACCTCTCATTTCTGCGGAGGTGATAAATTCCTACACCAGAAAAGTGTTCTCCTGCCAAAACATTTGTTTTCTTTCTTTCTTTTTTGAGGTCGGAAATATGACAAAAATGGAAATTTAGACCCTTGGTGGACAACAGACTCAGAAGAAAAATTTAAAGAGAAAACAAAATGCATGATTAATCAGTACAACAATTACTACTGGAAGCAAGCTGGCTTATATGTATGTAAACCACCAGTGACTGAAAACAGTGGTACATTAGGAATTTTGGTTGTTGTGCTTGCCTTTTTTTTTTTCTTTTTTTTAAATTCTGTTTTTATAAATCCTAACATATTGGGATATTAGGCTCCCAACTTCATTTCTCACAACAAATGATTTTTTGAAGTGAGTAATTGTGCTAAAAATTGTCTGTCAGATTTGATTAGTCCAATCAAATACCACTACCCACACCCTGGTGACAGGGTTAAACCACTTGCCCCCATCACGTTGCTTTGGAATCAGAGGAAGAGGATGAAGCCACTCAGCAGGGCTGGTCTAATTATTGTGAGCATGTTAAATGTCTTTGGAAGATGAGGTCTGTAATGAAAATTGAGCAGTCACTCTCTTTAGAAAAATATAATAGCATGTTTTATAGATTCCTTTAGCAATCCTGCCTGTTATTTATTGCGACTATAAAATGGATGCATAAACCCTACTTTATTTCAGATTTGACTCTTGCAATTTCTTCCATGCATGCTCCCAGGCCCGATTTGTATGTCTAATCAAGGCAGTGTGACAGCAGTAGCTCACAGAAAAGAATTGAGAAGGAAACTGCATGGGAATGGTTTCTGGTTTATTGTTTATCAGAGCTATTGGCTTCCCTGAAAACATTCACATTATATATGTGTCCAAAATGAAGATAAATAGGATAAATCCCAGACCTTCAGAAATGAACAGCTGAAATTCTAGTAATTTTGGCTGGGACATGATTTTAATCTTAATTTCAAACATAAAACACATAGTCCAATCCCCATTCAATTCTATCACCTCTATTTACATTTCAGAAATACTATTGCATCTTTGTCTTTTATGAATAGAGAGGTCACATTGAATGCTTAGCAATAATTTTAACACTTTTCCTAGGCTGTTTGTATTAGTCTGAGAGACAACAAAGTCATATTGCCATCCAGTGTGAAGTTCAGCAAATCTGACTTGAAGTACTTCATAAAAGCAAATTTACAAATAAAAATTCTCAGTCTCATTCCTGAATATCTGTAGGACAAACTGTCAATACAAAAGTGCCACTTACAGAAGGTCATTAAAACCTTCCCCAGGGCTGTGGCTGAGCCCTTTCCATGCCTCTGCCATTGGTTTGGCCATCCCCTTTATCTTCTGCACTGTCTCTTGAGAGGAGGTGGGTCTGAATTTCCTCTCCAGTGTAGCTACTGCCTTTGAGGTCCATGGATGAGCTTCCTAAAGAGATCTCATTATCCACAGCCTTGTCATCCCATTCTTTCTATTTCCACAGGATAACCAAAAGCACCTTTTAGAAGATAGAAGAATTGTCATATTTTCTGCCATATTTTATAGCTTCCATATGAAGAGCTAGGCTAGCAAAGACTTTTTTTTTCTGTCTTTGCCCATCACTTACATCAATATTCTGCAGGTTTTTTACCCCATATGAATATTTTTCATGGATCAAGAAACCTATTTACTCTTCTTCCTTCTCATCTCATTTACAATAAAAATGTCTCCAGAAGAGAAGCGTAATGAAAGAAAAAGTGGATATAGAAATAGCTTCAGAGTTCAATAATCACATAAAGTCATCTCATCAAATAAAGGGCTTATCGTCGTCCCTGAGCCCTGTCACAAACTGTCTGCACAGAGTAGTCTCAAATACTTGATCCAGGGCTGCCTGAGATCACCAGAAAGACTTCTTCCACTTATTAAAATGACCTGTGGCCCAAGTGTCACTGTTAGGTTACTCTCCTCTTATGCTCTAAATCAGTCTCCTTGACAAGCCCACTGCAAGGAAGGGCCAGAAAAGAAGGCAGCTGGTGTGTGTGAATGCTCCTGGGTTTCCCAGCACCTTTTCTCCTAAAAGCTTCTCTTTCACCTCCAGCCTCCCGAGGGGAGGGGAGAGCTGACAGGAAAGGGCTGCACTTTTCTACTGCTCCCATTTCTCCTTTATTACACCCTTGGGTGTAACATTACACCCAAGGCATCCATCGAGATGTCTTGATTCCAGTCTGGGTGCTCATCTGCACTGAGGGGTGGGGCACAGGCACTTAGCTATCCCCTTGGGTTTTTTACCTCTTCTGTCCCATTTTTCCCCCATCCTGAGACCAAGATGAGCCCTGATGCCAACCCTGCTGTACTGATCCCTGCAGCACAGGAGAGCCTATTGCTTCAGGCCAGCATCGACCTTTAGAGCTCTGCTCAAAACTGTGCTCAATTGTCTTGCTTATCTGAGGCATAATAGAGAGTAAAACTGCTTAATTACAAATACAGTTGGTAATACTAAGACCTTAGTAGGTTGGGTGAGCAGAGATAATGCTGATCTAGGAGAAATTAGGCTTTCTTCATAATGGTTTTGCATTTGGTAGTGCCAGGAGACAAGCTTTCTCACAAAGTTTATATAGTGCTGCTCTCTGCAATATATTCTTGTTGCTATTGCTCCTGCTCTTGGAATCAATACAGAGGAGAAGCAACAGGAATCCTCTTTGCAGATATTTTTAGAGCACTGAATATACTATCAATTTTAATTCTGCCTCTGACAGTTATTTTTAATGATGCTCGTTTATGTTATGATTTAAAAGTTATTTTAGCATCCCAGTATTATATTTAGAGTTATGTAGATATATAACCTTTTGTATTGTGTAGAAATATAACCTTTTAGATAACAGTTTAAGAAAGGGCTACTGGATCTCACATGTAATCAGATAAAAATAGACTTCAGGGGAAAATTGCTGTTGTTCAGATCAAAGTTCAGGGACTGGATTCTTGAGTACATTTTATCTACTATATTTTGAGCCACATAGATCCAGGGCCAGAGCCAGGATAACTCATCACAGAAAATTGTTTACTGACAGTTTTCACATTGAAACCCAGTTTTCTTAACCAAAGTTATGATGGTTGAAATTGGCTGAGGTTGTTCTCTCCTTGTTTTACTTTTTCCTGTTTCTTGATCAAGAAGGAGGTTCAGAAGTCGATTAAATGACCGATGTTCTTTCATTCTGCCAGGTGAAAGGGAAGAGGACTTTGGCAGAAAACATTGCAGATAATGGAGGTTTGAGAGAAGCTTTCAGGGTAAGTAGATGAAAAATATCTGAAACACAGTATTATTAAAAAAAAGGAAAGAAAAAAGTTGTGGTTATCTTCATGTTGCTGAAAGGCACTTAATATCTTTTTCTTATCAGGCATACAGGAAATGGATTACAGAAAAGAGGGGAGGAGAAGAAGAGCCCTTACTACCAGGCCTTGAGTTCACACACAACCAGCTTTTCTTTCTGAGTTATGCCCATGTGAGTAGTACAAATAGGTTCCAAGCCCCATCTATTAACCTGCACAATGCGCAGTGCAGAGACGAGCCTACTTTGTTTCAACAAGCGACATCATCCAAACGCAGACTTTTCAGAGTACAAGCAGAGCCTTCTCACAAGACTATTATTTCTTTTCTCTTTTCCTCTTTGTCCTTTTCTATCCATTGTGCCAGAACTGCTGAAATTATTCTTGGTTTTGCAGTGTTGTTATGGCAGCTTTCTTTCTTCTTGCTACTTCCCTCTACTAAAAGGGCATTTCTTGTGCATATTGACTCCTTACCCTCCTTCAGTTTTCCCAGATTTCGACTTCCCAGATTTCTGGTGCTTGCAATACACAGTAGCTTCTGATTGCTCCCACCAGCGACTCCTGTTGAAAATGTACCACCACCATTTGTTACTGTGTATACTGTTCAAGGAAACTAAGCAGAGGTGAAGAAAATCTTAGTTTATTCTTTCCCATCTGTGCACTAAATATGCAGTAACACAACTTTGATAAGGGATGTGAGTTTTTTAGAAAAACATGTAGAGCAAGTGAGAGGATCAGAAATTATTTGGTTAAGCAAGTTGGGACAAACTCCCTACATGGAAAGTAAAAGTTAGACTATAAAACTTTGCACACCAGTTGAAGAAATGGATCATCCCAAACTGAAGAAACAGGACCCAATGCAACCATTTCTGGCTGAAAATCTTTGCTGAGAGTCAGCATAGCTGCCTGTGGGCCTATGGCCATTTCAGTTTGACAATATTGAGCACAGAAAAGATTTCACTCTGGTCATTTATGCTGAATAAAGTTTCACACTATGTCAGTTTTTCTCCAAGAAATTTTTGAAGCTATGGGGGTCTTACAGGACCACGGCTGCAATTGCATGTCCGCTGAACCCTCATAGGGAGGCACGTGCACAGTGAGAGCAACGGATGCAAGGCACTCTTGAGCTCAGCCTGTTGCCACAGAGCTCAGGACACTCAATAGACTTACTCAAACTGTCAGGGCTGTCTTCAGCCAGGCAAAATTGCACTGAAGTCCACTGAAATCCTATAGGCTATCTAGCTTAAAGGATTTTGTTGATAGGAACATTCAATACAGAGAGTTAGGCAAGCTAGGGGCAGCTTAAATGAGATTTTTCATGCAACGGATATGGCATAAGAGGGATTATTCAGTTGTGTGAACATTCTGTCTACCCTGTCTTGTGGTCTGTTACAATTGGATTAAGTATCTTATCAGAATTAGTGAATTAGAGACCACTGATGGAAATGTGGAAAATGTGTAGTTTCAAAAGAAACTGACATTCCAGTGTGGAATAAATATGTCAAGTAATATATCTGCAATTCTAGAGATGATAAGCATCATTATGTGTGCCTTTTATACAAATTACATAGCTTTGAGACCAAGAAATATTTTTGGTAATTATTAGGGTGTGAAATGCTGCAGCATAAGCTGAAAAGCAAGCTACCATTATAGAGAACTTCAAAAAAAAGAGCTAGTAAAGTGGCTGTGATTAGATGATGAGAAAGAGTGGGTAGAGAAAAACAGTGGGTGGAGACTGGAGCCATTAGGGGATTTGGAAAACGAGAATATACCAACAGAAAACTGCAGGCTAGCAAAGGTGAGACAAAGCAGGTATTTATGGTGTCTTTCCATTTTATGCATTCTGTAAGTAATAGGCATCTTAAGAACAGTGACATTACATTCTGCTTTACTTACAAAGTCGTCTCAGATAATGCACTTGTTTCTTTTTTTTTATTATTTTTTATTAGGTAAGATGCAACTCCTTTAGACCAGAGTCTGCGAGGGAGCAAATATATACTGGAGCTCACAGCCCTCCGCAGTTCAGGTAGTGCAAATAATGTATTTCCTCAGTGTACATACAAAATCAATCACTGCAGAACAGAAGTGCAGAAATTTAGCATTTTAAGAGGGGGTTAAGAGGAAACACAAAATTGGACTGTGCTCTTTCTTGGTTTAGATTGAAATTGAACTGGCTTTATTAGCTTATCTTTCATGGTTACAAATGCTCTTCTGTAAAATTGAGGAGCTTGCATCTACCTTCAAAAGCATTTGAACCAGAACACACTCTGATCCCTGTGATGTCCTGTAATCATGGCCTGAGTGTGTCAAATGCCTCATCTATCACTTTCTTTCCCTAAGCAATTCTAGTTTAGAAAACAGTGAATATTAGGAGGGTCCTTGATTTGATCTGCCTGAGTTCATTAAGTGACTACCTTGAATTAGATTGACAATGCAAAGCAAAACATGCCCTGCAAGCTCGGTTTGAGACTAAACTCCACCGCTGGCCTTCGAGTGCCACTTTGCTTGAAGGAGCTGTGATAGTCCAGCCATAACAGAGTAACAGTGTCTTTGCCCAAAAGGCCTCCCACAGGCTCCTCTGACCACAGACACTCATGAACTCCAAGGAGAGGCTGGACAGGGCAGTGGGGGGGGGTGAAATTTAAAAGGCTACCTATGAATGAGGAAGCTAGAGTTTATTTCCCTGCTTCTTCACAGTTTATGTGACCAAGAACAAGTTGTTTCTGTTGGGATTTGTGTTGGTTGCATTTACTGAACTAAGAATTGTATGTTTGCCCTCAGTCAAGTACTACATTACCTCTTTATTTGGAGGAAGGATGTTAACTTCACAAGCTGATTGATAGTGGAAGTGTCTCCAGTAGGGTACTATATATATATATATATAAAATCTTTCGGCAGGTAATAAATTTAAATTACTAAGACTCTGCAAGTGCATCTTTCTATTGATTACCAAGGGAGCTCAAGGTAACCTGTTCAGGGAAAGGTGTCTCACTATAATTCAATGGGATGAAATCCAGACAGCCCACTCTGATTTCACAGTTAATGTGTGGCAATATCAAACCATGGGGAGAAAAGTGGCATGCATGCACACATAAAGATATATATTCTGGGTTTATTTCTTTATAATTGGCAGATTTACAGTATTAGCATGTGTCTTTGCTATTTTTGAATGCCAATTTCAGACTGAAACCCCTGGCATGGCAGGCAGAACTCCCACCAACTTCAGCAGCAGTTCTGCATGACCAGCTCTTGCTGTTCCAGTTCCTGAATATATATCTGCAATGTTTTTACAGTAAAGCTGTATCTCTCATTTGGAGCCTAACCTCATTTTGTAATCCTCCCTATAAAACTGACCTTTAGGCATTTTTGTGCCAGATGACTGCAAATTTTCTCACTCAGAGGAAGTCTAATCAATGTAATAAGTATGTTTTCTACCATGCTGAGCTATGCTGAGAAGCTGACTGTCTGCAATATAGAAAAATGCCTTCTCAGTGCGTAACAAAGACGATGGAAAGGCATGCAATTAATAGCTCAGGAGATATTTTTCTGGTCTTAACTCAGGAAACTCTTTAATACCATTGCAAATTTCAGGTTAGTAAATTCCAAGGTGCTTAAAAGCATAGGAAAACGCAGCAAACATCACAATCTCAAGCTAGCAATTGTAAAATAAGAATTTCTGCCAGCACCAAATAATGCAGACATGGAAGTAGCAGCCACGACTGCATACAAAGAGTGAGCTCTTCCCCTGTGCCTGAAGGTGCCAGGCTGGGATGCAGACACATTTTCTGTCTTGTGTGAGGCAGGGATGTGCCACTCTTTCAGCATCACATCACCTGTGGTGGAAGCAAGAGAGCTTGGGAGCTGGTCAGGGCAGAAGGCTCAGAAAATGTGTTTCCAAAATAGCAGAGGAGCTGAGATGCTCACAGGTGCAAGGCTGAGCTGCACAATACAAGTCTAACTACCTGCTCAGGCAGCAAAGTCCCAGGGACGTAGAGAGGGGATGTGTGTGCGCGTGTGTGCGTGTGTGTGCTTGTGTGTGCTTGTGCGTGCTTGTGCGTGTGCATGTGCATGTGCATGGGAGACATACTATTTAGCCTGTTGCTATGAGAACCTGACTGACATGAGCCAAAAGAAACCACTGCCAGCACAACCCCGGTGTCTGCTTACATGTTCCTGCCGGCTGGACTGCAGCATCTGGCAGGTGCTGGAAGAAGGATTCCACCGTGCAAGGCTACTGCTGATGTCCCACCTTTGCTGCCAAGGGTCAGGTTAGAAAATTGTTCTAAAGGACATAGTATCACAAAATGCATTTGTTTTTCTTTGAGTTTCTAGCAAAGCAGGAGGCTTCTCAAAGCATCGAACAAAATAAGATTGTCTTCATATTAACTTTAACTGGCAGTGCTTCTCCTGAACCTTTTGATTTTATTTGTGGAAAAATCATATGAAAGCCTGAAAATTCAGCCTGATGTGAACACAGTGAAACACTTGCAGACCTGTAGTGTTTAACAGAAGGCAACTTGCATGTCCACCGCTTTTCTCTTTGCAGAGTTATCGGAGCCATGAGCAACTTTGAAGAGTTCCATAAAGCTTTCAATTGCCCAAGGAATACAACGATGAACCGTGGGGCAGAATCCTGCCGGCTGTGGTAGATGTCCCTTCCAGGTCTTCTGTCAAGAGGAGTCTGCAATGTGAACTGCTGAGCTCAAGCCCACTGCTAGAGTTTCAGGATAATGTTCTGAAATCTGGAGAGCTGTTACTTCAAATGCATCCTCCTTATCCATGCTGATGACTTCCATGGATCTAATCACTCCCTATTTAGAGCCTAGAAACATTCCAAATAGAAGAGATTTTCTTTAATGATAGTAATAAAAAGTGACTCCTTTTATCCATAAAATTACTCCTGCTCATCTGCAGTTGCATTGCTGTTGATGGATAACTGCCATTATCAATTCTAATTCCTGATTTATAGTTGAGCAAGAGGTAAATGCTAAAATCCACTTTTAATCTATTGCTCTGCAGGGGTGCTATACAGAATGCTCCCACACAAAATTTATTCTTTCTGGATGAAGAAATTCATGAGCCCTGCTATAAAGCCAGATTCTGATCTGCTGCGTGATACAGCATTTTCATAACTTAAACTGTCACAGCTCAGCATGTCATAAACGATGTTGCGTGATGTAAAGACACAAGACATTATATAAATTCAGTTTAATATGTCAGATTAGTGCCTCAGGTTTTGGAACAGTTTCAAGTTGAGAAAGTACCTCGTGGTATCCATCTGTTACGACTGAAACATAAAGGATACTTGTCAGTTCGTGGCCTCTTCTAATTTTAGAACAGCTTATGATAAAAATCAATGTATGATGAAAATCAAAGGCTTGCAGAGGGAATTCCCAGCACCATGGTACTCATAAATATTGCAGCATTTATTCTTGTTTACACTGTGGGCAGTTTTTTTCCCTGTGCTGCAGAGAGCTTTTACCTACATTTATTTTATACGCCTGAAATACTATACCAGTTTTAAGTTATGGATTTTTTAGTGTCTGGATCTTACAGAGGACTGTAAGCAGTGTGTCTTTGCCCCCATATTCTGGATGGAGTAGGATGATTTGTGATTTTAAGGAAAGAAGAATATGTGACAGAAAAACAGATTACCAGCAGTGTTTGACTTGTCCGGATAAATAGACAAATTTAGGAGTAGAGGGCTTATAAGTACACTAAAGATGCAAGCCAGTTGAGCTTTTAATTTGATTCTAACAATATTCATGAAAACATGTTTTATTGCAGAGAAAAAATTTAACATATAGCTATTACTGGGGGAGACACACATACATGAAACAACTTCTTTCCTAACAGAAAGATACTTATTTAAATGACATATATTTATACCTTGTGCATTAATTCATTTTTACATGGTGGAATTTCTTTACTGAAAATCCATATAGGTCTCTGTGTGTATATACTTTTATATATATATATATATATACAAGACATATAAATCCTTCTATATGCTTAAATTTTGTTTATCAATAGAGAAATGTTAGTAAGTTAAACTTTTTTACCAGGATTGGTCAATTATTTTTGGGTAAGGAATTGGTTGGACGGTTGCGTGCAGAGGGTAGAGGTCAATGGCTCAGAGTCCCAGCGGACATCAGTGACAAGTGGTGTCCCGCAGAGGTCTGTGTTTGGACCAGCGTTATTTAATCTCTTCATTAGTGACATAGACAAAAGGATCGAGTGCACCCTCGGCAAGTTTGCAGATGACACCAAGCTGAGTGCTGTGGTTGCCACATCTGAAGGATGGGATGACATCCAGAGGGACCTGGACAAGCTCAAGAAGTAGGCTCATAGGAATTTCATGAGGTTTAAGAAGACCAAGTGCAAGGAGCTGCACCTGGGTCAGGGCAACTCCTGGTATCAATCCAGGCTGAGGGATGAACAGATGGAGAGCAGCCCTGCTCAGAAGGACCTGGGAGTGCTGGTGGGTGAGAGGCTGGACATGACTCAGCCATGTGCACTGACACCTCGGAAAGCCAAACATGTCCTGAGCTGGATCACAAGCAGCGTGGACAGCAGGGCGAGGGAGGGATTCTGCCCCTCTATTCTGCTCTGATGAGACCCCACCTGGAGAACTGTGTCCAGCTCTGGGGTCCCCAGCACAGGAAGGACATTGACCTCTTGAAGTGAGTGCAGAGGAGACCACCGAGGTGATTAGAGGGGTGGAGCATCTCTCCTATGAGGAAAGGCTGAGAGAATTGGGATTGTTCATCCTGGAGAAGAGGAAGCCTTGAGGTGATGTAATTGCCTTCCAGTACTGGAAGGGAACCTACAAGAAAGATGGAGACATACTATTTACAAGGACATGTAATGACAGGAGAAGAGGGAATAATTTCAAACTGAAAGAGAGTAGTTGTGGTTTAGAGATTAGGAGAAGTTCTTTGCTGTGAGGGTGGTGAGACACTGTAACAAATGTTCCAGAGAAGCTGTGGATGCCACATCTCTGGAAATGCTCAAGGCCATGTTGGATGGGGTTCTGAGATCCTGTTCCAGTGGAAGTTGGAATTAGATGACCTTTAAGGCCCTTTATAACCCAAATCATTCTGTGATTTTATGGTTGCCCAACAGTCAAGGTGGAAGAATGTTTACTGAAGCTATGTAACTGAAGCAAATGGGACTAGTTTCTTATGTTTCTTTAGAAAGAAAGGGGACATAATGAAAACATAATTTATGGACAAAGACAGGACCTTAAACTACCTTCCAGAGCAAAGGAAGCAAACATTCCTGAACTCAAGTCTCTATTGCCACTTTTTTGGGAACGAAATATTATGGTTTGGAACCAGGACATTCTTTTATCAATTTTCCCTGAAGAAGGCAAAGTTTTCTTAAGAGGAAAAGCATTTTTGCTTCCTTCATGCTAGGTCTTTTCCTGAGTTCCGTGGATTACAATTTGTCATTTGAACTGCCACTACTAAATATTTTTCCTGGAGGTATTTTTCATAAAAATTGTAATGGCAGTATTTTCATAGCGCTTTCCCTCAAACAAGCAGGTATGGGTCCTTAGCAAAGGGATACCATGTGCCTGCTAATGGGAAAGTTCCTTAGCAAATTGAGTACTGTAGTGACCTCATTTCTGTGCTCATGTGAGCACTGACACAACTTGATGTTGAGTGCTTTGGATCAACAGCACAAAGTTCAGGGTTGACATCCTGGCCCCATTGAAGGTAGTACCAATACGGTCATTGTCCTCAGAAAAGTCACAGCATCAACTCAAACATTTATCTAAATTTTCTAAATTACTGGACTATGCAAAGATGGTTTCGCAACAGTTGACTTCAAGTTTTCTACTTTTATCTCTCAAATCAGAGATGCATTTGCAAGAACTCTCTCTCATGGTTATTTTCCAGTGGGACAGATTCTGTCATTTTGTGGTTTATGGAGTATTTTATCTGTACTGGATAGTGATTTCTTCTAAAATGTCTGATGTTTCTTGCCTTAAATGCTTAAACTCTTCCTGCTCCTTGCTAGGCTCAGGTCTTTCATATTTATTACCAAGGACTTTTGAACTGTGCTATGTGTATTCACAAGGAATCACCACAAACTCTCATCCTTGCTAGGATATCTCCTGTAGAAGGCAGGAGACAGATACTGGGCTGGGAGGATATAGGAAAGGTGGAGGGTTTGGGGGCATTGCCAAGAAAGTGTATGACCAGATTCTGTGCTCTGATTTCAGCAGTTCAGAGGGCACCTACACACTGCCAGGAAGGCCAGAAGTCCTTGCTGCTTACGGGAACATTCATCAGTACTATCCTAGTTTGGGGAATCCTTGCTGTTGACTCAGGTTTTCGGTGCCTTGGGCTTAGGTCTTGCATATGTCCATGCAAGGATCCTGGCCCACCTCACCTGCCTGCTTTTAACCTCAAACCAAACAGCTGATTATGCAATTTACAGTTTACTTTGAAGTAAGCTACTTATGTACCATTTTGAAAGCAAAGCAGAAGGTAATTAAACATGTTCTTAAAACTTTTATCACCAAAGACAGCCAAGAGAGAAGTGATGGTTTGTGAAGACTCTTCCCATTGTCTCTGTTTTATCACACTACCTGGCTGTGCTTTGTTTTCAAGTTGTGCCTCCTAGGTCTGTGTTAGCAATGCCTTGCTGTGTTATTCTCAGGTTCACTTACTGTATCTATGCAAAGAGATCCTTCATCATATATACACTTTTCCTGGAGCTTTAAAATTATTACTTTTCTTAATTGCCAGTAATATTGTGAAATGCTTCTTCCTGTTGGCTCAGTAATCTCTTTCAGTGACCAGGAGAGGAAGGGTCACCTATGAACAAAACATTAATTTCTGTAAATTTGAAGAGGTTTTTTTTATTCTGTGTCATCTTCATTTCATGGCTCGGCTTCGCGANCAACCTTCACTCTTGTCCCGTGTCCCCTTCTTCAGGTTGTAGAAATATGGAACCATTCTATTCTAGTCTAGTCTATTCCTTCTTTTTCTACGTTAACCCTGAAATGCGAAAACACCGCTTTATACACTGTGAGTATTTCTGCTGATCGGATTGTGAACGAGTTATCTTTACACATGAGTAGCTCTCTGAAAAGGCAGATGTGCTATTCACATGTGTAAACTGCTTAGGTACATAAATGATGTCCAAGCTGGGTCTGGATACTGAAGGACCAAAAAATTGAGGTGCACTGTAAAGCTCTGCCTCGTGCCCCATGCAGGGGGACTTCACCATGCTTTAGGTCAAAATGCTATCATGACGCTAATTGGTTGAATTAGTAATAAAACAATCAGGTAGGTTTGCATATAAGTTTTCATTGTTAAATACATGGTTATGTCAACTTCTCATTGAGTATCATTCAATTACAGGCTTAAAAGTATATCTCAGAACAATGTTTTTTATATATATATATATATATATATATATCTGTNAGTCAATTGTAAATTTTAATTTTTCTTCTTGCATCCTACATTGAGTGACTGTTTTAAAGACAATTGTGTTAGCCAATAAAAGCCGAAGTGATGAAGAATTTTCCTGTGCTTGCAGTATGGCAGAAGCTGTTTGGCTTGGCACTGTCCAACTCTACAATGTTACTTCTGTAATATACAGTCTTCATAAAATGTAATAAAGGGCATAATGATGTGGCCCCAGGTTCGCAAGGCTACTGTTACTGCTTGACAGACTAAGAAGGACCTCCTCTCCATTCCTTGCTTTTCACTTACTTTTAAGCATTTCCTGGAAGTGCTTTTGATAGAATAGCCCTTGTGCCTGAGTTTGAACTTCAGCTCAGTGCACCACATAATTCATGAGCCTGACTGGGCACTTGTTCAAGGGCTGTTTGGGCACAGGGACTGTGCCAAGGCCTTACACATTACCAATTTGGCTTTTCTGGGCTAAGTGCCCTGTTTCTTGTGCTCTGTCCAGTTTTCTGACACTGCTTGGATGGCCATAAGCAGTGGTACTGGCCCACCTCAAGACAGCATGAAGCCTGTGAGCATCAAGGTGCAGTCGTACCTGGTGGGGACAGTGGCTGACCCTGGCCTTGGTGCATCTTTTGAATGATGCTCTGTGGTGACACGGCCTCTTGGAAGCCCATGACTCTGTCAGGCAACTCTCCATACAGCTTTGGGTTTGGGATGGCAGGGAGATTTTGCCTGCAAAAGCCTGCAGTTCTGTCACCTACTTTACCGTGAAGCCTTACAACATTTCAGTGGGCTAAAACAATGGTTTCCATGGAGGAAGATGAATGAACAAAGCAAGGGTTGGGGTCAGAGTATGAAACCAGCCTCAGCACAAGGGAAATGTTTTGCTTAACTCTCCTGGGTTTATCAGCGTCTTGGAAAGATGCTTTAACAATGTCTATAGATGGCCCTGAGGAATGCAGGGTTTAACTGCTATAGCAAGACTCTGCTTCACTAATCAGACAATTTAATCCTATTTAAAGTGTAATATATCTCAATAATAAAGAAAGAAAATTAAAGATACCCGAGGGATTCTCCAGCACAGCATTATATTTTATTAAATATAACATCAAAGTTGGAAGTTACTGAAAATCAAGATAATGTGTTACACTAAATTGTGATCAAAGAGAGTGATATAATAGTATAATTTTAACCATCCATAAGCACCAAATCTGAAATAACTTTATGTACTAGGTTAAACACATACACAAATGCATATTGTAACTGTGATTGTGAACTTAGATGCACATTTTTAAAAATGACTCTAAAAGTTTTATCATATCCATATCTACTGTCCAAACTGTTGAAAAATAACGTGCTTAAAGAAGATTGGGAAAGGCTTCAAAAGGAATTTTAAACTTTTTTTTTACCACAAAGTTTATTTAACATACCAACACTGCTGAGAGCAATGACCAGTTTGGTTGTTTTACACGGATGATGCATACTTCTCTTCTGAAATGTGAGCAGGAGATATTTCAGTATAGAAATCTGAAAAAACATCATGTCACATCCTCTTCAACAACAGGAAAGTATCTGGGTAAAACCTGGAGAAGAAAATGATGTTCTCAAATACAACAATTAGGGAAACATTAACATATGCCATGATATGCAATACGAAATATAAAGCTCGTGTAGAAAAGGTAGTTGCCAAACTAGGCTATGGGAATGGTTTACAAACGTGACAGATAATTTCTGCTGGGAGGAAAACTTGAGTACAGGAGACCTGTTTGCCTTTGTAACTTTGGGGAGTGTGTGTGTTACAGCTCAGTCCTTCAGTGGGGCTCGTGGCACTGTGCCTTCTCAGAGTTCACCCCAGTTAGCCCTGGGACTTGAGGAGCTGTTTGCTTTCTCTTGGGCACCCAAGAAAGCTGCATTTGAAATTCTGACACAGATTTCTAGTTTTATGCATATTTTTTGTTCTTTTCACCAAAGCACACATATCATATGAATCCACCAACCTCCTTATCATGGCATTTTAATTGAAAAAAGTGGTGCTTTTATAGGTCTATGCTGCAGAACAATGTAGTGCTGCTGCATCACAGAAACACCTGCATGTTTCGTGGAATAGGACTGCTCTTCATCAGACAACACATATGTTTTCATGTCATTCTGCTAGAATGGGGCATCAGTGGTTTGCACTGGAGAAAAGAGAGCAAAATACAGAGCAAACTCTGAATAAAATGATAAAGAGAAATTAGAAACCCTTTAGTGTTGTAAATCAGTAGAAGATTTTACAAAACATTGGTACAAGTACTGCTATAAAAGATTA
The DNA here is from genome assembly GCA_013396735.1 of Grallaria varia. Classification (NCBI taxonomy): domain Eukaryota; kingdom Metazoa; phylum Chordata; class Aves; order Passeriformes; family Formicariidae; genus Grallaria; species Grallaria varia. Next base: position 211,165 of record VWZG01005229.1, read on the forward strand.
TATATATATATTCACATATATATAGACACAGCACAGAAAGTCCGTGCTATGTGAGTGTATATTAAAATGTCCGAAATATGAATTATTTTTAAACAAACAGAGTCTCAGGGTAAAATTCTGACCTCAGTGAGTTCATTGAATGATTAATGTCTGTGGGGCCAGAATTTTACTCCATCTGGATAACTGCACATAGAGTTTATTGATTTATAACTACTTGGGACACATATTTTCTTCTAGGCAGAAAAAAATTTCTAGCCTCTGGTATTTTAAAAATCTGCCCTGTCCTCAGTCATTTGCATAGGAGTGACTGTTTGCTCTTGTTTGGCAGATACTGCATTTTCATATTTTTAAACATTGTAAGAGTTACTTTATTACTGTTTCAGAATTGCAAAGTAGCTTTTTCAACTTGATTTTTCCAGATACTGTTCTATTAATCATTAAAATAAACTCGATGTGTCCTGTCAGACTAAATGTAGGCTCATTTACGACACTGTGTTTTGGTGTGTTTTTGTCTCCGTGATGAGACAGAAAAGTTCTGTGTTACTGGAAGCGGTGCCGTGGCAGGGACGGTGCTGCCGGGGCGTGGGGTGGCTGGGGAGGAGGCGGGTGGGTCACCACAGGCACGTAAAGCTGCTTGCCAAGAAGGCAGTGCTTGCCCTGTGCACCTTACGCTACATCCAAGACATTAAAATAGTACCACTTAGCAAAACAAAGAAACATTTTGTCCCAACCAAGAAATTAGAGTAAATTTCTTGGGAAAATCAAAAAGGTGGGAAAACTCAAGCCGTTGTGCTGACTGAGGCCAGTAACAAAAGGCCCTGCCTCTTGCTTGTACAAACCCCAGCAGTGTAATGGCTGTGGGCATCTGCAGAACAGCCTCTGCCAGCACGTGTGTCTTTCTCTTTGTTTTGAGATGATTCTCAAAAAAGCACCTTGGCTGGATGGGCTGAGCGAGGAACAAAACCCCTCACTATGGGGAGTGCAGCACAGAAGGAGGGCTTGGTAGGAAACAAGGCAGAGAGGAATTGTAGAATCACTTAGGTTGGAAAAGATGGTTAACCTAACACTGCCAAGTTCACCACTAAATGATGTTTTTAAATACCACACCTGCATGTCTTTCAAATACCTTCAGTGATGGTGACTCAGCCACTTCCCTGCAACGACATTGGCAGCTCCAGCATCAGTTCCCACCTCAGCACTGGGTACAAGGCTTCATCCTCTCTGTCAAGTATAACCCCATTCAGTTAAACCTCGTTTCCTTAGGGAAGCCTGCCTGTGAAAAAAACAAATGAAATGGGAAAGAGGAAGGGGCTTGGCCCAGAGAAGTCCCCTTGAGTAGCTGGGCACACCTGGGTTTGCATGAGCACTGGCACAGGCAGTGGCACAAGGACTGGTGTGCCACCTCCTCAGCTGACAGGGTGCATGCATTCCCCTCCCTCCCTGCATGTGCATGTGAAGTGCACGTGTGCAGCATTCATGTGTGCAGTGCCTGTGTACACTGTGTGTACATGCAGTGTCCATGTGCGTGGCGTGCTCTGCTCACCAGCTTCCACTCATCCCTCCTCCCTCACAGATCACAGCCAAGCAGGAGTGGGAAGCAAACAGCATGGCCCTTTCCCAAGCCACCCCAGAAAGGCTAATTCCCTGGAAGGCACAGCTTGCAGCAGCAGCGTGTGGCAGCACTACCTCATCCCAGCCTCAGACAGTGGAAAGGTGATAGGTCACTTTAGAGACAATATAAGAACATATCTCCTCCTAGCCTGGGTTAAAGTAAAATGTCATGGTCTGACGTCAGCTTAATAATTATTACTTTGCTCTTCAACATATGATAGAAGGGCAAAATATGGAACCTTTCTTTAGTGAAGACTTTCATCCTTTCAGCTGGGTTTTCCTTTGTTCTCCCTCAGTTCAGTGACAGCAGCAGCTGAGACCTGCTAGCACAGTAGTCCTTGAACGAACATGTGTCGAGGCAATCACTGTGTCTGTATTCAGCATGCTTATTCAGCTTTGTTTTAATAAATCCAGTAATAGACTTTCAGAGGCAATGAAGGGAAAAGAATAATTTGGAAACAAAGCTGTTAAAAAGAATACAATGCACACAGAGTACAGAAGAGTGTGATTTTGGAGGTCTGTGCAGCTGTTTTATTTCTTTAGAGGATTTTAATCAACCTCATTACACAGGCAAGCAAAGGGATTTTAAAAGCAGTACAGTGATAATCAGTCAGCAGAGAAAACAAAGGGGCATTTTCCCTTTCTCGTATCCCTCACTTTTGTTTTCTCCCTTTCATGTGATTTTACAAGTGAAAGTATCAGATTACCTCATTTTAATTAAAAAACTATCCATGCTGGGGGTTTGCTAGAGAAGCAATTTCAGTCTTTGTCCACTATATCATTTAATCAAAGATATCCTAAATGCTTTCAAGATTGCCATGGCTGCACCAATCTGATTGCCATCAGTGTAATGGCTTTCCCAGTGGATTGGAAAAAACCTGTAATTGGACATGAGCCCATCCTTTCAAGTGGGATTAGTAGCTCTGCTGCAGCCTTCCCCTAAATTTCGGGGTCTGGTGTTTTTGTCTTGCCCCTTGTGTACTGACTGCCACAAAGCAACCCTCCAGTGCCATCTTTTGAGTTGAGCTACACAGGCCCAGCCAAGGGAAAGAGTGTGGAGCTGCAGTCCTGTGAGAGGCCACTTCTCTGCATCATTTGGGCCAACCGGTGTCTGGTTAAACGTGGGGCTGACCCTACATCATTCCTTAAAAAAAATAAGTATATGTTTGTCATGACAATTTGCCACTTGTCACTCCTAAAGGCTTTTAGATGGATTTATCCAGCATCCTGCTCCTACCTACACCCTGTCTCCAATGGCGTGCATATCAGCACCATTAAGCAAAGCACCAGCAGTGTTTTCCCTGCCTCAGCAGCCACCTTCTGCAGGTCCCACCTCAAAGGCTGGGTCTTGGCTCCTCTCCTGTCCTCCAGCCCTGCATCCTGCGTCACCACACCAGCACTGCCGGCTCACACAGCACTCCCTGCAGAACATCCACAAGCAGGACCTTCCACCAGGGTGCAAACGTGGCCTCTCTGTGGTGCACCAGAGGATTAAAGAGCCTTCAGGCACACCCCTGTGAGCAAAGGATCACAGAAATCTTGAGAGATGTGGGACTTCATGTGCTGCCTTGCTCTCTGCCTGCTTTTGTAGGCAAAAAAGTATTTGGTGCCTTCTGTCTGGAATCCAGAGCAGTCCTTGTACACACCATTGTCGCTCTGCTCTGCGCTAGACAGAGAACTCTAGTTCAAAATTTCGCTTTGTCTCTTTTGCCAATAACAATGCTTCCTTAACTATTTTTTCAGCCTTCCCACAGTGTCAAAACTTTCCAGAGCCTAACTTTCATTGGGCTGTTTTCTGCAAAGTTATTTAAGCATTTGCATTGCTAAAAGCATAAGAAACCCCAAAGAGGAGTGCCTCATTTGGCTGGGGGAAGACCTACATTGCATGGAGACCACAGGAACACCGTTCACCTTCTGTCAATCCCTGTACTACCCTACATTGCATGGAGACCACGGGAACTCTGTTCACCCTCTGTCAATCCCTGTACTACATCAGGGTCATGGGCAGAGGGTATGGCAGCACCAAAGCACATAACTCCTGTCCAGCTGGCAGGACAGAGGAGTGCAAGAGGGAGGTTTTAGCTGGAGAGAGATGATTTCACATGGGAAGATATGGGCTTACAAAATGGCTGATCTGGCGTTGGCGCCTGCTGTGAAAAACTTTCATTTTAAGGTATTTCTAGATCAGTTGGTTGGATTGGTGTTATAGTAGGTGACAGCTCAGGAAACAAAGACAGATCAGGTGGAATTGAAGGTGATAGGTCCTTCTCTCGAAATGATTGAGTGAAATGTTGTCTTAGTTTAGAGTAAAGCTGAAATAATTTGGAATGCCTCTCTCAAGAAAAGATCACGCCTCTTTTAAATTTAGAACAAAATTTTAATTTCAAGGAAAAATGTAGAAGGAGAGATAACAGTTCTTAACTACTAAATATGGTTATATATGCATATATGAACCACCAGAACAGAACAGATAACAACTCTATAACCAAAAACTCTGAACAATGAGTCTCTGGAGTGACGGAGTGAGAAGCTCTCCCGCAGGTGACGTGCTCTCCTTTGTTCTCCGCCCGGAAGGCGCTGGCTCAGGCTGGGCAGAGGTGGAGTCGGGCCGGGGGCTCCCCGCCGCCGGCGCTGTCGGTGCCCCGAGGAGGGAAAAACACAATCCGCTGCCACTGCCAGGCGATGGTGAGTCTGAAGCACAAGGACAAACCGGGCCAGGAACGGGAGACAGAGGAAAGAAGCCAGAACCCGCAGGAGTTCCCCTCCAGCCGGTCCACACTTCACCGCCGCCGAAGCTGAGATGAGGTGTGTCGAGCCGAGCCGAAGAGAGCCGAGCCCGAACAGAGTCGAGCCAAGCCGAAGAAGTGAAGTGAAGGAGCAAAACCACTCCCCAAACAAAAAAACCAAAGGAACTGTTCTTAGAGCCATCAAGGTGGAATTTGGATAGTTAGCTAGGCAGAGGCAGTGTCAACCCCCAAAGGTCGTGTTAACAGGAGAGGAAAGAAAAAAATCCTAACAAAATCCAAAACTATAACAAATGTCCTTGGTGTCAAGAGTACAGGGGGAGAGGCTCCAAATGAAAGAACAGAAACATTGAATGTCTCCTCATCAGAGTTAAATTTCCCAGGAGTTCAGAGGGCATATGAAGAGTGCCCAAGATTTGCTTGGTATTGCTGGTGCAGGGGGTGGATATCACCAACAGATACAACTATTTAGAGGAAACCTTTACTCCTGAAAAGAATTGGCTTTGATATATGTGATTTTTAAAAGACAATTTTCAGATAATTATGGCAGGAATTCACTAACTATGATTACGTAGTACAGGAACTGGAAGAGCCTTGCTCCCTGTGTCAAGAAGACACACAAGAGGTATGATTGTAAGTGTGGTAAAACAGAGAAATAAAACTATGATAGAGCTCTTGAATGTTTAAAAACAAGGGTCTAAAGGCTGCTCTCACAAGCTGGACTAAAGGAGACGGGTGCTGTGTGGGATTTGAGTCAAAATATGCAGCAAGAATACAGGAAGATCTAAAATAACCCCATCATGAAGCCCTTTCAAGACTTGACTGCAGTGACTAGACGCTCATTAAACAGCAGAGCATCAGCCAAAATACCACATGAAATGAGAAACAGAAAGGTGACTCTCAAGTTGATAGGGGAAGAGGCTGAAGGAGCTAAAGTAACATGCACGGTGTAGGAAATCAAGATGCAACAGTAGTATCATCCAGCAGAGTATTTCACAGGGGCAATGTACAACAGTGCAAGAGGTGAAGTATAAATGGGCAACTTCAAAGCAGTGCAGTGTTTGCCAGTTGAAGCTGGAATACAACGGGAGACCTGCTGCTTCAGATCCCTGCCAGGGGAAGAGACGTGTGCCTGAAGGCGGGGACTAGAGGAGGAGCCAGGCCGGCTCTGGGCGTCAGTGTACTGAGCAGCAGATGTCAACGTGTGACAAGGTGTGGACTTTGTTTTAGTGGGAAACGAAGTGAAACTGGAATTCTTTCCTTATGCATCGTTGCAAAAAGTTCAAAACAAAAAGAGAGAAAACATATGCCATTGAAGGCAAGAGGAGATAATTTTGGCAAGATAGCTGATACAAATTCTACTCTTAGCTCAACAGTGACAACCTCAGGCTGGAAAGTCACTTGAAAAAAAAAACAAGAGACCAGTCCTCGTTTGATAGTCACTGTTTTCTCTTCCTGCTATTTTCATGCCTGGTGTATTTAATAAGAAAATGTCACAAATTTCCTGAAGGAAAGACGGTGAATGTGTTGAAACCTCTACAAGCTACAGCATAGTTCACATGAAATATGAAGGTTAATGCCTGGAAGCAAACTAAAATCTTTAAAGGAAAGATTAAGAACACATTTTATCTTCTCCTAGGGTTTTTATATTTGTATGTTGGAAGCATCTCAGTCTATCATTGTGAAGATTAATAGACTATAACCCTTCCTGTTTTCCAAAATTTTGTTTGCACCAAGATTCTCCTAGGAAGTCCTTAGGGAGCAAGGATTTGAATGACACAGTGCTTTGTCCCTCGAGTGTGTGCTCAACCATGGATTTTTAATTTTGAATTTTTTTTTTTTTTCAGAGCTGTCTTTCATCTTTCCTAACAATGATGTTTCATACTTGACAGAAGTGGTAGCACTCCCAATCATCTGAATTCAATTCTGGGCAGCTTAATTAATAAAGTGCTTATCTTATGCCCAATGGGGAAAAAAAAAAAGTTTTCCAAGTGAAAATAGATATAATGTGCTGACAGAACATTAAAATACAATTGGTAATTAATGTGCATCGGGAATTAAAAATATAGAGCAGGAGTCAGAGTTTGAGAAAAGGATTTGAGTTGCACAATAACAAAAGAGAACGATGAATTTTCTTTCTCTGATGTCTCTTATAAGATGAATTTTCTGTGAGCTCTTTTCTTTGAGGATTTGAAATCTTCCATGGAGGGCTGACATCTGGAAATTGTCCCTTTCCATCTGGTTGCTGCTTCCAAGTCTTGAAAGATTTAGATGCATTTGGCTGGTTCCCTTGTGTGAATGGCTCCAGTGAGCTCTTCCTTGGAGTTTTGCTTCCTACCAGTGGGATGAATTTAGCTAATTTAGTGTAATATAAGAAAACACAGAGATACCAGAAGAGCAGCTGGATTTTAAATTAGCAAGGGATGTGAAGGACAACAAGAAGGGCTTCCCTAACAGAGTTTAAACATGAAAACTAAAGAAATTGTGAGCCTGCTGCTAAATACAGCTAGAGATTGAGGGATGTGGGAAAGGCAGACGTAGTCTGTGGCTTTTTGCCTTTTATGCTGCAGAAGACTTACCTTCAGACCTCTCATGCTCTTGAACCTGGTTGCAGAATCTGTGAGAGTGCAGCAACAGCTAGCGGAGAGGAAGGCAGAGTAAGGGAGCACTCAAGCCAGTTGGGCATATGTAACACTCCAGCCCTGGAGCCTCAAACTCATGGACTCAGCCAGGGGTTTTGCTGTAGAGTATATGTATAGCATTATTTAACACCTTGAAATGGTGTAAAGACAATAAGCCACAGACCTGCTCTGGATAGGTATTTTTATTGATAATTTAGAGGAAAAAATAGGGGAATTAGGAAAAAGCTCAAGGCAGACAATATGTTTCACCGCAATATCAACCCAGCACATATAAATCCACAATATGTAAGTCAAAATCCAATCCCTCCACAGCACGTAAGTCAAAATCCAACCTCTCCACCTCCAAGCCAACCAAAGTATCCAGAAAGGAGCAAAGAAAGAGAAGCAGAGGGAGTAAGAAGAGAGAAGGAGAAAGAGGGAGAAACTGATCATAGAGCTACCATGGGAACCTTGTGGAAGACCATCTCTCACATGTCAGATGGCTGGGCCATGTCATGTGGCACACCTATGCCTGTGGTTTTATCTGCTCTGGTCCCTGTGGCCAATGCCCCTCCGGTGGGGTCTCTGACCCTCCAGCCACTCTGGGATTGCAAGCCAGGGTGAGAGGCAGTGATCTCACAGTCCCTGCCAAACTGAGCCTGGGTTAGAGGCTCCAGAGGGTGTGGTGTGTTGAAGTTTTCCTGGGACGCTTGTGACTGATAGATACTCTGGGGTTTCCCTATGTGGGCTCCAGAAGCCTGCCATGAGGGTTAGGAGGCCAACCCACCTCCATGAGGGTTGATCCATCCTTTTCTCCTCCCCACACACTCACACACTCACACACTCACACACTCACACACTCACACACACACACTCACACACACACTCACACACTCACACACACTCACACACACACACACACACACACACACACCGGGTGGTTCTGACCCAACAATTCCTGATCTGGTGTCTAACAGTATATACAAGCCAGAGGGACTGGATGGGATGTCTCTAGGAGCACCAGAGGAAGGACATGACAAAGTTTATGAAGCAAGTCTTCTTGAAGGTCCTGTCCAGGTGCTTGAATGTCAAACAGCCAGCATGGAGTTATCAGCAGCATATTGTGCCTAATGAAACGGATTGCTTTCTGTGACGAGAGAGATGACTCACAATGAGGAGATAGTAATGGTTGTTGTATATTTTGACATTGGCAAAGTCTGTGTTATGGTTTTCCATGGCATCCTGATAGCCAAATTGGTGAGATATGTTTGGCTAAGTGAACAATAAGCAAGGAAGTGATTGGATAATTTCCTGGACTACAGGTTTTAAAGATTTTGAATTAATAGTACAGTGTTGGTGGTCACTAATGATGGTCTTTAGGGTTTGATATTTGGAACAGGACTGTTTACATCTTTTTAATTAATATGGATAAAAGGACAGTGCAGTCTCAGAAAATTCATAGTTGATGACAAGGTATGTTGAGGGAGGTCTTGCTTTACTGGAGAAATGCATTGATACGACCTTCATGATGTTCAACACAGGGAAGTGAAAAGTCCTGAAACTGGGAAAGGAGAATCCCTGCAACCCCATGGGCCAAGGACTAAGTGGTTAGTCGGTAGCCTTGCAAAAAAGGAGCTAGTGATTGTGGTGATACAAGTTGAATATCAGTGAGCAGTGTATCCCTGTGGCAAAGGCAGCCAATAACATCCTGCATAGTTTTAGCAAAATCATAGCCAACAAGTCCAGGAAAATAACCATACTCATTCATTTGGCATTTGTGAGGCTGCACTGAAAGTTCTGCACCATATTTTAGGCTCCCTACTGCAAGAAAGAGAGGGGCCTTCTGCAGCAATTCCAATTCCAATCACTGAGATGGTCATGGGACTGGAGCATGTGATATAAAGGAAAGACTGTGAGAACTGGTTTTTTTCAGCTAAGAGAAGACAAGATGAAGGGGAGAACTTATTGCTCTCCATAACTATCTAATGGAAGAGTGTAGAGAAGACAGAGCCAAACTCTGCTCAGAGGGATGTAGTGATAAGAAGCAATAGACAGAAGTAGGTATAAGGAAAATTGTAAAAAAATAGTAGTAAAAAAATTCTTCACTGTGGGGAAGGTCAAATAATGGCACGAATGCCCAGGGAGATTGTAGAGTCTCAATCCTAGGAAACACTCCAAGATCAGCTGCAGGCAAACCTAGGCAACCTGCTCTACTTGGTCCTGCTTTGTGTGGGAAGTGGACTGGAGACTGCCAGAGTTCTCTTCCAACCTGAAACACTCTGTGAATCTCTGACAGTGTTGATCCTGTAATAGGAACACCGTGTGAAACTAGAAGATGGTGGGTTAGAGGTCACCATAAGACTGTTTTGGTTAGCCAGTTTAGGTATGGGGATATTGATGACTTTTTAGATGCAAGGGTAGAGACAAGAGAACTTTGGGATTTGTTTGACATGGTGAGTCGGTCATGCTAAAGGTTGGGGAGGAACAGGGGCCAAACATAATGACTGTGAAGCTGTTAAGAGCCTTATGGGAAATCCTGAATAGTTGCATGTTTGTAAATGCTGTGCACCTAAACTTAAAAGCAAGAAATACTAGCACCCTTTGGGAAAGAAATCTGCATTTCATGGTTGATAGCAATTTCCAGAACGAGCAGGACTACATGCCATCTCAAATTCTTTAGAACTTTGAAAACATTTCAACTTGAGACCTAAAGAATATTGTCAAGAAAGGGCAGGTGGTTCTTTCAGCTGCTCTCTTGTAAGAATAGTTTTCCCTTAAAAAAATACCAAAATGAACAACCTTAAAAGGTGGCTTATTTAGGGAAGTTGATCTTTAGCATTGTCAGTTGAAGAGCAATGATCTTTAAAGTAACTTTGATAAGTAGTTGGTGTAACTATTTGTTGTGAACTGACTATAGTCAGTGGCTTGCTTACCATAGCTTTAGATCAGAGATTTGTCTATCCAGTGTGACACCCAGTCTGTCCTCAGTGACTGAAATGTATGGTGCTGGTCCTCTTCTTTGGAGGAAGGCTCTAACTAGTACTGCATTTCTCCTCAAAATGTGTTTTCTTTGATTGCAGAATAAAATTAATTAATTCTGGGAACTAATTTTCATGACAGCAAGTAGTATTTCAACTTATTACTAGTTACTACCTAGAAAATGCCTGGCAACATCATGTCACAGGCTAGTTCTTCCTAGCTGTGACTTGCAAAATATTCTTTTGAGGGAGGGTGCTAATGCACTCTGTCCATTACTGCATAGCTAATAATTGCAAGGGACATAACTACCTGGCTTCAGGATTTTCATTAGTAAAATTGCTATTCTCAGAATTCTGAAAGGGCTGTGTCAAATGGAATCCTAAAATGCTTCTCCTCAAACCCGTTTTTATCAGCAAGCTCACAAAACTGTTTCTGTCTCTGCTGACATATATTGATCCTAAGTTTTCACGACAGAGATAATGGCTTTGCTAATGGCACAGTAAGTATCACAATTTACATCAGCTATAAATCATCAAGCATCTCAAGAGCATATAATCTACCATGAATGAACTGAGTCATAAATTGTGTCCCTGTTACATTTGTGCCAGTCCAGCAAACCTATATCACTTATCTCTCCCCAGCCTCCACATTTCAAAGTGCTACAGGGGAAAAAAAAAGACAACAGAGACAACAGATAACTCTAGAAATTGATTTCCAGACGTGTAACAACACATCTAAGAAAGGTCAGCTAGTAAACTCCTTCTTGGGGTTGTTGGCAAAATAAAGTAAAATTGACACAAACTGAAAAAAAGAAGGATGACAGTAAATTCATCTGTCTGCCCCCTGGCTTTCAAATACACCTGTGGCCTCATCATTTAGGAGGAAAGAGATGAAGCCCAGAGGGCACCGCACACATGGACAATGCATTAAACTGGACTTTTGTCCTTCATCATGAGCAGGTGGTTTTGTCCTCAGAAGTGGTGTGGCACTTTCCCAGCCTGCTGTGGGGTAGTTCTTCATGGGCAGCCAAGGAGTTAATTTAAATGATGTTCTCTCTGCTCCCTGCCGGAAAGATGAGCCTTCCTGGCCAGGGCAGAGGGCAGTGTGACCTGCTGCTGCAAGGGACACAAATGCAGTCTCAATTTTACATAACTGCTTTAAAAAATTTAAGCTGTCATGCTGCAAGACACAAGGACTTGACTGAACATAGGGAGCAACCCTTGGCCAGTTTTCCACTAATCTCTGTCCTGACTGCCGTGCATTTTATCTGTGTCTGACATTGACAAATGCAGTGGTTGTAAAAGCCTTCAGTAAAAGGAAAAGATTGAGGTAGGGAAGCAAATTAACACAAAGTTTAGCCTCAAGCTGTTCTCTGCTAGATGTTTTCCTGGCATTCTTTCTGCTGGGGCAGTGCTGCTTTGGGATTCAGGACTCTCTGTGATGTACTCTGCCATGTGGGCTTTTAAATTAGTTGGTATCTGGTCAGACTCTCCATTTTTGTCTTCCACGAGCACTAGTAGTTGTGAACAGTGTGCTTGTCAGTGTTTCTTTGCTTCAGACTTTCCAAATCTGCTCCTAGATTGTTTAGTACGTAGACTACATCGTATCAAAGAAGTCACATTGGGCTCTTGAATAGCTTAGTCTGGGGTAAAACAGACCAGTCTGCTGGATGGTTTATCAGGTTTGTAAAAATGAATTACTCTATTTTTGTGAGTTTATATAGGATCTTGGCTATATTAGCAATGCAAGCCTAGTTTTGCTCATTATAGAATCATGGAATGGTTTGGGTTGCAAAGGACCTTGAAGACCACCAGGTTCCAACCCCATTCCTCAGGGATGCCACCCACTAGATGAGGTTGCCCAAAGCCCCATCCAGCCTGGCCTTGCCAGAAACAGTAGCAGAACCAGCCCGACCGCATGAGATGCAAAAATATTTGACATGAATAACAAGAAGCAAGTCTACAGAACAGTCAGCTGCAGTACTGCCTTTTCGTATAGCTTCAATGGCAAGCTGGGTCCATGCAGAGCATTTTAAAATGCTGTGATACGACTCCTAGGCAAGAAAACCCCCAACAGATCACCCCACTCATGGTGCAGAAAGGTTTTCAGTTAATTGTGAAGGATGCTTATTTCAATTGTTTCAATCAGCTAGCAGTAACCTTGATAATGAACTGAACTAAGATATTTTGAGGGGCAAGTGCTTACAAATAGCAGTTACACCTCTTGATCATTGCAAGTATCACATTAATTAGAAATATTTCTAATGGAAATTGGTGCTGTTAGTATAGACTTTGCATATGCTAAAAATTTGCACATAATAACACTGAGATAGATTAAGTTGTTGACTCATGAAACAATTAGCTAATTTTGCATTACGCCCTTTGCTGGAGCCCAGCAAAGCCATGAGAACTCCAAGATACCCCAATCTCCTCAAAGTCATTGCAAGATTCTTTGCTATTCTGAGCAGAGAGATGCAAGCTAGTGTATGGAATTTTCTTATTTTATGCAATACAGGAAGTTAAGCAAACACTATTCTGAATACAACAGTAAGCACAAACCCTACTAGATTCCCTTCATAATGGACCTGTGCAGTCATTTCTCTGGCGTTGAAGACATTTCATGGAGCTTTCATTTTTTGTTTTTCTTAAATCGTTCCTATATAAAGCCTGCTGTCAAGCACAGGTTTCTTGGAAACAGAACAATTACTAGCTAGAATGCCTTCAAATTCACAACTTTATCATGACAGAGTTTTCTGCCCTGCTGCGTATGTTCCATATTAATCTAATTTTCTTTGTAAGTGAATAATACATGATCTTTAATATTTGAATAGTCCCACAAACTGTAAAATAAAATACAGTCTGAGATGTTTTACTCCTAAATGGTACTATAATTAGCGTATGTTTCATTACAAAGTTTCTCAAGAATTTTCCTATTCCTTTTCCTAAGGAGTACTCAATCAAGTTCAGCTATTCTGGGACTGGAACATGAGAACTATTGTGCGATACGTTTATGATGCAGAGTGCCTGCAGTGGAATGGGAGCTTCCTAGCTCCATGGAAAGCCATAGATAATTCAGTAGAACTGATCTCTCCACAAAATGTTTTTCATCTATGAAGCATTGTACAGAATTTTCTTCATTCTTTTAGAAGTCTGAGCATTTGGAAAGCACTAAATTTCTTTTTTAAATTTTTCTTCAGCAAGATCGTTTTAGGTGCAGGCTCTATTTCAAGAAAATATTTTCACAAAGAAAACACAGAATGTTTTTATAATAGATGCCACCTCTTTTTGTTTCATCTTCAAAGTCAAGTATTTTGCTTTGGGTCTTTACTTGCAGACTGCTGTGATAAATAATAGATGCTATACTATTTGTTAAATGCTATTTTTAAGTTCTTTATATTTCAGCAAATCCTGCCCTTTTCTAATATTAAGTAAGCTCCATGGTTGGTATCTAAAAATATTTTTCAGCATAAGAAAAATGATCTTTGCTTTCATTTACTCATTTGTTCTCGACAAAAGTTTATGGGTGCATTTCAGCTGAAAAGAAATTAATACCAGGATTGGCACTCCCTTGATATCACTGCAAAGAGGTGTGGGTGGGAGGAGGGAAGAAGAGAAAGGAATGATTGCCTCTCTATAAATAGAGTATTTTCTGCACATCACTGATTCTGCACAGATGTCTGTCAATGACATAGATGCTACTTCAGAAATTACTTAAACAGCTGCATTCCAGGCAGAGGAGGCAATTACCAAATGTATTTGGGCTGCAAAAACATTTAGTTTGGTGGCAGATGTTTGGATATAATCTTACTTTTTATTTATGGAATAAATGCTCTTAATCTGATTCCTTCTTATTATTTGCCAGGAGGACATTTCTAGGTGAATGTGTTTATATCATGGAGTCAATAATTTATTATTTTACTAGAGGAAAATAGATCCCTTTGAGATACTATTTGACTAACCACAGACCTTGTCTCTGGGTAAGGGACAAGCACACTGTTTTGTGAGGGAATATACAAAACCTGAGATGCAGAGGTTACTCTCCATAAAGAGGACAGATCTTCTCTGGGAGTGCTTTTTGAGGAGTGTCTTGGTCTACCCCTTACAAATATCCCTTATGGGGATCAATATTCAGATTTTCATGTTTCCAAACCCAAAGTAAATTTCTTTCTGGAAATTCACTCAAATTAATGAGTCCTAGATTTTTATATAAATATGTTTGCCTGGAAAGTAACTGTTTACATAATAAGAAACTACTGGATTTCCTAGGGGAACTTGAGACAAAGGCAATATTCAGGATTATGCACAAAGTCAGATTAGAAAACCTACTGGTATCTCTTAGTCTTAAAATCTACACATCCTTAAGAATTCCCTGGACAACATTCAGATTCTGATAATGAGTGCCATTGTATACTGTTAAAATCAGGTTGTTCAGAGCTGCCCTGGATCAGAGCTTACATTGCCTGGTAGTTCGCTCTCACACTATCAGCGACTGAAACAAACCTAAAGTGACTGGGATCACATTACTTCTTTTTTCACTTATTTGCCTGAAATATTTTTCCTTTTTTTCCGACCTGCTTTGCCTAATGATCCGTGTGGTTGTTCCCGATTGGCTGGCATTAACACAGGGGTGGGGTGAAGGAGACAAGGCAAGGGGAACTGGAAAGGCGTTTTGGGGAGCGAGGCGAGTGCAATGGGAAGGAACTGGCTGCTGTGACTTGAAGCATGTGGTACGTGTTAGCATGGAGCAGAACACACGCAGCGAGCTAATGGAGCTGGTGTAGTCTCTCAGAGGAGTTCATTTAAGTATGCTGGATGTTTTAAGTACCTTTTTTAAAGCCTGAAATAATTTGGTTCTAATTTCTGAGCAGGGACTTGCAGCCCACACAGCAGTAAGTCTTGATAATTATTAATTATATGTTTTTCCTGTGTTGTCTATGACCTTGTTTGTAAAAGCTGTGTGGCAAAGCTAGAATATTAAGAGGTTTACGAGCTCTGGCATGCCACCTAGCTGGAAAAGAGGAAAATATTTAAAGAGCAAATGGATAATACAAAGCAAAACCTTGAATGTGCACCCTTTCAGAAGGCACTGAAATCTGGAGTGCACTCATCCAGGGCATATAAACGGGCACGGAGGTGATTTTCTGGTTTAGCTACATTTAAAATGGAGAGAATTCCAGCGGGAAAATCCGCCTCAGCTTATCCTAGCAGAGACGCAGACATCATGCCTTAGGCTCAAGAGTTAGAGTGTGTTAAAAAAGGAAAGACTCAAGTACCATGGGGAACCCAAGTTGAATATGAAGGGGAGAAGCTTTGGTATGAAGTTTTTGTTTCTACTTCGTGTCCATTACCTTCTATGGAGCTGCACTACCCTCCTGCTACAAGCTCACCGAGTTCCTCTCAAAATGTGCATGTTAGTCTAATAATCCTCCTTCTGTAAATGTGAACACTTAAGTTGTTTCCTATGTTGCACTTAGAGAAATGCTGCCATCTGATCTTACTCCAGTTGCCTGACTCCCCTCAAAATAAATTTTTTTTCCCCATTAGAAATAATGAAGCAACCTGACTTGCAATAGGAGAAAAATGGCCCGGAAATCCTGAGAGCAGTTTGGTTGCCAAAGTTAGAAGGAAATAGTACCATTGGACCTGCGTGCTGAAGAGATACATATTGCTTTTGACTGCTCTGAAAAATCAATTGGCCTTCAATCCTTGACACAGGCAGAAGAAAACATTTCTTTATTAGCTCTGTCATGGTTTTCTTCCACAGGTTTGGAACATAACGTGATTCTCTGCATGGTAGCTCATACAGTAAGTGAATTATGGCGCTGCTGTTGGGGAGAGGCCCTGAAGACGTTCAGGCACTATAAAACCAGTGTCCGCCCACACTTTACTTTTAGCATTACCGCAAAACACAAGCACAGAATAGCTCAAATTAAGTTAGAAATCTCAAACCCTTTTTCTCTTGCCCTTTTGACTAACGATGTAATGTGCTTCTCAGCTCTTTAAATTGCAGAAAGTGGTCTCACTAGAGTAGCAAACTTCTGGGATAAAGATTTATGTACAATTATGGTTAGTAAGACAGGAAAAAGAAATGCAATTTCATGAAAGCACAGATGTCTACTGCAAAAGGTAAGTTGGCTGGGAAAGTTAGGAGAACAATAAGACACCCTTTCTTATCTGAATAATATTTTAAACACGCCACTGCTTGCAGTGTGGTGAGTGCTGTAAAGAGGTCACAGCTGGCTCTCAGAGCTGCTTGGAAAAGGGAAGAAATGATGAATTCTGCCTTCCCCGTATTTGCTTCATCTCTCACTTGTGCCTTTTTGGTGAATCCATAGATGTATTCTCTCTGAGATGAAGACCCGACTGGGCTCTCTAGCTGCCAGTGAATATGGAAGCAAGGTATAACAAGACAACAGTGGCTCGGCTCCTCCTGCTGAGAACTAGAAACTGAAAACAGTTTGCAGGACCCCTGACATTCAGATTAAGGGCTGCCAAAAATTTCTCTCTGGGAAAGACTTGGAATAGATTGCACTTGGGCCATTAATTTTATTTCACAAATAAAGTAGGTAGTTAATGTGAGAAAATAAATGTTGAGTAAAAATAAGAAGAGAAGAAACCATTACTTGTGCCCACCTGCTGCCAGTCAGCTGTGAGGCATCAACACTAGCCAGAGCTCCTGCATCGAGGGCAAAAGCAGAAGCACAGGAGGAAAATCTGACACCAAGGAGAAGCAACGGAGCCTTGAAACTGACTTTGGTGTCACCAGTGGTTTGGCCCTCAGTCCTCAGGGCAGCAACGGTTACCAGTGGAGACTGTATGGATGGGCTTTAGAGAGCTAGAAATCTCAGGGAGAGCCATTTTCCAGGCAATAAAAACTTTGCAACACAAAATCAGGTCTGATTGTGTGTATTTCCAGATCAGTTCCAATAGGAACTGCAGAGATGCAGTTGCTGTACCCTTTGCAGTGGTTTATAGGAACACACACCACCTGGAGCATCAGTTCTGCTCTTCCACTGCTTTATTCTTAGGGCCAGTCATCACTCCTTTCCTTAACAGCTGCTCATAAGTCTTGAGTGACTCACATTTTCTTGTCTTCCTCTCAATTTAGTTAGGTCATAATTTAGAAGCCCAGGTGTGACTTAGGCAAAAAAATTAATGCACCCATTACTTTACTTGTACTCCCCGCACCCAGTGTTAGACTTCCAGTTAAATATTCTTATAAAATACGTAAGTGCTAGAAAATTTAGCACAGGGTTATGTAAACAAAGCAGCTGGCCTGGAGGAAGATTTATCCTGCTGTAGTTTGTTATCACAGGGATTTTTCTCCATTAAACTGAGCATGCAGTGAGAGAACTGTCCACATCAATGAATGAAAATTCCTCAGCAAAGGGAGAACACCAAGGAACAAACGCAACGTATAACAACCTCTTTACACAGTGTGCACTTCTGACTGTAGTCACTTGGACTCAGATGTAATGCTGTGCCCCAGGTTATTACATTTCCAGTGCATGTCAGGGATATTACCGATGCTTTAAATCCTGAGCTTTTTATGGCAATATTGTACAGAATCACATACCTGTCACTTGACAGTATAAGAACACCCAGAGTTAATGATGATAAGATCTTTTTTTAATGTTCTCTTCAGGCCCTAAAACTTCAGTGATTTTTTTTTTAACTAAAATTAATATGTTTCTTATTTTGTAGTATTAGAATGCCTATAACTACAGCTGTCCATAGCAGTCATCTGTGGCAGAAGAATAAGAGTTATTCAGCTTTAATGTGTGATTCAGCTGTGAGAAATTTGATACCTGTTAACCAAGTTGATGCCAATGAAAATCTACTTTTAAAATAAGCCATTTACCTCAGTGAAGAAAGATGGCAGTGCAGCGAGAACATATTGTCTGGCACAACCAGACCCCATTAGGTCTGCTATAGCCTTCCTATGGTATTATGAACAAGACAGCTAATCGCTCAGTGCCTCTGTTCCTCAGCTATATAATAAAGGTGATAATTCTTTGCCAGGCTATTCCTTTTTTCTTGTCTCTTCAAAGCATAGTCTGCACCGTGTCGGACCATCTTCCAGTGTATTAGTTTTATGGCAGTAGTACCGTCAAACGTGAAATGTAGGCTAAAGCATCTGGTTTTGTTGTTATTACTATAATAAAATAAAACCTATTTTAGATTTAGCAGGGACTTCAGCACAGAATATAGATGAGTGACCCATGTACTTAGAATTGCTTTTGGATTAATACACATCAGGTTTTAAATAATTGCAATTTTTGAATGAACTGTGAGGGTGTTTTGCTAACGAAGGGTAAAATCTTCGAGTTTTACTTTTCTAAGGTTTCTTGCCTGGTTAGAATGTTTTAGCATATGGTCCCTGCTGCATTAATTTTGGATATGCAAAACATGGAGGGTGCTCTTTTTTCTTTGCCAAAAAGAGAAATTCCATTTCTAAGCACAGAAAGAAAACATAATGTTCAAAGCTATTGCTTTGAATTACACAGCAGCACTTAGAATCACTCATGTTTATCACCACTGGCCTCCCTACTGTAACTGAGATTGTGGAGGGGGTTTTTCCTCCACTAGTGGTTTATAGGGGGACATGCTGGGTGCAGGGGAGCTGTTCTGCAGTGTTAAAGCATCCAAACGAGAAAGTGGAGAGGCATAAAAGTGTAAACTCAAGGCAACTAAGGGCGAGCAGCAGCGCAGCCTGTCCCACTGCAGGCAGCAGCAGGCAGTAAGTGGTGAGAGGCATTGGCAGGAACGTGCAGGGAGGTGCAATGGCCCCGAGTGGGAAGTTGCCATCCCTGCAGCACGAGGGACTGTATAGGACAGAGAGCTTATGAAAACACTTTGAATGGCTTGTGTTACACAGGTAGCATGTTTTGGAAGTGCCACATTGCCTGCAACCTTCCAGAGCCTTTTGGACGTATTCACAACCAGGTCTACCGTGTGTTTCCCCTGTCTGCTTTTCTTCCACACTTCCCTACTCCATTGCTTAATCAGATATGCTGACAGGGCTTTGCACAACAGGAAAGGGTAGGCCAATTGTATTTTCTGTTGGCTCATTGTATTAAAGTCCCCTTTGGTCTGGGCTTCTCTGAGTTGGGCAGACTCATGGCACATCTCGCCAGAAGCAGTGGAGGAGATGGGAGAGGCTTTCACACATGAAGGGGTCCTGGAAACACACATGGACACAGAGAGGGCCTCTGTGGTTCTTTCAGACAGAGGGATGGGCAGGATGGATGTTCCATTCTCAACTTTATTAACTAGTTTTTATTAAGCCAGAAAGGATTTTTAGCTTTGTAGATCTTTTTACTTTGGCCTGGCTGTTCGTGTATTAACTTGGAAGGTTCAATAAATTCCAGTCTATGCTTGTAAGGTTTGAATCACCATGCTGTCCTGCACCTTAACCCTTTTTGTTGCAGTGAATAAATGAAGACCTTTCTGTTCTCCACAGAACTACAAGCATGTTTTTTAGGCAGCATATTGCTTCTTGTCTTCTCTTTCTCCTCCAGTTTTTTTCGTAAAAGACAAGATGCCTTTGCAGTGCGCCACAGGGAGGCATATTTTCTTCCTAGAAGCAGATTTAACCTGCATGATCCAAGATACAAATGCCATGTTTTGTATAATCATGCGGAAGTGGCTGTAACAAATAATCTTTACCGAGGATTGAACCATTTCCCCCATTTGTAAATCATCAATAAAAGGCCTGCGTTTTAATGATTTGTCTCTCGTTCCAAAATAATCAATCAGGGAAGAGACTGTAAATTAGTCACAGCGGATTCAGCAAGATGGTATGGATGCTAACGCCTGGAAATTTTACAGACAGGACGAGGGAAGTCCAAGAGCCTTTAGAAGGATGAAGTGAACAGCCTTTGCAGAGTGCTGCGGGGAGCCAGCCACTGGGGAAATGCCAGTCAGATGAGTTTTAAATCTTGCATGAAGGGCATTCTGCACAGGGCAGTGGCACGGCCTTGCCACATGTCCAGCAACAGAGCCTGCGAGTGCTTTCTGGTAGAGAGCAGAGCAGAGAACAGTATCCCTGCTCTCCTGGTACTTGCTTTGAGACTGAATTACTGTGTTGCCATCAGACTACCTCTTGCATCTATTCCTCTGAATTTCCTTGCTGTGTGGGGTTTGATATGACTGGTTTATTGGGGAATGCCTGTCCCAGAGCCTTCTCAGGGGACCTGCACTCTCTTAGAGAAGCATTCTGGCTCTCCTGGGAAAAGCAGGAGTATCTAAAGCAGAGTATCTAAAATATGTTTCTCTGCCTCCTCTTATTTTAAATGAAGGCAGCAGTGTGCCACTACACTTTACCGTAAACGCAGAAGTGCCCATTTGGTTTAGATTTGCTTTAAAAATGCCTGACAGATCAGTACTTACAATGGGCTCTGGTGGGAAGCCATCTCTGCCTGAGTGTCCAGCAGGGTCAGCCTCTCTTCAGACTCATTCAAGCCTGACAGAAATACCTTAGAATACTGCAAATCTTTATGTTTTCATACCCTTTTCATCAAAAAGGTAGCTTTCCTATCTGGGTCTGGCTCTTCCTCACCATACAGTAGTTTTAAGGTTCTTGATAGTTTTGGGGCCTGGAAGCCCCCAAGAGTTGTATTTTGGGGATTTGTGATATCCCGCATGGCATGAGGCAGCCCTGGGCTGGCTGCTGGTACCATGTTGCACAGCATCAGCTGAGAGTGGGCACTTGGAACAGGTGGGGACTGCAAGGGCTGTGTAGTAACAGTGAGGTTTTTGGTGCAAAAACCTTCCATGATGATAGGGATTGTCATGTCTGTGCGAATTTCCTTTGAGCATCTCTTCAGCATAACCCCGGGTTTTAAAAGGTTTTAAGGTTATTCACATGACCAAGATCAAGCTGCTGGTACCCTGTCTTTGCTGAATATAGCTGTGCAGTCCTGCAGATAAATACCTGACTCCTCCAGTCGGGTAGGTTATCCCTCAATGTCTAATCTGTCACAAAAGATTTGTGTCTGAAAGCAAAATAACAGTTTTCTTACTTTATTTTTTATTACTGTAAATCTGTCAAAGGAAAGCAGTTGGAGCAGAGCTCTACACCCAGAAGGAAAAGAAGAAAAAATATTGTTTTGATGGGAAACTCAGTTAAATCGTTTAAATTAAGAATTACTGACACTGTGACTGCTGGAGGTGCAAATAGAACACCTAACTGCCTGAAATAAGAGTCTGGGAAAAATCAGAGAAGTTGAGCAAAAAAGTTGTGCATAACACTGCCTCTTCTCTGCCACTTGCTAACCTAAGATTTTCCTCATCAAAATACCATGGGCCATTGTATGGTGAGGAAATGGTTGATTTACTGTTGAATCATAGAGCTGGAGAGAAGAAGAAGCTGTGGACAGAATATACCAGAGAAGGAAGTCAAGGCTCAAGTTGCAGCTTTTATCATCCAATGCTTCTGTGTGTGTCCTCACAGCTATGAAACCTCAGCCTCGCCCAACAGCAGCATCTGTTTCAGCAGTGAGCAAGAACCAGCTCACTTGCCCAAGGACACCAGGAAAGCTCTGCACTGGAGTATGTCTGTGTCAGGAAGCAGAGGTATCCCGAACCACTGCATTAGCCAGACCTGATGTCCTTCCTGACATCAGATACAAAAAGGCCTGTCCATCCACCTTATAACTCACAAGATGAAAACAAATGATGATGTGAAGTATCACCGAGATTATTTTAGAGAGGAGCATGAAAGCAAAAACACTGAATATCTCACAGCAGTGTTCACACTGGAGGCAGAGCAAAGCCAGGACTGTGGAGTCTCTCTCTGTGGGCACAGGGAAGGGTCAGGCTCTGCAGCTGCTGGCTGGACAGGGAGGTGGGGAAGCCAAGGACCTGGTGGAAAGGGGGTGCTGAGATGACTGAGCTGCTGAGGTGGGTACCTGTATTCACACCAGGACCTTCACCAGCTGTCTGCAGGTACATGTGGATCTCTTATTTCCCAGCTGCTCCAACAGATATCTCCTGGGGAACCCTCCTTGAGGCTGCTTCATGCAATGACCAAAACACTCGATGACTGCTGTGTTTTGTTTCTGGGTTATAGTGAACTAGACAAAAGCAAAACGGTGAACCTGGTAAATGACATTAGCCAGGTGTTTTCAGAAATTACTCTCCAGCCTCAGATACTCAGAAAGGGGGAGGGCAAAGGGGTGCCCCCCAAGCCGCGTCTGCCCTATGCAGGAGGGCAGGGGGGCTTTGGGACGTGGTGGGGCACAGACACGCAGCCACTGCTTCTGCTGCTGCCAGGAGAAGCAGCTGCACCAGGGAAGCAGGAGAGGCCCTGCTGCAGCAACAGGAGCTGCCCCACAGAAATGGGAGAGCTGAGCTTGGCTCCCCTCACCGCATCCCTACGTAATGCAAAAGCTGGAGTGAGTTCCTTCTATTCCCCAAGCAATTTCTTTCTAGTAACAGATGTTACATCAATTCAGGACTTTTACTCCTGTTGAGAGCTGCTTTACTGCATAAGCAGTCTCCTGGAAGACCACCAAACTGTTTCTAAAGAAAGATGTGAAAGTCTGGACAAATTGGTGAAGACGGTGGTACAAAATGATGCTGCACTTCACTGCAGAAGGCCCTTTCCCTCCTGAGCAAGGCCCAATGTACTGAGCTATAAGGGAACTTGACTGCAGCACTTTCCATCAAAGCTAAATTCACAATTTGGAGTTAGACATTCACCTTCCCCAAGTAATTAAATAAAGACATCAGCAAGGGCTTCAGCAGAGACAGCACCTTACCTAGAAATACAAAAAGGTGGATGCAAAATCCTTGTGTGTGAAAAGGCAATATTGATTTCAGACTGGATGTGAGGGAACACACAGGTAATATGACTGTGTATGTGCCTCACGATTTATGACAATAAAAATTTGAAGGTCAAATTGTGTCTTAGATTCAATTTCCTGCATTGATCTTAAAGCTCTTTTCAGAAAGGGTATTTATGTGTTACTGAAAAGTTTCCCTCACTTTTACACGTGCCACCTCATTGATGGTGGGAGCCTGCACGTGTATCCTGAGTGACCATGACCCTCCTCTGAATGCCCATCCCAAGCATGCCAGCTAGGCTGAACTCGGAAATGTGAGGTTATTATAAGCCCCGAAATGAGTGTGCACTAATTACCGAAAAGCAATAAACTATTTTTTATGGCCAGAACACAAGACATTAAACATTTCAATAATGACAGCTTCACATTTCTTCGAAGTCATTATTGCCCTGCAGTATGAAATCGCTTAGATTTCAGTTTCTCCTCCACTGGTCACAAAACCAAATCTAATATGTTGGCTTTTTTTTCTCCCCTCCTATAAATATGCCCTATCCAGTGTGGTACCTCCAAGGCACACATTTCATTTTTATTAGCTGGGCAGTGTGAGTCATGCTATTAATCGGTAGCTGTAGCAACACATCACCAGACTGTCCTTTGCTGCACAGCCTATATTTAGAAAGGGAATGAGACTGCTGCTGGGTTATATAATGATGCAGCTATTTATAGATCTCCATTATACCTAGAGAGCACCGTCCTGCCATCTGAGCTGAGAGCAGCCAGGCTGACAGAGCTGTGATTATAGATTTGGCATGTTCCCTGCCTTTCCCTCAGACACATTTGCAATTTTGTTTACCTGTCATTATTTCTGTTTACTTCACCTGTGGTAAAAGTACATATGAAATTCTGTGCTCAAGAAAAAAAAAAAAACCCTGATATTTTATCCCTGTTATTACTTGTGGAAAGGTAAAACAGACAGTCACAATGCCAAAAAAACTCCTATATTTTCATTTACCTTCCTTTTTGTTTGCATGAACCTAGCCAAAGGGAGTTGCCTTAAAAATATACCCATATTACTAGTAGCATTGCATTAAAATTCCCAGATATTGAGGTTTTTCCATTTTTTCCCTTTTCTTTTTTTTTTTTTTCATACTGATTTTTGGTGGCTACCAGTAGAAAAAGCAATGAAAAACAGATGACTTATTGTTGGGCCTGAGCAAACATAAGGATGGGGGAGGCAAGCACTTGTGTTGGAGGTAGAAATGTGGTTTCTGCTGTATCTATCATGTCTCACAAGAAAATACTGGTTCAGTCCTGCATAGAAATTGGTTCAGATGAAATACATTTTCACACAAGTAGTTCCAAAGCAGATATTAACAGTTTAAGGTGAGCTACACAAAAAAGGCTCAGAGTTTTCATGCTCACACACCTGAGGCATTTCAGACCTTGGGTGTTCATTTGTAAATTGTCTAGACCTATAATTTTACTCATAGAATAGTAAATACACCAGATTCCTGCCCCGGCCTCTTGGTGCCCATAGCACTGCAAACAGAAGGCTCAGCCCTGCCTGGAACAGCTGGAGCAACACAGTCAGCTCACACTGGAGCACAGAGTCACCCCACAGCAGTGCATGAGGCTGTGCAGCTGCTGCAAAACTGGGAGTGTCTGGAGCACCAGAGGGTCATGCTGACATTCAGAGGGACCTGAAGAGGTGAGAGAAATGGGCTGTCAGGAACATTGTGAAGTTAAACCAGGGGAAGTGTCAAGTCCTGCCTCTGGGAAGGACCAACTGCAGGCACCAGTACATGCCAGGGGCCGTCTGGCTCAGAAGCATCTTTGCAGAGAAGGATGAGGGGGTTCTGGTGGATGCCAGCTTTGTCAGGAGCCAGCAATGTGTCCCACCTGTAAAAAAGGCCAATAGCAACATGGGCTGCACTGGCAGAGTGTCACCTGCAGGTCTAGGAAACTGACTCAGCCCTGGTGAGAAACATCTGGACTGACGGGGATTGAACTTGACCATCTCTAGAAGTGTTCTCACACCTCAGTCTGCCTGCAGGCCTGGGAAAGGTACTCCTCAACTGCAGAATTGCTACCTTGATCTTTAAGGTCAGTTCCAACACAAGCCTTTCTATGATTCTATACCTGTCCACAGGATGGTGTTAGCATGGAGCAGTGAGTGCCAGGCACTGCTTGCTGGAGGAACCCATGTCATCAGAGTGGATCCTCTATGGATCCTCTGTGCAGCGAACAGATGTCAGAATGGATCTATGGGACTTAAAGTGTCAAGAGCAGAGCTACCAAAGGTAGTCTAGTTTTCAGTTGCTGTCAAATGCCTGTCTCCAAAAGGGTTGCAGCACGTATTCTGGAGTTGTGCAGCTTCTCTATCAATAAAGCAGGCAGATGCTCATCCTGCTGTGTAATAATTCAGCAGTTAAAGCACTCCACCAGGCTGTGGGAGATTTGGATCTGGCTCTTCCTCTCCCCCCAGAAATTTATAGCCTTGAGGTGTGAGTGAGGGCTGCTCAAAGTCCTGCTGGTTGAAGCCCAGTTGCACACAAATATTCAGGAGAGACCAGTGACAAGCTGTTGTAGTGGCTAAAAGTAATCAGCTCCTTGATGGAGAATTCAAATGTGTTTTTTTCCAGCTCCCTGATTTTCCATGCATTTGTTTCTCCCTCAGCCCACAGAGCTCCACACACTGGAGTGGGACACAGGGAACCCCAGAGCAGTAACTCCAGGTGTGTTTGTGCTGTTGAGTGTAACTGTGCTTGGCAGGGTTTAAAGTCCAGCTGCTGCTGTTTAGCTGTTGTGAGCAGGCTGGTTATGTGGTACCAGGAATCGTGACAAGGCAAGCAGCAAATATACCAAGGTCTGTGTCTGGCAGCAAGTGTGCTGATGTCTAGTAAGACAAGTGCTTTTCTCTGTCTCCTTTTCTCTTTTGGGTCTTCCCTTTCTTTTCTTGCCTCCCTCTCTTGTCTCATCAGGATGTTAAATGTGTCACTTTTAACTTTATTCAAATACCCAATGATAAGAGCTGGCAAATGGAGAATACCCTTGGAAGCTCTGTCAAAGCTGCTTGAAATTAGCTACTGACTCCACAGTTTTCAGACAAATACAGACAAAGGCACACTCAGTGCAATCACATACACATCAAGAAACCAGGACTAAAAATAGTTCCTTGTAGTTTCAAAATAGTTTATCTGTGTCTATAGTTTATCGGTATCTATAATAGTATGACCTATTACTATAGTACTATGACCTAGTGTACCTATGCCTAGGTATTGTTTTTCCCCAGATTTGCAACAGTCCATGTCATCACATTGTGTCATCACAGGCCACTATTTGAAGCAAGCACAATAGCCCCAGCTTATATCATCAGGTGCTATTTAAAGTGCTTAAAATACTAACCATTGGACATCAGCCTCTTCATTGCAATTATAAGCAGTTTGTTTCTGTAAATTGAGATAGGTAATGATACAAAAGCTGATGAAATGGCACACATTTTGCTCATGGCCAAGGCTGCATTTCTCTCAGGCCCCAGGATTTACTAAATTCTCTCCTCCCTTTTTGCTTGTACCTGCAATGCATGCATAAGTATCACAAGAGAATTACAATATAAAGAGGGGCACCGTCAATCTGATGGCCATTAAAATATGGTCACTGACCAAATCCCTTAATATACTGAGTTACTGCTGTTGGCTTTAAACACACTTTGGAGAGGATTAACTGCAAAGCATGTTAAACCAAGGGCATATCTCTTATCCTCAGCTGCCACAAATGGGATGTAAGTTTTGCATACAGAAGAAAGGAGGAGGATTTTGACAGCTGGAGATGCTTATCTTTCCTTACCACAGGGAAGGCTGGACAAGATGCTGCCTGCCACCTTTCCAAGCTGACATTATCTACACATCAGCGAAGGTGCTGAATGTCAGTCTCTGATAACTGGGGAGCACTTGCTTCCATATGCAGAGTAGCTTGCCACCACACAAGAGCAGCAGATACTGTTTTTTGAAGCAGGCAGGGGAGGGAAGGCACAAAGCATGCATTCAGAATACACATTATCTTCACAAATTATTTTGATGACTGTTTATTAAAACATGCAATAACATTACAAATGCCTATGTTAGCTATAAATCATTATGCATCATATTTTATTAATCCATTGATATTTAACTTACTCTAAGCCTCTTGTTAGTATATGGAGATTGATTTACTGTGGCAGGTATTGAACAGTGAAAAAATACCTTTTCTTCTGCAATGACAACAGGTCAAAATGCTGTGGAAGCTAGGAACTGTTGCTGAAGTGTAACAGCTTTTTGATGTCCTGGAAGCAATTCAGGCTGACCTGTTCTGACTGGTGGTGGCCCAAGCCCCAGCTGTCAAGCCATTACAGAGGGGGTGGGTGCCATTTTGTCAACATTTGATGTGTCTTTGAGGTCCAGAATGCTGCTCGGTTTGGAGAAGAAGCTTTTCCAAACCCTGCAGAGAGGTTCTCAGAATACAATAATTTACCCCATCAGAACATTATTTTGGTGTAATTTTACCCTGTGGACCCTGTTTGAATGTTGTGCTGTGTCTTAACAGTTGTGTCCTCCTGTGATATAGGGCACTGCTCATGCTTCTTGGTTGGGGAATCCCTTCACCAGTAAGTAATGCATCTTCTCTGTCCTAGTAGTCTCTTCAAACAAGTACCTTTATGCAGAAAAGAGTTCTCAGTTTTTCCTCCTCAGTGCATAACTGTGAATGTCAACTCAAGAGACCAGGCTTCAGTGAGGCCAGGTAAGGAGTAACCTCCAAACCTTCTTTTTCTGTTACAGCATAATGAAACTGGTGATACTAATGACACAGAATCACAGAATCAGCTAGGTTGGAAAGACCTCTGAGATCATCGAGTCCAACCTTTGACCCAACACAACCTCACCTACTAGACCAATGCACTAAGTGCCACATCCAGCCTCTTCTTAAATACCTCCAGGGACAGTGACTCTACCACTTCCCTGGGCAGCCCATTCCAGTACCCAATCACTCCCTTTGTAAAGAACTTCTTCCTAATGTCTAACCTAAGCTTACTTGTTCCCTGAGATATGGAGTTACAGCAGCAGAAGTTAAAAAACAAGCTTTTGCTCTTCACAAGAGCAGGGCTTGAAACGTGGGGCGGGCAGGGATGAATAGGGCAGTGCACAAGGTATGGCAATGAGGTCTCATTGCTTTACTAAGCAGACCTCTTGGCAGACCTGCTTTTCTTTAATCACTGTTGAGTGCATTCTCACTCTCTCACTGAAATGTCTACAGATCATCCTTCAAACATATAAACAATTTTTTTTTCTTAATAGACACGTAGCTAGTAAAATAGTGATTTCTCATTCTTGCTTAAATGCTGGTAGGAGCTTGAGTAGTTGGGAATAGCTGATGTAAAGGCTTTGAGGTCAGGATCCTTTGAGATTTTAAAATATTGCACTGAGTTTTTGAATAGTTTTAGGATGCCTCTCTCTGCCCCTAATTAGTGGGCTTTGTATTTCAGAATCCTGCTGTGCACTAAAGATGTGCCTTACCTAAAAGAAAATAAAAGTGCCCTTTAGCAGATACATTGCTTTTCAAAGCAAATTGGTTTCACCATATTTGGAAGCCCATATGTGCTGAAAAAAAGCGCCTTTGACTGAAAACAGTTACTCAAAGC
Organism: Grallaria varia; assembly: GCA_013396735.1. Lineage (NCBI taxonomy): Eukaryota > Metazoa > Chordata > Aves > Passeriformes > Formicariidae > Grallaria > Grallaria varia. Next base: position 239,581 of record VWZG01005229.1, read on the forward strand.
CCATAAAATAAATGTACAGTAAATGTTCATGAGCTCAAACCAGAGAGCTGTTTGGTTGAACTGCAGGAGACAATAACACAACTGTAGAACATTGTTTTCGCCTTTCCTTCACATTTTGCTCATCATTATGTAAAGCAGGTTTTATCTAATGTAGAAACAAGTTTACTGGCTATATCCCTTCTGAGGTATTTACAAAACCCATACAATGCAAATTAAGCAAATTCTGAGGCTTCCCTCAGCTTTTCAGCTAACCAGTTTTAAAGACTCCTGTTATACTGCAGAGCTGACCTGTAAATTGTGTGTCCTTGTGTGGCACTCAGTTTGGGGCAATCCTTGGGTGTTTTCCTGTGCCTCACATTTTGCTTGAATCTTAGGAGACCAAGGAGAGCACAAGGAGAACCCTGGGCTGCTGAGCTTCAGAGAACTGCCAGAGAGCTGGCCCCTGGTGCCACTGAGGAGCTCTTGGATCCCTCAATGCGAAAGCATTTCCCAGAGCTGTAGCTGTGGGGGTGTCTGTTCATAACGTCCCAGGGATTAGAAGACAGGCAAGGGCTGAGCTTCCCTGGGAGTAGGAGAGCTCCCTGAGAGCCCTGCCTCAATTGTCATTCATTGTGCATCGCAGCCTGGAGAGAAGCTGCCCTACTCTCTCAGATACAGAGGGAGATGGAGAGCCTTTTATTTGGGAGACGGAGAAATGAGTGAGTGCGACTTCTCCAGGGAGATTTCCTAACTATGAAATCTTTACAAGGCAGATCAGGACTGCTCCTTTGCAGAGACAAGGAGCTAGCTTGTGAGCCACACCATATGATGATAAGACAACACCCCATCTTTACCCCACATTTTGTCCTGCCCTCAGAAGCATTCTGGTTCTTCTGTACACTGCTCATTGACTGAGAAAGGGAGGCACAACACCTACTTCCCTGGCTTCTGGGATAATTTATTGCTGATACCAGGCAAAACTCAGCTGCTCATGCCCTGCCCTTGCATGTCCCTGTCCCTCTGAGTTATTGCCTCAGGTGCTGAGACAAGCTTTCCTCCCCTGCAGTTCAAGCAGGACTTTCTTACCAGCTAGTTAGAGCTGAAGCTGTTTGGCTTTCCTTTCTCAGTTCACCTGGAGGTGGTTAGGGACAAATATGGGTGCGCTGACAGCTCCGAGTAGCTCCTGGGAGAAGCAAAGCTGAACAAGCTTCAGGGGAGCAGTAATGTTTTGTCTTTGCAGGGCTGCAGTAGGCAGAGTAAATAAGAATACTGCCCTAGAGGGGTAAGTTGTAGCTGGGGAGGTTTAGCTGTCACAACCATCTGCCTCACCTCTCTCCTGGAAGCTGCCTCTCCAGCTGAATGATTCATGAACCACCTCAATTTACAGCTTGGCATAGTCACAGGAATTAAAATTAATGTGCACTGGCTTTGATACATTAAGCTGTAAGTGCAGCATTGCAGGGATGGATACACGTCCCAGCCAGGGATTGCCTGATATAAACCAGGATATTGCCTCTGCAAGGAGTGGAAGATGGGTCCTGAGGAGAAGAAACCTCTCAGTCTTCCTAGTGCCATTCATTATCAAATATGCACCAATAACTTTACCACCCCCAAGCTATTCTTTCTGTGTCAAAGTGTGAGAGAAGCCATGCTGTGACCAATTCTTGAGACAGGGTCCATAACCTGTTAAAAACTCTCAGTTCAGGGGACTTTTCTCTAAGGTGGAGTACCCTCATATTAACCCCGTATTTGAGACCAGAACAAAAAAGAAATAAAACTACTCTTCTGCATCCATATGCTGCCTTTGTTCACTTTTTACGAATATTCTTCCATCTCTCCAAATACAATGTTTTCTCAAAAAAAAGAGACTGAGGGAAATTTTTTTACACTATTTGATTCAAGACTTTTTTCCTCAACAAGATTTGAGTATTTTTTCTTTTTACCTCAACAAGATTTGAGTACTTTTCCTGTTTCTTTCCGAGATGTTTTAAGATCCTGAGTTGCAAATGTATCCAAATATAATACCTCTAACAGTTAGCTTTCACTAACTGAGCCTGCTTTGCATTGCTGTGGTGTCCTAGTACCACGGGTTGTAATCCAGTTTACTGTGCGGAATGAACAACTAACTTCCACGTTATCTGAGATGATCTTGAGATAAATTTTGGCTTTTACTGGCCTAGACATCTGTACAGCAGAATCAGGGATAGCATGCATGAGCTGAGTTATGTGTACCTCTTCAAAATCTGCACTGGGTTTGATCTGCCAGGTATGCCTTGGGAGGGCATCGCTAAATGAACCTGGTTTGTTCCTTTCTGACGTATCTAGTGAGTGACCCTGAAACTTCAAAAGGCATTAGGGGGGCAGCTTGTGGGGTTTCCTGGGACTTGGAGATAAACTAGGCAGTCTCTAACTACCATGAACTGAAGAGAGAGGACAAAAGAGGACTTAGGAATTAAAAAAACCCGTCAAAAGTAATAAAAGCGTTCTTTGACAAGTTACAAAGGTAAAACCAAGCAAACATTAAAAAAAACAAAAAATGTTTTTTAAGTGAGTTGCGTTTATATCCAGCTGGTATTGTGAATGATTCAAGGACAGATTCAAGTCCCTTTGCCCTGTTATCCTTCCTCCTCTTCCTTCCCCCTTTCCTGCCTCTCCCTGCTTCCCAGACACACACGCTGTGCCCTCTGCAAGCCAAGTGTGAAATAGCTGCCTTCATTCATGTGTGACCTGCATCAGCCCTCCGGGAACGTGGAGGGGAGGGAGTTTTTCCTCCTGACTGTTGAATGCACAGGGTCATAGCCAAGACCCATAAAGGCAGCTATATTGTCTCATCTTCTGTGTGTGAGTCCTACAAGTTCCCTAGTATTCAGAATTACATCATTAGGGCCTCTGAGCTGCATGCATCTGCTGCACTCTAGAGCGAGCTGCATGAATTTACAATGATGGTAAATGCTTCAAGGCTGGGGGAGCTATAGCAGAAATACCCCTGGGGATCACTGATGGCCAGCACCTTGCCACCTACAGCTCATGTTCTCCCATAACTTGTTGAGGATAAAGCAGAAAAGAACAAATCCACATCTCCCCAATCTACTTGGTGTCATGTGCATGTCTGAACCATCTAAAAACCACCACCTATTTTGTTCTTTTTTATGTTTCAGGTGTACAATTGCTGTGAATGTGAGGGGAGGGTTATTTGTTGCTTAGGAGTGATTTTTCTAAAAAGAAAGTGGTGGTAGCTCTCCTCTTATCTATTGCTGCTCCCTGGAACACGAGTTCTACTAATATAAGCCAAATCCTGCAGTGACAGGGAGCTGAAGCAGCCCGACACCACAAGTATGAAACCGAAAAATAAATGGAAATCGGAGCTTTGCCTTTATCAGCTTGCAGAAAGCTGGATCTTTTTTGTCTCGGCTAGCAGAAGAATCCCACCTCTCTTCTCCCACAATAGATCTGGGCCTAAGAATAGACATGGCAAGTTCCTCTGATAGGCTTTAGTGGTGTCTCTTGAGAAAGAACGGCCGATCGCCAGTCCATCAAGTTAAGAATCTGAGCAGAGAAAGAGCCCAGGAAGCACAAGATGAGCATATTGACTAACTGCCTTGTTCATCGTTTTTAGGCACCACCTGTTGCTGGAGAGGTTTTGTTTTTCTCTCCCGTGCTTGATTGCATCAGCATGCGATGCTTCCCTTGCTACTTCCTTCCTCCTCTTCCTCAAAAAAAAGAAAAGAATAATTAAGTTTAAAGCCACGCTTATCAGGGAGACAGGGTTAGATTAGCTTACAAAAATAAAATTTCATAGTGCCCAGGAGACAGACACAGCAAAAAGGAGCATTTCAATAGCAGCGATCGTGCAGTGCTGTGAGCACTTGGAGTGTTACTTCGACCTCAGTGATCAGCACAAGCTGTCTGGGGCTGTCTAGGTCTGCTGACAGGGATGTTACAGCTAGTTTAAATATGACTAGTTATGGGTCATTCAGCTATGGAAGACCGAGCTGATAGGTGTTCCACAACTGGATGAAAAATGTGAAAACTTTTTTATTGTTTAACAAAACAAGCAGATGCTAGTTTTCATAGGAACGATTATGAGCTTATGGAGCACTTTCATAGCTGTGCTGTCACAAGCAGCGTGTAAAGACCAGCCTGTGGCTCTAGTGAAATAGCAGGGGCTACTTTGTCTTCTTTTTCACCTGCACAGTATAACAACATTTTTGAGGAATAATAAATGAAATTATAACTTGACTTCACAAGTGCAAGGTGAGAATGGTCGGTAGACTGCTTTTCCATAGGAATGTTGCCTAGGAAACATCATCCTCTGGTAGCTGTACGTTAGTAAGGACAGATTAACTTTTTCTGTCAGGAAGCACGTCAAGAAAATGCTTCTGAAAGCAAGGGGGTGCAGGGAGACAAAGCCCCATCCTCCAGCCTGTCCTTGTTCTCCTGGCAATTGAGGCATATCACTTACTAACTGCTAGAGCTGCCAAAGGACCTTGGGAAGTTCCTGGCACTCACTAGTACACTAATTGCTAAATTAAGGTGATCCAAACTTCTCTTTGTCTTTGGTGCAGCTCTAGAGGCACATGATACACAAGGAGTATGACTGAGATGGACCTACCTGCGCCGTGGTGGGGGCACAGTGACTGGGGAGCTGAGGATGGCACTGACCCTGCTCCAATACATCTCAGTAGATACAGAAATAATCCTTGACGAAACACTTTCCTGAGACAGACATCATTAAAGAATGAGTGGTGACAGCATCAGATAGCAGTGAAGACACTGTCAATACCAAGATAGGAAGGGACAAGAGAATAAAAGCTTTAGGGGAAACAGGGCAACTCTCAGGAGGGAGGGCAGCAAACTGCATTCTTCCAAAGGTACAAGAGCTGTAATTAAAAGCATACAGAAAACAAAGCACAGCAGTTTGGAAACATGCTGAAGTTGAGGCGATATTATCAGTCAAGGAGGAGATAAGCCACCTTTTGTTCTTTCACAAAAGCTGTCAGAAAGCTACCAGGTGAATAAGGAAATAATTTTCATTATGAGAAAACTTAAAAAAAAAAAGAAAAAAAAAAAAGGAATAAAAAAAAAAGTTTGTACAAAACCCCAGGGAAAACTGGGACTAGTGAATGAAGAACTCCAATGCGAGCTGAAAAATGTCAAAGGTAGCTGAAATCTAGTGGCATGTGTAATGCCAGGTACAATATTGATTTCCTGGAAAGAGAGGGTCAAGGACAGGTGACTTATAATTTCAGAATACACTTTTCCACCCACCACTGCAATCACCGTAGCATCTCTGCATCTCCCATAAGTGCAAATACAATAATTCTATAAAGCCCATTTCTCTTCACTGCTCAGAAGCACTCTTTTTTCCCCTGACTTTTTCTTTTTTCCTATATGTAATAGTTGTCCATACATGTAATAGAAAATGAAAGATGAAGGTGCTGTTTAGAAAAACAAGGTCAGAAATGAAGTTTCTAAATCTCAGGATCTGGGGTTTTTGTTCAGTCCTTTATTGTAAATCCCAAGAACTTGGGCATCTTCTAGCACTATGTCTGTATTCTGCAGCCATACCAAATAGTCTCTGCTGGGTGACAGTGTCACTGGAATTTTGCTTTGTGCCTTGCCAAAGAAGACATTGTCAACCAGCTAAAGCCAGTCCAACAGAAAGATTCCCAAAATCTCACAGAAATTTAAAAATAGAGACAGAAGAGGCTCCCTACTCTCTGTCCTCTCTCTTGGCAGGATTTTGTATCTTTCATGATCAATTTTTCTAACCTACTCTTTACAGTTCCCCAGTGATGGAACAGTTGGCTGTCTTTTTCATCAGGAAACATTACCTTATGTTTATCCTAAATTTCTCCTGCTGCTGTTTAAGCTCGCTGATGCTTTTCCTAGCCCTGTTAGGAATGGGAAAAAATATTTTTTGTTTCGATTTTACATCTTGATCATATAGCCAAAAATAATTTTTAACTACCTTTTCAGCCTTTTCTTTCTTGAAAAAAAAAAAAAAAAAAAGGCATCTCATGTACAGTATCCAGTGCTCAGTGAATTCTTCCAAGAGATCCCACAGGCTTACCAATATATTCTGGGTATCAGTCACATTAACTCCAGCCAAGTTCTTCCCAGTGCTAAATAGAATAGGGAGATTATGCATTCAGCTACATGGGTTTGTTTCTCTATTTTCTCCTGAGTCTGATCCTGTTTCTTCCCTGAAGGAGGGCAAAGATCTTTGATTGCAGGTGATAATCACTGGAAGTGTTCTAGTCTGAGGTGCAGTGTGTTGGGGTTATGCTCCTTGGGATCTCTGGGCTGCTATCAGAGCCAAAAATCCAGCCAGGGCTTTCTCTGCATTAAACAAGGTCCTCTTCCAAGGTCACTGATTGCTTCTGTCAAACTACATAATTCACCTTGAATACAAATGCAAGTGACAGTGTGATCTCATGAACTTGTCTTATAATTGCTCCTATTAGTCCAAGATTCTTGACCTCCTGGACTTCAGAGGATACTTGGATATTTTTTTAAAACTATTTTTGCCATCATTATAATTTCACACTGTGGTCCTGGCTGTGTTAGGCAGTCAGAGATGATCTTCAGGCCATGGACTGACTTAGCAATGAGTGCAGTAGATGCTCTGAGGAGGTGAAGTCTCTAGAGGAGATTTTTTTGAAGTGATTCTACCTTCCTACTTGCACGACTTGGCCCGGAGTTCACCATAGGACGCAGGGATCCAGCACCTGTTAAGGCTAAAATGAAGATGGAACCTGCAATATGAATAGTTCATGTTACTCATATTGTCAGAAATGTGCCCTTCCAGGGAATTCCCTTTCACTCCAGACTCAGTCTTTGCAATAAAGACTGGGTTGTATATGTATATTTCTGAATTATCTGGCAGGTCCTGTAAACATCACAGGAACAAATGGACTCTATATATGTGGGCAAGTGTCATGGGGATCAGTGGAGAGTCCTTTGTGCTTGTGAAGATCCTTAACTTTCAGCAATTACTATCCAAACGTAGATATGACGGGAATTCCATTTCTAGGGAAGAATTTAAAAAATGATCCCTCAAAGAGCTCCATGCAGGTTCTCTGCTGGTATAAACTGGTACAGAGCCATTCTGGCAACTGTGTTATCGAGAGTGGTAATGAGGCTTTTCTTCTGTTTCATTCTGTAACTTTACACAAGGTGTCACAGCACCTGATAGAAGTACAAGCTTTTATCAGGCCATGTGTCTCCTTTCCTGTAATATCTCTGACAGGCTAAGGCTGTCTGCAGCTTTGCTGAGCTCTTTTTGGAAGAATGTTCATCACCTGACTCTCCCAATTGCAAAATTTCCCCTATTATTCCATGTACTGCCTTGCATCTAGTGATGTTTCTAGTGTTACAAATTGGCACACCCTGTCATTGCTGCTCAAGTGCTGTCTTCGTAGGTACTCCATTTGTTCACTTTCTATGTGAAACAAATTGATCATTCAAAGTATCATTCATCTATTCACTTTCCAAACACACGCAGGGTGTGCAGATGGGTTGATAAAATGCTCTTCTGACACCACCTAGCTATTTTTTCCCAAAGAAGAGTTACATATTACATGACACATAGACACAGGTCTAGTAACACCTCTGGAACAGGGAATAAGGAACTCTTCCCCTGCTGCAGACCAGAAAGGTCTTTTGTGGGCTACAGACTAACACATACTTCAGTGATGTGAGAATGGACATGCTGGGTAAGAACAAAAGGCCATTCAAATATTTTTGAATATGTCCAAGGAAAGACTGTAAGAAATGAGAAATATACTGTGAGGATTTTACATGATGTATTTTCTCAGCTTTCAGCAACCCCTGCTTTAGGGAAAACAGTAAGAAATAGCACGTGTTCAGAAGACAGTAATAAAGGGTGGACCGGAGGAGGGTACACAAACCAAAAGTAACACTATGGGGGTAATTTGTAATGAAGACATAGGCTATATGCAGCCTTTAGGAAGATAGGTTTTCACACTTTTAATACACAGCAAAATCATATCTGAATAAAACATGGGAAATGTTAGCAGTTGAAGGGCAAAACCCTTTGACTATTAGTTATTGCGAGGGAAACTCACGGACACTACAAACTGACCAATATGATCAAGGTAATGCCTTTTATTGTTGTGAAAACATCCCTTAAGTAACCCAGATAGCACACACACTGCAAACCACCCTGTGACTGGTTAATGTGAATAACACACAACTCTACTGGTGTAAAATAAAGTCCTCATGATCTCTCTCTGCGGCTGATGTTTTCCAATCTTCTGCTGCAGCTTCTGTAAGTTTACACTTAAGTTTTCACTGCAGTCTTAAAGGCCTTGCAGCATAGCTGCATCTAAAGCACTGAGGTTGCTCATATGTCCATTTTCTGCAAGAAATTTCCCAACAATTAGTCTCCTCTGACTACTACCTGACAGAGCTGTGCATTACTGGTAGCCAAGGGGGAAGCAGAGCTTTGTTGGATTTAGCATAAAAACTGATGTAGTGAGCAGAGTTTCCATCATCCTATGCATGTGAAGAATGTGCATGTGAAGGGAAGGGAGAGAAAGAGAAAAGAAAAAAGTGGGATGAGCAGTTGGCATGAATCAGCATGATTCTACTGGCTTTGACAGGGCTCTGGTGAAGCTCTCCTGAGTCACCCACATAGGTAAGAAGCAGGGTTAGTGACTGAGGTTGCATAAAGAGATAAAATAACTTTATATGGATAATTGTATAGACTGATAGTTATAACTGTTATTTTCTGGCAAGGAAGGAAGCCATGCATCTCTCAATTTGTCCAGAGAGGTTACTTTATATGGGGTGTGATTTTAGGATATGGACAATGTTGGCTTCAGTGGAGCTCTGCCAAGAGTATTAAATGGTAAATGAACAAAAGTAGTTATAAATTGAGGCTGGAGATTTTGTTCTGAATAGACTGAATGATTCAAGCTGCTTTTCTGCAGTAGAAATCCTAACTGTCTCGCTTCTGAAACTCCCAGTACTTTGTGACCTGAGGGTGTTGAAACATGTAACAACTGAAAATGATGGGGCAGTTTATCATCTGAATTTGTCTGAATGTGAGGAGAAGTTTCAAACCAGGTTGAAAATCATTCATTCACAAGAATTTGTGTTGAATGAACTTTTTTTATTCTGCTTTTAATAGACAAAGCTGCCATTTATTGATTAGAAAGGAGCACATCACCCTATTACTCCTTGACATCCTGTAACTCCAGGACACTCAACCATTTATACATTAACAAGAACATATTGAAGAAATATTCCAAAACAAGACTTTTTGGAGTATTTCCCAAAAGCTCCAAATACAACCATAATGTTCTTCGAGCTCTCATAAGCATTGATTTCTCCTTAATTTTAAATGGGCACACTATGACAGTAAAACATTTTAACTTTACTTGTTCAATAGCAATATTTTTATAGAAAACTCTCTAATTAGCTCGTGTGTTTTCCATTTTCTGCTTAATGGTGATAAATTACATATAATTCAGGCCAAAATTACCATCATCACAGAATTATGCTGAAGAAATCCCTCTTTAAATTTGAACTTAACTAGTTTCTCCTCAATGAGGTGAAACATATTTCTGCCTGACATACTGGGTCAAATCTCAAGTAGAGTCAAATGCATTGAGTTTCAGGGAGAAAATGCTAACAGCTTTAATGTTCCCCGACTCAATTTGACATGTGCAAATAACTGAATTTTTATGGGAAAAGGTTGGATTTGGAGTAAATCTTTGTTTCTGAGTGATAATATAGGAAAGACTGATGTGATGATTATACTTGATAGTGTTTAGGGAAAATGATGATGCATCTGTCTCTTTGATGGATTCCCATTCTAGCCAAAGCTGGCAATACAGAACCTTGGGAATACCATTGCAATTTTTTCCCCAAAAAATTCTTCAATCCTTCATCGTGAGAATGATATATAAAAATTAATCAGGCATGTGTGGGAGTACATGTGTGTTTATATGTGTGTATGAAAAAGCAATTTTGGATAAAAAAAGGCAAATTACTGGCAGACTATAAATCCATTAAAATGAGATTTTAGGCCCTTTGCCTGCAAGATGGCTAAAAATTATTCAACTGACTACTTTGAGGTGCACCTTGAAGCCAGAATTTTTTGTGTCCCATGGAGGGAACCATGCCCCGCTGTGCTCTGGTGTGTCAGACCAAAAGGCCAATGAATTCAGCAATCATCACAGTCACTCCAGACTATTCATATTGATTTAAAATATGATGTATTTAAATCTGTCCCTTCAGATTCAAGTAGGCTGTCGGTGATGGAAGGTGGAGGCAGTAGAATTTTTGAAATATTTTCAGACAAGCAAATCACTGCGTGTTTTGATTAAAACTGTTCTCAGTGAAATCATTAACACAACTAATTACATTGCCGCTTTTAGATTTCAGAATTAATAGCTGATGGAGATGAATGGGGAAAATCACACCTCTTTTGCTCCAGGCCTTTCAAGATTTCCTTCATAACCACAAAATGTAGCCCTTACTTCCATAAGACCAGTAATATGGTCTGCATTCCTTTGCATTTGCAGTCAAACGCTCTAGTATCGAACAAGGTCTGAGAGCAGAATGAGGCTTTGCGTGTTTGGGGCACTGGAGCCCTCCAAGCATGCCTCTTTACTTTGGCTCCTCTGCCTCTTTGGCTTCTCTGCTCCCTGGTCAGCGGGTGGTGTGTGCTGCAGCCTTTCCATCCACGGGGACATTTAGACCTTCTCCCTCTCTGAGCCAGCTCCTGATTTTCAGAAAATTGGCAAAAACACATAATTTTTTATATGATTGTCCTTATGTTACATTTGGATACTGTCACGAGTCTAAAATTTGTTAAAATCAAGTAAATAGATATCTAATGTACTTAAATGCACAGAAGAAACTGTTCTTGCAGCAAGCAGGGTAGATGGCAGACCATCTCTTTGGGTAGCATCAGGACGTGCATACACCATTTTCTTCCAGCTGAGAGTTAGGGCTGTATCTCTTCCCTGCCAGAGGCTTTGACAGTAGATGATAAACCCATCACTGCTAGACAGAGGCAGCCCTGCCTTGGGGACAGTGGAATACACGCCAGCTTTGTAACCTTCGATAACACCTTTCTGAGCCTGTGGTGCTTTTTCAAGTTTTGTTTGGGATTCAGGGTTGTAAAAATCCTTCTCCCTTGGTGCACCTGCTGCTTAGAGCCTGTGTCTTGTTATTTCAGTTTGCTACTAACATTTTGCTTCCCCTCCTCCCCTCATTCTATAAAACCTATGGAATGGGTCGGCTAATTGGGAAAGAACTGACTACTGTGCTGACTCATACCCATCAACAGTTCTCTCAAACAAATTTGTGAATGGAGGACGAGAATTACTGCTGATGGTCCCCAAGGAACAAAATAACTCTGCTTGATATTCAGATCCACATTTAAAACAGAAGTGGCAGTGGGGACAAAACAACATATTTGCAAATTGACTCAACAGATTCAGAGTACTTACACAGAAAGAATGTCATTTTAAAGCTACTTCTCAGGCACTAGCAGAATTTAAGCAAAAAAATCTGCATACACCTCACTGCAAGATGCTTTCACAAACTGAGAGGGCATCACTGGATCAGTGTAAATATCCACTACTTGAGCCTTCTTCACCTATTCAGTCATTGTGAAGATGAAGTGAAAATAACCTGTGTCTTGCCCTCTACATGTGAAGTGAAATTTCCTCACTTTTAGATATGCATTCCCAAAGGAGAAATGAAGTAATGTGATATTCAGAGCAGCAACACTTAACATTTAAGGCTCGTTGAATTCACAGCTGCTGCACTAGGTATCTGGCCTTACACACACCAGGCAGGGGGGCTAAGCAGCACTGCGCATGTTCAGGCTCTGGGGAAAACCACCTTTCCAGGTTAGCAGAAAAGGCTGAAGAACAGAGTTTTCCCTCAGGACTGGGTTTAGACTCACCTCAGGTCAACCAGAAAGTATCTGTTACTCTCCAGGAGGGTGAATATTTATATCTCCTTTCTCACAGTTTTCTTTTTTAAAGACTGAGGCGGTGGAAATCCTTTCTAGCAGTGACTGGAGAGCCGCTAGACCCTCAGCAGCGCTGCGATGCTCAGCGTTCAGCCCCACTGCTGGCTAAACATCCTTCTTGGGTGGGAGCAGGGAAGGAAGCAAAGAGGGAGAAAATAACTCTGCTGTCAGTAGCTTAATGCCTGCCTGCCATTAATGCGTTCTCAGAGCAGTGAGGACTTTTCTTCTCACAGGGAGATTTTGGCAAGCCTGCCCATTTTGTGTCTGTGGATGCAATGTCAGGTTAGATCAGGGACCCACCCAGTGGTTTGAGGACCTAACTAGATGTGTATTTGCTGTGTAATTTAGGACTAAGGGGGAATTTCTTGAGTAGCAAAATGTCAAATATAGAAAGCAAAGGTTCCTGAAAAGGATATTGTTTATTTATTCACTTTGTTATTGTTAAATATATTGACTATGTATTTTATTGTTTACTAACTGTTATTTTGGGTGAATTACTATCACAGAAGAGTCCCATATTAATATGTCTTCAGACAGATTTAGAGGTCATATGGATAGTTACACTATTCCTATTAACTTAAAGGAAATGTAAAAATGAAACTCATCCTCACACATGAGATGCTATTAATTAGGTCAGATATATTCTATTGTCTAATGAGATCCTTTGGACTTTGAACAAAACTTTTGTTTTATTCAGAGCTTTAGTGTACTAAATACAGGTGATTACTGTGATGATATAGGACTAAGAGTGTCCCTGTAACACAATCAATTCCAGCAGACAGTCTGGATTGCACCACACCGTTATCACTGCCCCATAAAAAAGCGAAACCCAAGTGTTGAGGAGTGTCACAAACAGACCTGGTTTTATGAATGAGAGGTTTAATCACACTGTGATTGGTTGCAATCTGAATCAATGCTATTTATTAAATAGGGAATTTTGTAATGGGAAATTAAGTGACAGAAGTTTGCAACATACCTCCTTTTCTTCCTTGGGGGTTTATCTAACATTTTTAATCATGATTGTGGACTATATTAAGCAATAATTCATTATGGACCTGATCCAAAGACCATTTAAGTCAATGAAGGCAATCCCATGTAATTCAGAGGCTACCATTCACTGCAAAGGGCTTTGGATCAGCCCCAGCAACATAAAGTCTGTGCTGGAGAAGCTCATCCCTAGACTGTATAGCAGCTCTGTATCAGTGTGACCAGCAAATTAATATGGGAAATTTCAGTTTCTTTTCTCTGCTTTGATTAAGTCTGTCATGTAAATTTTCCCATCTGCACTTCATTAGATATGTTAAGATGAGCAGCTGTGATCCCCCGGGTTGACTCTGGGGTATCATAATTACCACATCCAATGGTCTGCTAAGTGGCAAAAGAACTCAATCCTTCTTTGCTCCTTTCAGACTGCACCTGGAAAGCTGGCATGGCTATAGAAATTATTTTTTTCCCATTAAATAAGCGACATATATTTGCAGAGACCATTAAAATGGTGCTGTTGCAGATGTTTACAAGATACAAGATGATGTAGACCTCCTTAAGGTCCTCCACAGGAATTTAAGGGAAACAACAAAAACAAAAAAAAAAAGAAATATGAATGCTACCCGTTTCTTCCTTGAGAGTGCATTCAGACTCTTCACAATAAGAGCTAAATTTACAAAACGGCTTCCCTATGATTTCTGCCTCTGCACACACAGCTTTTTCACTCTGATTTGTATATAGAGGATGGATTCTAAATGCATGAGTCCAGCTGTGCTCCATTTTTATAAGGCATGTAAGAGTTTGTGTCAACATAAATTATTAACACAAGCCTCTTTGAAAAATCTTTACTGTCAAGTGAACTGCACATACAAGTAAAAATCATGTTTTCAATCCAAGAGTCCTTTAAAGAGCCAACTTTTAAAAATGGTTTCTTTTCCACCTGCCCCGAATTTGAAGAGCATCTACCCAGCAACTATAATCTATAGGGTTTAATGCCAAAAAAACTCACATCCTGCCCTTTTCATCCCCAGCTTTCTAGCAGATAAGGAGCGAGTTTTGTCTTGAAAACATTCTTTCTTCACTTCATACCATACCTACTGTAATCTTTCAAATTCTCTAACTGAAGTAGCACCATTTCCCGAAGGCTGAGATAGGATGCTTAGGGCCAGATCAGCCTGTCATTTCCACACAGCCCTGCACATGGATTGGTGAGGGAGCAACGGGGAGCAGGGAGACCCTCCCAGTCCAGAAGAGCGCAGGTATGTTTTCCGCTTCAGTGATGAAGAGTGATTCTTGGAAACAGCAAAAAGCTGATTTGGAAAAAATAAAAAATTCTCAACACACCATCTTGTATAGAATGTTTTAACAACAAACCATTTCTCTTTACCCTGCTGAAGAAAACACTCATAATGTAAATTTCTATTTACATTACAGGGAAATCAGCATTTAAATACTGCAATTAAATTATTTTGTGTATCATGTTTGTCAACCAAAAGTTTGGAATTAGCTTGATTTGTTTCTCAGGCTGTTGGTAGAGAATAAAGCCCCAACAAATTGTGTAAAAATTACCATTACTGATCTAGATTCTGCTTTCTATAACTTCTGTAAAAGGAATTAAAGAAGCCACTTTTATTTTAAAGAAACCATTAGTATTGAAATATATTAAATCATAAAAATGCAGTTTAATTTTATTTACCTTTTTATTTTTACATTTTTTCCAGGCATCATGGATATGCCAGAGATTTAATAGGAAAAGGGAAAAATGTTATTGTGAAAGGTGTGATCCAGAACATTACTAACCCACATACCATGGCCAATGCCTTAGTAATGTTTGGTTGAGGCAATGAGGAGACTTAATGAACCAAGAGGAGGAGCGTTATAGGATAGCTGGCTAATTTTCTCACGGCCTTAATTTTTATTAACCCGACAATTACTTTCTAAGCAAAAAGTTTAAATGCTTGTGCTAATTGCATTGATTGGTGATTGTTACAGCATTACTGATCAGATCTGTCCCAGGCTGCCTCACCAGCACCTTACAGGCAGCTCTGATCATGAGAAGGTGTTTCACACCATTGAAATGCTACCGGTCAGGACAGAGCTCTTTTGCTTTACTACCAATAACTTCCCCTGTTCCACAGAGAGGTCTGGGTGTGCTACATTTGCACCTAAGGCCGACCCTTGAGGTATGTTCTGAAGGAATCAGGGATGGTTTCAACCTTAATCAGGCTCACACTTGAAGTTATGTTTGCTTTCTGATTATTCATCCTTGAGCCTACAAAAATGCAGATTTGGATTATATGCGTTAAGGCCGGGAAGCACGTGGTGATGTGACATGCACCATTACATCCTGGATGAACACAGGACGAGCTCAGCTGACTGTGGGAGATCTCCCTGCCCTGGGGCTGCAGAGAGCACTGGCCAACCTTTCCCTCTGGGGCGCCGTAAAGTGATCGGTGACACCTTCTCTGAGAACAGCTGTCAGCCACAACAGCATCTCCTGGCACAACTTATGCACTGTGTAGGGTAGCAAAAAACATTTTGGTATCATAATGGTACCTCTGGTATTAAACCTGAAGGCTATGAGGCATTTGAAGCCTGCCCAATGCTCAGTCCACGCACACATCACATTTTCTTACAGTCTTTTATGAATGAGCTATTCACTCAATTGGGGGTAAACTAAGGTGATGCCTCTGAGCTGCCGTATGAGGCGGCGCTTCGCCACACACACAAACCCCATCAGGGCTTCTGAAGGGAAAGTGCCTTCCTCCATCAGCTACTAAGGATTGCGAGGCTGGCTTTTTAAATGTACAAAGGTAGGTTAACTCAGCTCTTCGTGTCCTTTCATTGGATAGCAAATAAAAACCAAACCAGTAAGTATTTAAACTCTCATGGAGAAAGGGGTTGTCAAATAATTGAAGGAGGAATGGATATGGGCAGATTAAATTTTAACTGTGCCTATACAACTTTGAAACGATAACAATACGGGTCCTGGATGTGGCTCATCCCAATGTGGGGATCCAGGAGCCAAGTTAACTTGTTTCTGAAGGATTTTTTTTCTTTTCAGCTAATTGTCATGGACTAATTAAAATATATTGGCGCAATACTTGTAAGTTATTGTTCCATGTGGCTGTACTTCTTAGCTGGGAATTTGTAAGCAGGTCATGACTAAAAGCAATACAAGTGCACTCAGCTATTCAAATATTCGAAATATATCATGCTGTATTTATTGGAAACAAAGTCTGACAAGATTATGTGTATACTAGGAACTGATAATGAAACATTGCATTGCATTGGCAATGGCAGTGTCAGCAACAGAGAAATTACAAACCTTAAATATTTATATAGTAAAATGAAATGCAGCTATTAATGCTTCCAAGAAGCATGCACTGCAGTGCTATAGATAGACATGAAGAATAGAGTTTTGGAATATCTCTAACAGGACAATTTATCATTTTTGCAGACTAGCTCCGTGTCTGTGGAAACAAAGTCTTAAAGAAATTAGAAAAAGAGTTGCAAAGGTCTGAACACAAAAAAATGGATGTTCCTAAGGCTTAAATACACAATGGAAAATGAATGTCATAAGTAACCCATTTTTCTGGATTGCTGATTTATTTATATTGATTTAAAAACAGTAGGTTCACATATTTCTTTAAAATGCTTTAGAGGCCAGTGGTTTTTATCGTCCTTCAAAAGATCATATACTTATTTTCTTCTCGTTACTTTAATTCTTTGAAAAACTACCATTTTGATGGTTATTATTTTTTATTTGAGAAGACTAGGAATAAACAGAACAGCTCTTAAACACAGAGTTAATGGTGCTTAATCTCAGTTGTTTTTTTTGTTGTCATTGCTGGAAGAAATCCTGAAGTCTTGTGTAGAGCATGAAAAAGGAAACCTGTGAGGATATAGGATCTGGGCCCATTATATCATTTTTCTCAGCAGCCCCATGGAGCAAAGCTTCCTGGTGCAGTCCCAATTTCATCAACTACTGTAAACACAAGGACTACAAGAGGCCTGGGATTTCTGTTTCCTTATTCCCAAAATGGGGTTAAACTAAGGTGATTTCTGATCAGTGAGGAGAAAAACTTGCTTTATTGCAACACCAAAATCAGTAATTTAAAGTACTGGAGTGGTGCATATTGATTTGGATTGTTTTCAGTTGTCTGAGCTGCTGGTGTAAAATACAGCATTTTTTAGGGACAAGGACAACTAGGAGTATGGTGTGGAGCACTGGACTTCAGTTTCTGTTCTCTGCACTTATTTTTTGACTGTTGTTGTCTAGTGTAAGCTCACTTGAACCAACTCAAAAGGCGAACTAGGAAAGAGTCTACTCCTCCTAGGTGAGTGATGGCCACAGCAGTGTAAAGCAGACCAATTACCAGCTGGGACTGCCTTGCTCTTTCTTGCCCTGCACAGGCTGGTACCAGCAGAGCATCCAGCTGAGACCTAATCCAGCAAAATGAAGCAATGCTCAGTCCAAGGCCAGAAAAGATCCCTGAACACAACCAGGTGAACTTCAGAATCAGCTCAGACAAGGGTGGAATTGACTACCACTGTGCTACTCTCAGGTAACATCATCTTAAATTGCTGAGAAAGTGCAAGCTTGGTGATCACAAAGCTGTGACAGAGCCTTTAGTGATTGTGGCCTCCTCTGCTCAGCTTCAGCTTCAGCTTCAGCATCCATGTGGTAATCAGGATGAATATCACAATCTAATAATTTGTTATGAACAGTATATGCAAAATGCTATTTCACCCCCCATTACCATATCTCTTGACTCTGAGAAATCAATGCCAAAAGAAGAGGCTGTGTTGTGCAAGGTGGGTTTGTGTTTTTGTTTTTTTTTTTCTTTTTTCCCCTCAATTATTTTCCTTGTCATGCATTTGACAAAAGGTAACTTTCTATTGTGTTTCATCAGGACGGACATCAGACCTTTTCTGAAGGCTATGGAAGAATGAATAGAGCTGCAAACAGGCAACACACCCACACTTGTGTTACATGGTCCCAAGACTGTCCCAGGCACTGGAAATCCATGATGGCAGAAGGGGAGGACACACACAGTTTGACCTGTTGATTCTAAGACATGTCCTATGCTTAAAACCACAGACATGGTTTCCGAACTCTGACCTACGAGACAATTGGATTGATACCATGCTGTGTGTCTTACACACCACCAAACAGCTGCTGGGCCCTACGTATCTGTAGTAATTCTCAGGTCTTCAAAGCTAAGTCAGGCCTAGAAGGTTATTTAAAAGCAAAGGAACTTGTACTGAGCTTCAAAACACCTGATCAGAATTCACTCTGTCATTAAATCCCTTTTTTTTAACGACAAGCTTTAAGACTTGAAAAAAAAATACCGACTTTTTGCCCGTATACAGGCATGGAAATACTATTGCTAATCTTTGTGCCAGTGGCATCACATGCAAAGAAACATTAACTCAGGTTAGTAGAACTTTACAGTGCCTACATTGCATATTTTGCTTCTTATCTTACAAATAATGTGGTGCCTTGCTTCAATTTATCTTGGTGGATGATGGCCATTTACAATGCCAAGTGTGGGTGCTCCTTACAAGGTGAAACAGTTGTCCTGCATTTCCTCCTCAAAGTTGCTGTTCATCAAGGGAAGTATCATAGTAGTCAAAAAAAATTGAAATAGTATTAGAAATATACTTCTAGAAAATTTGACTGATTCCAACTTTTAAACTTAACCATCCATTAGCTTTCATATTTGAACCCAGCTAATGGATATTTTCGGCCTGAATCTCTCTTTACTGTTTGCTTTTCTACAATCAAAGCAGTCTACTTGATTAAACTAAGCAGAGAAATCCGAGGAATTCAGATGAGTCTATGGCTAGAAAATATCACAGCACTCAAACTAAAAAGCTGCAGTAATTATTTCTGTTGCACAAAAGGGCATAATTCTTGTAGTCTAATTTTAGTAAATGGGAAGGCCCAGGCAATAAGGAAAACTATACTTGCATTATGCATATTCTTCATGTGTAAAAGACTGTGGGAAATACTGTGGTAGAATCAGTCATGAATACTTTAATGCCTTTTGGGAATTTGCAGCCAAATGTCTGTTCCATTTTAAGAAAAATCCTTCTTGGTTGAATGTGCCACAGTCGGTTTGCCTGATCCTGGACTGGGGCTTCCTTTTTGCCATTAAATTGAAATATCAAATTACAATTTACAAGTAAATTTGCAGTCTATAGTGATATCAATATATCATCCGACACATACAAGCATTTCCAGAGCTCAGGGAACAGCTCTCTGCATTCTCAAATGTCTGAGTATTTCAAATGCGAACAAGAGTGTCAGCAACTGCATTTTAACCCTCCTTCCCAATGGGCAGTGGCAGGAGGAAGTGGAAGGATATTTCACATCCCATATTTCACATCCCAGCAAAACTCAATATGAGAAATGGAGTATTCATGCATATTTTAAGACTCATTACCACGCTGTAGAGGATTCAGTTTATTAAGTAATGGTCCATTGCAAGGAAAATTGCATTATTTCATATCAGAGACTGTTTTTTCTACAGAATTTTTCTATGTTTTGTTGTTGTTCTTGTTGTGAGTTTTTGTTAAGGTTTTTTTTGATTGAGAACACACACACACAAAAAAACCCTTGTTCAAAATGGGTCAGAACATTTTTAAAGGAAAAAATTAGGATAAACATAATCTTAAACTCTAGGCAATGTTGAATCTGACAGCATATTTCAAAATAGGACTTCATATATGTATGCTCAAAAGTAAATGATATATGTTCATACTTTGATGATGAAAATTGATAGATTAATAACATTTTCATCAATCAGAGAAAAGATACAGTAATCAATATAAAGGGATAAGGAGAGTTTTATAGGTAATTTTATTTTACAGTGTCATGACTTTGACAGGCATAATGATTTTATTATACAGTGTCATAACTTTACTGCCCAATGCCATGGATGAACATTCAAAAAAGAAGAAAAGACAAAGAATTAAAAATTTGAGATGAATTTTCATTACCTTCCTAATAGTTCATAAATACATAAATATATTATGACACACCTCTCACATTTCTCTTACTGTTAAAGAGCTGAGCTCTCTCTCTTTTTAGTTTTATAAGGATTAAGAGTGTCTCTACTACCTGATGCTGGTAGCTTTATTGTGGCATTACAATGCTGACAGCATCTGATGTCTGTAATTTAATGTTGTACAGAGGGCAAAAATTGCCTGTTCTGCTGAGCTTGTTTGGCAAAACATGATGCTTTAACCTAATTTTGATGCAGTTGGTGGAGAGGAAGCAAACACAGAAGTGGCAGTGCGTGTCTAAGGACCTGAACGGCCCTGCATGGCAATGACACTGAAGCACTTCCTTGTCATAACGTGGACTTGTGTTTTCATCTGGGGGTGATTTTGTTCCGTACAGACATTTTCTAAACCCTTGCTTACTACAATGGTTGGCTTAAGCTTGTTCCAGGATAGTATTGTAACGGCCCACAAACACAAAAATCCCTCAATCTAGATCTTGAGCGACTGTGGAACATTTTGAAACTACTTAGACACTTTGAGCTAAATTTGTAATGGCATTTATGGAGCTCTGTGACAGCTCTTAGTCAAACTGCTTGACGGTGATCTGCTCGTGTTCATATTTTCAGCTTCTATTTCTTCTGCTTCCAACACATACCTTTGCTTTCCCGAGGCAGCACCTGCCAGGGGTGGTTTTCTCAGCCCCCATTCCCCAACAAAATGTAACAAAGCTGACAATGAGCAGCTAACATTTACATAACATCAGATTTCAAATCCATTATGAGCACAAGCTTTCTGAGGGAGCTTTTACCAACAGCCTAAGAGTTTCTCAGGGACACTGCCTGCACATCTCTCGGAGATCTCCCATTCTGCCCCCACTGGGCAGAGGCAGAGCCATCTGTGCCACAGTGGAACAAACCACACTCATCTACACTAGTTTTCTGTGGGTTTGTGTTTGTTGGTTCTGTTTGGGGTTTTGTTGTTTTGCTTTGTGTTTGGTTGGGGTTCTTTGTGGTTTGGGAGGGGTTGGGGTTTTTTTGTTTGTTTGTTTCTCTTTTCTGTTATTGTGTTTGGTTTGGTTTGGGTTTGGTTGTTGTTGTTGGTTGTTTTTTTTTTTTTCCCCAGTTTGACACCCATAAGGAAAATATTCTCTTTATCCCCTTCCTTTTGGGAGCTGGAGGTAGTCAAGCATTCTTTTTTGTAGGCCATCCATCAGCAAGCCATGTGTCACAAGGAACCATTTTGGAACAGCGTGGCAGTTTTTAAGTGTGGGTGGTATTAGAGGTACATGTTGCCTCCATTTTTTTTTAAACAATGTGAGGTTTCAACACCAGCTGATGAATTCTATGTGGTTTTCTATAAATCCATGCCTCATCCTCCCTGGGGGATTATCTATTTACTTTCCTCTATGCTGTCTAGCATAAAAGCATCTGTGGTGTTGAACAAATGCAAGCAAATTTTACTCTTGGTTGTTTTCCAAAGAACGGGGTATAGACAGATAAAAAATTAGCAGCTCCGGTCACGCTATGAATGATACATTTCAAATATCTTACCAGATCAATCACCTCTCTTGTATACTTTGGACACACAAGACAACACAAAGAGGTAATCTAAGTCTCTCAACTTAACTTCTTGGCATATTTCCATTATTTTCTTATAATCTGTGCCTGAAAATCATTAAAATTCATCAAGGGTCACTTCTTTCTGCTTCATAATGTTAATCCTCTTCTTTCTGACACTAGTAGTCTGTGAAGAAGCTTTAAATTCAAGATTCATCTAAACCCAAAGATGAATCAAACCTTTTAGCATTAGCACCTTTATTTTGCTTCTGTTAAAGTGGTGTAGGTAACTTTTCTTCTTTCTTACTCCTTGAAACCTCAGCATAACATTCACCTCCTTATGATTCATATAATTCAAAAATTGGTCATGGTGTGTTGTACCATGTCAGTTAAAATAACTTCTCCCTACTGAAGAAGCAGGAGTCCGGGTCCAGAAAGAAATCTGCAGATATGTAGGCACACCCTTCTATTAGATAATATTTTAATTCATAGACTTTGCATTTTCATCACAGTTGCTGGTTAATGAACCATTTGGAAACCAGACATACTTTTGCTTGAATCAATACCATTGTTGCAAATATCCCCCTCCAGATTCAGCCAGTAATTTTTAGTGGATGCAATGTTCTTGACTGATTGCTTTGCATGCCGAGGCCAGTTATCTATGTTAAATGCAGTAGTTTCTCTTTTATGAGTAAAAGATTGAAATGTTTTAAACAGAGCAGTAAAGAATAATGAACCTCAGGTATCAGGTTTGGATCAATACCTGCAGTTTGATAAAGTAGACAACTGAGACATACTAGCCCATGAAAGTTGTACAAATACTTATGATTAATCAATATTTTCAGTCAGAGAGAGCTGGAGTCCTGTTAATGAGGATATGCAAATAATTCTTTCAGAATTTACAATATATGATAGGTACAAACCATAAAGTCATGGTAAAGAAACAAACTAGTTTTCCACAGTCTATCTGACTCATTCAATGGATTAAAATAGACTATTCATTTATGGACTGTTATTAAGAATTTTGTTTTCTCTTTATTGCCTGATGTATATTCCACACCATATTTATTGCACATAATACAGTCTCACTTGCAAGACAAATTATCTCAAGACCTCACAGCTTTTCTATGGTTTTGACCCCTTGTTTTGAAGCCCCATGGTTGTTTCCATAGGCCCTCAACTCTTTGCAGAAGATTTCCATCTATGTGGACCAAAAATAACAAGAGATGCAAATCATCCTGTAGAATTGACTTCTGCTTATAATTATTTCCCAATTTGTTAATGTTTGTGCCATCTGAAAACAGTACCAGCAATGATTCATATTTTCTTCCATTTCATAGATGAGAATATTGAACTGCACCAAGCTAAAGCAGTTCTTCAGGTGATTTGACTACTGGAAATCCTGTTGGGGGGTGTTTTTTTTCTAGTTAATATTGTAGTTTGAAATGTATCATTCAGTCAGTATAACTATCCATCTACAAAAGGTTACATTTTATTTCATATAATGCTATTATTTTAACTAAATAGTATTAAATCAAATGTTCTTAGAAATCTCTTGATATCTATCCTTTCTACCAATTAATAACTCCCTCTGACAAAGAACTTTTTGAAACTTATTTCCTTTGAAAACCAAATTATAAGCTACAATTTTTATTGAGATTCTTGCCAAAGTGATGACATAAGCATGATTGAAAAACACTCAAAAGAAAATTTGAAGTGTAAAAGGTGTGAAAATGAAGTTCAAAAGCTATTGAAATGTTTTTTCTTCATCCCCACACAAAAGTTATTTACTAGAGCTGTTTTCCCAGAAAAGTGGATATTTTGTATTCTTTCTGCAACCAGCTAAAATGGAAGATTTATGATCAAGTTTGAGAAATTTTATTAAAAAACCCATGAAGTACTCATAAAAAAAAAAGGCTATTTTGCCACAGAAGGTCAAACAAGAAAAGATAATTGGATAACTCAATTTTGCATTAACAGGCATGGACGACAAAGAAATTTGCAAGTGTCCTCTGAGTATTACCAGTTGCTAGGGCTCATCTAGTTTATCAAGCACTTCCTTAGATAAGGGAAAAAGATTTTCAGTCTCCCAAGCTAGTCTGAGATACCATTTGCTTAGTTTTTTCTGACATGAATTTACACAGTACACCTTGAGTGATATCTGTCTGGAATCTTCAGATTGAAGGGCAACTCTGATTGAATCTCAATTCTGCATTGCTTAAGATACCCATGAGTGTGGTGCCGGACCTCGGCCCTGAGAAGGAGTGGGAGGTCTTTGCCATTTTACAATGCCCCGCTCCTCATTCTTATCTTCCTCTTTCCCAAGCCAAGGAAAACACTACCATTCGTACATGTCAGGGAGTGGTCATGCCATCCTCCTTGGGAAAGCACATGGAGAAAGGGGAGCAGTAGCAGCAGCCTGCTGGTTATGGGACAGGCAATGGGAAGCTTAGAGAAGTGACTGCATTCTCTGCATTGGTTTATGTGCCTGCTATATCCTACTGGCACTTTTAAAGCTTCACTGGCATCACCAACTGTAACAGGAACACAGCAACAATGATGATATCCTTTTCAATCTGATTTGTAGTGGCTAAATCCAATACTATTTAATTTGAAGATTTTATCTGAGCTTTTACTTGCTATTCAGAGACTCAAGGAGCAGAAAATGGCTTACCATTAATTATGAATATCTGTGAGAAACAGAAATCCAATGACAAATTGTGCTGCCAAACCCCCTTGATGCCTAGTACACTTTGGTCATGCTTATTTTGCTCCCACAGAGTGGTTTGTCTGTCATACTGCTATCAGCTTCTTTTATGATCACTTTTGGGTTTATATTATTTTTGATTAGCTCATGTTTTAGATCATTAGTTCAACAAATAATCTGTAGCCTAGTGACAGATAAGTTGTGTTGAGTGAGCATCATTCAACCAAGTCCTGACAATTCCCCCAATTTACTTTTTAATAGTCATTTTAGACACTTTAAAGAATAAGTTAAATGAACATGAAAATCCTTCTCAGTTTCATATTTTGTATATCCATCATCTATTAGACACCCACTCTGAGCTCCATCATGCTAATCAATCATTTTGTGCAAGTTATTATATTTGGATTACATAGAGAGATAAACACACTTTCATTTTTCAAATGGTATTGTACCTGTTATTCTTTCTGGTATGCAAAACCAAAGACCATAGGAATAAGTTAATACCAATTTCTATTTAAATAATGACCTTTGAATGCCATTAATTTATTGATTTTTAAGTTTCCATACAGTTTAATGTTGCAAAAATGGATCTTGAATCACCTACTGACCTATGCTTCTCCTCTAAAGTCCTCCCATTTTCTGGGGAAGAATTTGATTTGGGGCAGGTAAGTCTTAAGACATTATTTGGGTATTGCTCAAAAGAACAATGTCCTCCATCAGCACAGATGGCCTACGGAGGAAAATCAGCTAATTATAACTGGAGAAATGGTTATCTTATTATGGAAGTTAAAAAAATCCTAGGAGATACGTACGGACTTGTAATTTTATTTTCTACAGTTTCTTATCAAAATTGAGAAGAAAGAACAGGAGGAATATTGAGGTAGGGAGAAATATTCAAAGGCTGCCTCCAGCTGAGGTCCATGCCCTAATCATAGAATCATAGAATAATTTAGGATAGAAAACACCTCCAAGATCATCGAGTCCAACCATTAACTTAACAATGCCAAGTCCACCGGCAAACCCTGTCCCTAAGTGTCCTATCAACTCACCTTTTAAATACCTTCAGGGTTGGTGGCTCAACCACTTCCCTGGGAAGCCTGTTCTGATGGCTGACCACCCTTTAGGTAAAAAGATTTTCCCTAATATTCAATCTAAACCTCCCCTGGCACAAAGTGAGGCTGTTTCCTCCCGTCCTACTGCTTGTAACTTGGGAGAAGAGGCCAACACTCACCTCACTACAACCTTCTATCAGGTAGTTGCATAGAATGAGAAGGTCACCTCTGAGCCTCCTTTTGTCCCAGAACTCTCATCTGCTTCCCATAAGACTTTTGCTCCAGACCCTTCACCAGCCCTGTTGCCTTTCTCTGGACACACTCCAGCACCTCAATGTCTTTCTTGTAGTGAGGGGCCCAAAACTGAGCAGAGGATTCAAGGTGTGGCCTCACCAGTGCAGAGTATGGGGGCACAATCCGGGCACAATCCTGGTCTGCTGGCTGCACTCTTTCTGACACAAGCCAGATGCCATTGGCCTTTTTGGCCAGCTGGGCACACTGCTGGATCATGTTCATCCAGCAGCTGACGAGCACTCCCAGGTCCTTCTCCTTCAGCCACCTTTTCACCTGCTCTTCCCCAAGCCTGGCGCATTGCCTGGCTTTGTTGTGACTCACGTGCAGGACCTGGCACTTCACCTTGTTGAATCTTACACACTTGGCCTCAGCCCATTGATCCAATCTGTCCAGATCCCTGTCTACTCTGTACAGACAGGTACAGTTTTCCTTGAATAGTGCTGTTTTTCCCATTTGAATGGCTCTGTGGAGATGGACAGAGAGACTGGAGCGCAAGAGAGATCACCATCTTCAAGTTACACAGAAAAAAAATTGCAGATACCCCCAAAAATATATAGAATAGATATAATAGATGCAGTGTGCATACAAATATCACAGGTACATTGGTGTGCTGCATGAATGTATGTTCCCACACCCTGTGAGAGATGAAAGCTAGGTCTGATGAAAGCTAGGTCTGTGAGCATCTCCAAAGGGCAATCAAAAATCAAAGGCAAAGATGGGCCAATAACTTCAGATCACTAGAGATGCTTATGCAGCAAGCCACAGCAGAGAGAAGGCATGAAAATAACTAGTTCTCAGTTTTTGACTTACTGTCTTTCATCAGAGACATGATTATCCATTTTGACCACACAGACAGGTTTAGGGTGTGCTTGCACATCAGCTAAGGGCACGATTTTGCATGTGTTAGTAGGACTGCCATAAGCGAGTGTAGGATGGAAAGGTCATTCACTCAATCATTTAATGAGCCTTCAGTTCATGTCAAGAAAGCGAAGGCAAAGATGCAACCAACAATAAGACATCACCACTTCGCAATGCTTGCTATCATGCTGTGCCATTCCCATAAATGTGTCATAGTCCAGAAGACAAAGAATGGTTTGCAGATCTAAAGCTGAGGTAGTCTAACATCCAAATGCCTGGCAGATCTCAGACACAATTTTGAGCCCAATAGACATGCACTGCAGCAGAGGGTCTGGATGATCTCAGAGGTCTTTTCCAACTGAAATGATTCTGTTATCATAGCTGCACACGTTGCAGCATTGTGAGGAATAGTCTGGTGAAAGAGTCTTGTTTAAACACTAAAAGAAGTTTGTATTTACCAAACTGTAGGGCCCCATCCATTGACCATTAACAATGCAAATGGATGGGTGGATGGCTGAACAGAGAGCTGACTCAAGTCAAAGCATGGCATGACATTTACGTATATTAAAATGGGATGAATCAAGGCAATGAGCTACTCCAATGCTATTACTAGTCAAAGCGAAAAGAAGAAAATTTCTCAGAAGCAAAACTAAACCTCCCAAAACTAAAAAAAAGATATTTTGATGCCATGAAAGTCATTGTCTCTGAATAATTTTATTGCATTCTCTTGCACTCGTTCTTAATGCTGCTTGCAAGTTAAAGCTATAATTTCAAGAAAGTGGCATAATATTGAAGACTTTGAAAGCCTTAAAAAGCTGCATCTTAAGATCAGTATACTCCCTGAAGTTTGTGTTATTTGAAAGCTTGGCTTCTTAACAGCAGTTATTTCTCAGTCTTTCCTTAAAATGTATGAATTGTGCATGATTAGTGGATTCATTCACATTTTGCTTGAATAATCTTTGTTTTCCTATTCAGCAAATCTAGTGGCTTTTCTGTGCTAAAAGACCAAAGATTTGTCTTTCTTCCCAATTTCTTTTCATTGTTTTTTACTATCACTGACAATGGAAGACAAACGATTAGAGACAGCAAATCTCCCAGTGAGGCATGTTTAGTTTAAGATGTATTTCTCTTGCAAGAAGGAGGATACAGAGAAAAACATCTTCTGAGAGACCTCTGAAGAAGGAAACAAACAATCCTGTTGTAAATCACCAAAGGCAAGCACTTTTTTTTGAAAATTCCATGAGAGAAGTGATATATACATGCAAAAATTTCATGTTGAACCCCAAGCTCCACAGCTTTCTCTGTTCCTGCTCAAAAAGATGACAAGGGCATGCCCCAAATTCACACATAGTTACTAAGTGAATGTGCTCAGGCAAAACACTTTTCTTTTTCAGAGTGCAGGAAATTTGTTGTGTGTGTCAGATATTGAATGCTCAAGGGATACCAGTCATGATACCCATTATTATCAGCCAATAAATCCTCTTGTTACTCCTCAGGGAATTTCAGCAAAAGGATAGATGGAGAACTATTCTGACAGAGGGAATGCCTCAATGAAATTAATAAACGCTTGAATTACCAATCTCCTGGCCATTGCACTGTACGGGAAGCATTGCTTGGAAAACAGTTGTCTAATTTAGCCATATGTTACATAAATTAAGTCAATCATCACAGGTTAAATATCAAATTATACATACATAGATATATATAATATTTAGCTGCACCCAGACTAAGACAGACTGATGAAAAAGTAAATAGTCATAATGCCCAAGTATGTGAAACAAAATGACTACATTTATATTTAGGCATCTAATGATAGAACTTTTGCAGAAATGGTATAATGTGTTCTCTTCCCACTGCCAAAATCTGGCTGGAGAGCGTGGAGCAAATACAACATATTATACCAACTAGAAATGTATTAGGTAATCTCTCAAACTATGTTATGCTTTATGCCTTAAGTAGATACCTAAACATCAATGTCCACTTTGAATATTTTCAAAAGTTTCTATTGCATGTCAAGAAATTCAGCTTTTACTCGGGAATTCAAATGCAGAGACAGTTTCCTCTTTTTTTTTAAAAAAAAAAAAAAAGTAGACAAGTGATGCTTGGCAAATGGTAGGAACAAGACCCTTTCCAAAGGAAAATGAACTGATAACCTAGCAAGGATGATTCTTTGTCATACTGAAAATACTAAAGACACTTTTCCGGTTTATCACGTCCTGATACAAGAGCTGCAAAATGCTGCACATCTGATCTTGCTTTAAGTCACACACAGATTTAAAAATTACTTGATAATATTGTATATGTTAGCAAGTAGCATGCAGCAAGGTAACTCAAATCCATATCTTCAAACTGATTCTCATCTCACACTGACTTTGTATCAGTAGAGCATGGTTGGTATCAATTATATTACTTTGCTGATTTATACTGATACCAATTCAATCAGGAAGGTTCACGATAAGTAGATTGTGAATGACTGGATATCATGTGCTCTTCCTCTTGCTTTTGGCTAGTGGTACTAAATCAATTTTCTAAAGTGCCATATATCTTTATAACTGTGGATTTTTGTCTCCATTAGCTCCAATTATTCTTGTTTCCCTGCCTGTCATTTCTCATGAACGCTTTACAAACATTATTGCAGTGGCAAATTACCATTGCCCTTTCTTGACTTCAAAATTAGCATGAATGTTTATGGCATTGTTATATAGTGGTACAGTGATAAAATCTGAATGCTAACATAGGCAGGGAGATACTGAACCAGGCAGGTAATTGCAGGCTGAAGCTAAAGTTCAGAGCATGTCTGAACAGAGTATATTCAGAACACCTGGGGAAGTTTCCTCAGCCTTGGACCCATCAAAACTGAAAGCTGTTGGAAGGTTTCATGGACAAGAGATAAATTAATAAAAATACCAAGATTTACCCGTTATCTTTTTAATATTTTACTGAAAAAAAGTGACAGAAAGTAGGCTAAAAGTAGAGAGTAAGGGTCTTCGGATAAAACTATTGTAGAGACATACTCACTGGCCATCACTCTCTCAGTTCTATGAGGTCTTTACTGTTATCAGTTGATTGACTCATCGATTGCCTGTGGATTTTAAATTTTCCAAGTTTTTTTTTGATTCATTATTCCAGCTGACTGTAGTTCCCCATTTACAGCTAACTTTTGGTCTGCCCAGTGTGTCTTCTCCTGCCATCCACTTTTGATTAACTTCTGCTTGTGCTCACACCTTCCTGTAATGTTAGTTGAATTTGGAAGAGACCTTTGTCATGAGGGGGGCACGTGACAAGAGGTGGATCTCTTTTGCATGGCAATTCATGTGAGGCATTCTGATTTTGACATTTAGATAACACCCTCAGAGTAGTGGTGCTGTTTTTGTAGCTACTGGAGTCAGTACCAGCAGAAATACCACTGGGGTGGTCAGGGACTGACCACACCACTGACCAGCTGCAGCTCTAGATCTGACTTCAAGAGGCAGGAAAGCAATCATGGCGAGCCTGACATGTTTTTTTTGAGTTTGCAGCAGCAGTATCTGGTATTCTGCTACTCCTAGAGTCCAGATTTGTTTCTAGATACCCACTTGCTAGACTAGATATTGAATCTCCACTGTCCAGCTCTTGTTAAAAATCTGAGACCCCAGGAGTTCAGTCCTTTTACCAAGCAAGGAGGCTTCTCACTACACTTAGTGCTCCAGAAGATGGTTTGGAAAGCACAAAACAAAATCGGTAGACACTGACCCTTTTCCAGCTCGGTCCTCAAACACAGATAGCTGCGGGCAAGCCACAAGAGAGAGCTGGGCTGAAGCCTGTGTGCTTATCCTCAGTCTCACGCAGAAGTGCTCTAGCCAGGCACATGGCACTGATACTGAGACCAGGGCTTTGTGCTGAGCAACAGAGCCAGGAGGGACTTGTCTGACCATGGGGCAGTTGCTCAGTGGTGTTTAGATGGTCTGATTACTCCTGAAACCTGCAGCAAGTGGTAACTCTCATGCGGGCCGGGAGCTGCTGCTGGATGGACTGCCACACTCCTGGGTGTAAGACAGACCTTCTGGTTTGGGTGGTGAAAGCAGAATGGCAAAACTGGCAGAAGAGCTAACTTTCTGCTGTTTGGAGACTCCAAAATTCATAAACTATCTGACAGAAATAAAACCAAATGCTACGTAGCAGTGCTTAAAAACATAGGGAGGAAAACCACTTTACACTTATGACATTGAAGCAGACAGGGTTCCCATTCTCTGAGAAGGTGTTCACATTTATGAGCCAACTGTGAACTCAGTGCAGCCCCCTGCAAAAACACCCATGGACTTCAGTTCCCCATCCAGGCTGTGGGAATGAATAATCCCCCCTCTTCCTTGGCGTCATGTACCAGCCAAAGGAGCTTATGAAAGAGAATAAATACAAGAACATTCAAGCGTACAAAAGAGAATAGAAGTTTTATTATCACAGAGGCAGTCATAGCTTCCCATGGCTCAAGCAGCAAAAGTCCTCTAATGAATCCCTGAGAGTTTGCTGCCAAATTTTTGTGTATGTTCAATAGTTGTGGCAGGATTTCCAGGCTCATACCAGGTGGGATTAGCTGGCACAGGTGCCATTTCTTCCCATGCCTGCTTAATGATGATACCCAGGCCCTTCACACTGTTAGGTACAAATATTTGTGTCTCAGTTCTACAAAGAGGAACAAGCACAAACAAATGAAAGATTCATGCAGGAACCCTGAACAGCTGCAGGGTATCCTCCCTGGTATAAATGACATTTCTGGTGATGCCACTCGTAGCAGTTTTTATTTTTCATTTAAAGGATATAACTTATGCCTAGAATCTGTTTCGACAGAGGGAGGAGCAATATCACCATGTTTCCCTCAGGGGCATTACTTTATCACCATACAGAAAACAATGTTTCTTGTGTCAGGTCTGATGGCATTGAAAGAATGCTTGGAGCTACAGAATTTGAGATATGAAAAATATAAAATAGAGGACAGCCCCCAAGTGTGAGTAGCCTATGTGATGAATTGCAGAGATGGGGGATGTTGGTTAAACCCACAATGTCTGGCAGGCACCAGGCTGCCTACACCTGATCAGCCTTAACACACAGGATGAGCAGATCTAAGCTGTGGGGCAGGTATGTACCTGTCTCATACAGACCCGGGCCAAGACCTTTGTGGGAATAACAAATTCTAAGCCAGAACTCTGTTTTTTGAGATACTGCTCCTGCAGATTTTCTATTCTAAAGGAGGTGGTGAGACTTGCTGCAGGTGGATGAAATCTCAAAAAACAGTCCTCAGAGCTGCAGTTCCCTCAAGATCCATACAACATAGCAGAGTCTGGAAATACGTCCCCTTTATCCGGGGAAACATGGAAATGGGTATTAACTGCACTGTGGGGGGTGCTCATTTTAGGAGGAGACCCTGCAAAGGAGTTAGTTAATACGGCTCCTGAAATTTTTCAGAATGTACAAGGGTAGTGTTTTCTATTGCAGCTAAACCAAAACAGTACCTGTAATTTATTTAGCTGTCTCATAATGGCTCTTGATGGGCAGGAAAGAAGAAAGGCTTGTAGGTAGTTCAGAAGGGACTTAATAAAGAAAGGATAATTCTAATAAATGTCTTCTGCTGGTAAACACATAACTCAGACCTGATCCTCATTTCCAAGTCTTTTGTAATTCAGAAAACCCCCATATTGGAGACTTTTAGTTCAGGCAAGTATCTTGCACTTACATATTTTTAGTATACAGATAAAGCACTTCAGCCAAAAAACAGGGCATTTGAGAAATCTGAAATGGAACAGAAATGCCAGAGGGCTCACTCTTTAATCTCCCCGCAAAAGCAGGGAAATGTTACTACCTAATTTCTGTACTATTTGTTTTAATTCAAACACTAAATAAAACCTATTGATTTATGGTTCAGGTAGTCCACTTGTTCTTTCTTAAAGCAGCCACTTTAGTGAACAGATTTATAAAAAAGTCTAATCATTACAACTTTCTGAACACTTGCAGCTTTTGATTTATTAGTAATCTTCACTGTGCAATAGGAAGTATGTTCTACCTGTAGATAATGACCTCAGGTTCCTGCTGTGATAAAAACTACAGAAAAAATTCAGTGCCACCCATTCGCCCCTAATATTTGCACAAATCGCCTTTGCCTAGAAAGGAAATGCTCTTTCATTTTATTTTGTGCTTCTCTGACTTCTTCAGGAAACAAGGACTACTGCCTTTTCTGGCAGAACCAATTAAATAAGCATGTTTGTGGAAAATTACACAGCATCCTACATTTTTAATCCAGTCGCATGAAGCTGTAGTCCTGCGGTGATCCCCAGCATGGGTCTGCTGTTTTGTAAGAGCAGAAAACGGCAGAGCTGATCTGCTGGAGGCACTATATATGATAATTGCATACAGGTTAAGTGTTTTGCAAATTAGCAGTGCTTCATCATCCACTTTCTTTTTACTGCCCATTCGGGCTGGCACACAGAGTGTGCTGAAGGTGACTTGTCTGATCTGCAGCAGCTGGAACATCCTGCCGTCCCCACAAAATCATTTCCTGTCATTTTCAAATGAAGCTTCTGGAGATGGCTGTTCTGTTACAAGTGACACACAGCACCATGAATTTTGTCAAGGTGCAACTTAATTTCTGCTGACGTGTTTCTTATGTAATAAGACCCCAAGGAAGTCATGTTTCCTGCCTGTCAGCAGTCAGTGCACAGCAATGAGCAGTCCTCTTTTTCACCCATGGAAAACAGAGCATGCAGGTGCAAGGACAAAACAGCAAGTTGTTATTCTGCCCCTCTCTGCCTCCTCTTTGGATCTGGATTCATGCAAGAATGTAGGTCTTTTGAACACTACCCTTGCCCTGTATGCCAGGGGTAACTGTAAGTGGACCCTAAATTCATGATGGCATTTAGGCATGAGACTTCTGTAGGTGCCACTGGCACCCCACATTCCTCAATGCTCCTCAATTCCTTTACCTTCAGCTGCCTAAAATCCTTGGTGCCATCTGTGCCCCCAGTAACAACCTCTCCTCCCTTGTATTTCTGATGTCACAGCGAGCAGACCACGGGAGCCCTGACCACACAGGGGGGTTTAGAGCCCAAAAATATTTCACAAGTGTTCCTCTGTGCCTCCTGGGTCCAGCCCCGGGCCTGGAGGCCACGCTCTGAGTGAGCTCAGCCCAGCGAGGCAGGAGGGCACGGGAAATAGGTGTCAGCACTTTGCAGGCTGACCCAGCCCCTGAGGTGGCTCTAAGGGTGAGTTATCCTCCCAGTCAGCTAATTTACTTTTTTTCTTTTAGAGCGAAAAATAAGAGGAAGAATTGTCCAAGAATACCTAAGAAAACCTAACATTAATTGCTAAAATATAAATTAGCAGTCAAGTGTTTGCATTCTGTTGATCACAGGTGAATTATTTTAGAGTACCTTAATTTTGATTTTACTCCTGTTTATCTGGACACTACAACTAGAAATTTCAAAAGTCTTTGGCAGTTCTACTTGGGGTCAAAATTTCATAATCACGCAGTGTGTCAGGTTACAGGAAAGTGCACACGATCTGTTTCCCCACAGGTTACCAAGTGATCAAACAGCTGTCAGATCACTCGTTTCTTACGGCATTAGCTCTGTGATACTGAATAATTTGCATTTTTAGCTAATTGGTTGCTCCCTCTGGAAAGGAGTCATAGCAATGATTTTGCAGGATGTTTCCTGTTTGGCATACCCTTTTTACTAGTATTGCAGCTTTCCATATCTGTTATGCCTGTTGCCCTCCCCAGGTCTTTAGTCCTTGCAGAATTATGTGAAGATCAAGTAATAGTGAAGGTTCAGAGAGAAACTCAGGTTCTGATTCAAAGCAATTGGTAAGTACAAAGTCAAGGATATGAATTCAATGATCTCTTGATGCTCAATGGCTTCAGAAAAAAAAAGGATGGCTTTCCTGTGCTTCTTTTCCATGGTCTGGTAAGAAAGATGTGCCTTCAGTGAGCTGAGGTAATCTGTTGGACTGAAACATAGACACAGGCATTATACGTTTGTCTGTCCAGCCCTTTCCTTCTCCCTTCGAGGAAGCAACACTTGATTAAGCAGAGGAAATTCGGCGCTAAAGAAGATCCCCCCCTACCAGGCTGATTTTTGGCTATCCACAAGAAGGCACAGCCCACATGGCAGGCTGGTGCAGACCAGCTGGAGCAGCAGTGAGTGTGGATTCATCAGCTTGGGTGCTACAAACAGCACATATTTGCAGCCAGAGCTGTGACTGCTGGGGCTGCTGACGAAGCGGTGCCACAACCTGTACCCAGCCAGCAGATCCCAAGTTAACAGTGGGGGCTGCACCGCACTGTGTAACACACCTGCAGAAAGGCTTGCCCTGGGAGTAATCACTGCTGAACAGACTTGAGACCGGCATAAAGAATGTTGCTGTCTCTGCTGGATTTGTTCTGTCATCGAAAGCAGAGGGATTGTATTTTTTTTCTCTGTTCTCCTCTTGAAGAACCTTTAATTAGTGCAAAAAATCACTCTGAGAGACAAAATGGAAAAGGGAAAAAAAAGGTAATTACTACTCTCATTTAAGGGATCTCAGTTGTCTCTGTAAGATTTGAATCAAAGTCACCTTCTCTTGGAGAGACCCTGTATTCTTGTTTCCTTTTCCCTGCCTATTTCTTTTTCCTGTAAAGGCAGATTTTTGAATCTCAGGCACATCTGAGAAGAAGGCCCATGTGAAGGGGGCCTATGTAAAAAGATTTTCATGTAGGATATAGGAAGGGAATCACATAGTTATGATTTCAACCTGCCAGCATTAACATACTGGCCCTACGCAGTTGGACAGGCCACCTTATCTAACCTGGCAAAGGACCAAGTTTGTAAATTATATGTGTTCAATATCAGGATACTAAAAGAGCCAGAGCTGCAACCAAAACTTTGATGAGATATTTGAGTACACCTTCAGGGGTGAGAAAAATCTTATTTTTCTCACCAGCCTTCTCTGGAGCTTTATGTGAGTCACTCCTCAAAGCATTTGGGCCGAGGAGGCCTGGTTTGGGTCCAGAGCAGCACCGTGAGGTGACCCTTCTGACTTCAGAAATCCACCTCCAACCTTCCGCAGACTCCTCACTACAGCTGTGCTGAGAATTACCTCTATGCACTGATAGGAAAACCCATACAGTGGCCCTTTTATCTGACATTTTCCTGGACCTTTAAAGTGTACTTCAGTGAGCTAATGCAAGATGCGTGTTCTCGCTAGGTGTCTAAGGTAACAGAGATTATGTTAAGTGCTTAGTAAGAGGCATTTTCCATTTGCAACATTCAACTTCATTCAGCTGTAGTGCATGAAAAAAATGACCCACGTGGGTCTTAATCTAGCAATTTAATTGTACCCCTGAAGTGTCAATGTGATGAGCATCATGGATTTTGGCACTGTTGACATTTCTTTTAAGCAGATGACAGTTTGAAAGGATGGTAGCGTGTCCTTTTATCACTGCAACAGATAAATATGTTACTGAGTGATGGAAACAGCTTTACACACTGGCAAGTGACAGAATAGAAAGTGGTGGGGGAAAAGGCACAAAAGGCAAGATAAATTTAAATAAACAATGAAGCACAAAACATACATAAGTGTTCTTAAAGTCTCTCTGATGAATTCACGCTGTGAATAACTGGTGCAGTTGACCAATAATTGTCAGTGAGAAAATTACAGGAATCTTAAAGCTTCCTTGGAAATGTCTTTAAAACAGTGCATCTTGGACGTGTACGGTGGCAGAGCGGAAGGGAGACAAGGACCTTTGGCAAAGCACAAGAAGAGTGGCTCTGACAGCACAGGCTCTGATCATGCCCTCTCCCACATCAATTTTTTAGTAAAGCATTTTGTTCGTTGGCCTGAGAGTCTCAGTCCTTTTAGTGACCCAGTATGGTGCTTTCTGAGATAAGACCTGTAAGACCTAGGAATTCTCTAGAAACAGACTTTTTTTCATGATCAAAACAGTATTTCCCAAAAGTGGGCTGTGGAAGAAGCAAAGAGGAGTGGGTAAGGAAAAGCTCTGAATGAGGATCACCAGGACTGCAGAAAACATGAAACCTGTGATTTTAAAGGACTTGGTTGCTATGGGAAATTGCCAAAGGAATATTTTTCTGAAAATCTTGAAGGTTTTCCGCAACGCATTGTGACATTGACAATATGCTTTCTCATGCCTTCAAATTATCTGAATAGCTGGCACATAGTGAGAAACTCAGTTGAGTCTGTAAAGCATGAGAAACACAGGCACCTATTGAGTCACCTGGAATTGGGAAGCTGAATTTCCATATTTATCAACTGAGATAAGCAAAATACTCTGCCAGCTCAGGAAGATCTTTGGACTGAGAATCCATTGTAACCTTTCATATCTCAGGTTCTGTAATTGCTGATTGTTTCCTCATTGTGTACTTTCCAGGTGCAAAAAACAGAGTTTGAATGCAGATAATGTTAATTCAATCCCATGCAAGCACCTGTCTAGCATATATGTATGTTAGCTTATCACTGGCTATCCACGAGCTGAGAAAATCCATTACCAATGGAGTAATAGGCTTCCAAAAAGCATTAAAATTGGACCCTAAGAAACAGTAAATGTGAAAAAATGCTGTCTGCATCTAAGAGAGCTTTTGGGGTTCTTTTGATAGGAAATTTTTTTTAGGAAGTGATAAAAATAAGGACACAATTATTGCAAATCTAAAATAATTTCCTCATGCATATTACCAGTATTTTATTCCCCCCTACCCACTACAAAAAAGCCACTAATTCTTCCTTTGGAGAGAGAAACAGGAATGCAAATGACATTAATCTATCAGACATGTAATGGGAGGGGATCTTTCTTCCCTCTTGCCACAAATTATGAATCATAGAAGTTTTAGGGAACCTAATTATATCACTTAGGAAAAAATGAGATGATGGTTTCTTCAATCTAACATGATTTTTGTGAAACTATTATTTTATTTGAAAAGTACTGCAGAACTCCCTGGTCTATTTTTAAAATGATAGATTAAACAGAAAACTTGTAATTAAATATTATTCTGGTTGCTTTGCCACAAAAAGACAAAAGGCCAAATGTCAATTTGAAATTAAACTCATACAGAAGCTGAGCAAACAGTAAAGGGATGTATCACTAAGCAAATTATAGCAATGTGAGATATCCTGATTATCTTTGATTTATTGTTGTTAAACCACTTGGCAAATACAACTATCAGTCATACTGTGTTTCACAACAATACTTCTGGAGAACTTGAGGCAATAAAAGCATGTACGTTTACGCTCAGTGTGTATCCATGAAGACTTAATGGCTGTTTAATAGGAATTTGAAGCTGTTACAAAAAGGGCAACAGCATTGTGATACTCAGTGCTGCAAAGCCTTAAACTTCTGTACTCCAGACCAGGAGCCGGTGATGCTGTGCCAGCCTGTGTAACTGTGTGCTTCCTGCCTGTGTAGTGCTCAGAATTAAGAAGCTTCTCATGGCATCTACAACATCCAGCTTACCAAGCAAGGAGATACTTAAACCAAAACAGAAAACTAAGAGGAGGGTACCGCTGGAAATTTCGAGACTGACTTCCAAATGTGGGCATTGTCTTCAGAACTGTCTAAAGCTAATATGTGCAGACAGGCTCAGGACCATCACTGCAACAGGTGGACATACTCCTGCCTCCCAGGCCCAGCTGCCCCTGCTAGGCTGGGACTGAAGACATGAAATTGTCTCTTTCATGCGGGTCCTAAACATGTAAGAGCAGACCCGCTCTGTTTTCCAGGTCCTCTGCAGCATAGCTTCCATCCTTAACTTTTTCACCTGAGGAGGAAGGAGTGCACGTTTCTTTTCACCATCAGAGCATTCCTATACCAGTAGCAAATTAGAACCGTAAGTGTAGATTTCAAATCTTTTCAGGACCAGGATAAATAAGAATTTTTATCACCTGCTTTCTAAGAAAAGCTGCATTTGCAACAAACCTAACCCATAAAAAAAGGTATCCACTGCCTCTGCCTCCTGTTCTTCTTCTTCCTCCAAGTGAATGGAAGGCTACCAGCGCTGTTCGGGTGTTATCTGAACATGCCAAATAAGCCAGGCTCTTCAGGAGAGTGAGGTGGGGGCACCTGCCAAATAGGCAGGTGGGCTTTGGGTTCAGTGCACCTAAGATGGTGATGTTTGTTGGTGTATGCAATAGCAAAAGTCCAGTTAAATGAGCTTGCTATGGAAAATTAGGAGACTACCATCTCTTTGGTGCCTTAACAACAGTGAGCAGCGTTTTCTTAGATCACATTGTTGGAGTAAGGTGTGTTGTCTCTAAGTCACACTTGATGTGACAATAGTTATTTTAGATCTGACCCTAAAAGCTTTTCTGTCGCAAGGAGAAGACCTATATTGGAGAGAACCTGAAGCTTCTGAGTCCCAAATCTTGTTCTAAACCCCTTTGCAAAGTACTAGACTTTCTTTTTATGTTAGTAGTTAAAACATAGGCAAAATATGTAGGTACACACACCCTTGTGTTGAGTTTAGGAGCAATAATGGAAAAGACTTACAGTTCATGTGGAGACAAAGTCTTGTACAGTTATGGATTTTGATTTTCTTTGTCCCACTCTTTCTAAAAATTATTTTCTGTGGATGGTTAAAAACCTCAAAATGGAGGTATGAATCTCTGGACAGTATATTTAAGTCTGTTCATGATATCTGCAATTCTCTTTGTTTTCTTCTAGAGATATATAATGCTCAATCTCCCAGAGCTCCGTAGGATACCAGTTCCAATCCTTTCAAAGAGCTCCCTGTAGCCTTTCTCCCCAGTTTTTCCAGATTCTCTTAGCCAGAGGCACCATTTTTTTCTGCATGCCTGTTGTTCCTACGACAGATATATTCAGATACATTTTTCATTTTCTCTTACATAGAGCTATAGTTTGAGACCCTAAGGGCTTCCAACAAAAATGCAAAAATAGCATGAGAAGGAAGCTTCCAGACAGTCTTACTTCAATCTGGGTAGACACAGCAAGATTTTTAGCTCATTAGTCTACCTTTTCAAAGTCTTCATTTTCTTTTGGATGTGTTTTTGAGATTTTCAAATTATTTTTCATTCCTGTCCATCACAGGATCAAAGTGTAAGCAGCAGACTCTATTTGTGGGGGTGGAAAACAACAAGACTTCTGAGGTTTTTGAGGTAATTGATGCTTGTTCCACTGCTTGCTGGTAGAGCAGGGACCTGGACTCACAGCCCAACTTTTCTCATGGTCTCAGCACCTCCCTGCCATTTGTGGGCACTGCTGTGAGTGCCCCCATTCCTCCTCAGCTCCTCTCCAGCTTCCCTGCTCTTCAGGCCAGGACTCCCCTTTAACACCGCTCTAACAGATGCTGCATTGTCTGGTTGAATCCCTACATACTATTTTGTCTGGCATCTTTTTTAGAAATCCTCAGGAAAAAACCAAACCAAACCAAACCAAAACACCACCTTGGGTTTTGTGTCCCCAGGTCTCCTCCCCTTATCTGCGCTGAACACCTTCCCAGCACACCTTCCCAGACTACAGAGACCTTTCAGGCTTGAATTAATCCTCTCCTCTGTCTGGAGTTGCACTTGCACACTTTCCTCACAGTGTACCTTGGGAAGCTTTTCTTTTCTTCCTTGATGTAGTGCATAGGGATGCAATGCTTAGAGAGGAGGGAGACCCATATGGAAGGGCCACTAATTTAAATATGCTTTTAAGCACAGATCAGAGCATTTAATGAAGGTAGATCATGAGAGACAGAAAGAGCAGGAATCATCAAACAAACTGAAAAAGCTAAAGGAAGTGTTTTGTCAAGTCATACGAATCTGTCTTTCTCCTTAAGCCCTTCCTTCTACACAGAACAGAGAGCCCTCCAAAATAAAGTGAATTGCAAGAGCAGGGAAGACAGGTCTCCTTCTTTACAAATGTTTATAGAGCTGAGGGTCAGAGAGGATGAGGCAGAAGGAGCTGTGGGGGCAGCACAGGCAGCCTGGTGACAAATGACATGGCGTTTGCTGGGTGCCAAAATGATTGCCCTTGTCACAGGCTTTGCCAGAGATTGGGAGGCAGATGTGCCCCACACAGATATTTTGTGGGAACAGAGTATGGAACATTAATGAAAGCACTGGAAATACCTGAACAACAGAAAAAAAAGGTGTGTCTGGGGAGAGTAAAGGCAAACAGAAAGTGCTTCTGTGCTGAATCTCCTTTGGCTCAAACTCCGACAGGGGCTGTGCTAATGGTGTGAGTTCTACGTGTCTTGCCAATGCAGAGACAACGTGCAAGGGTTTGTGCTCCAAGTTCAACAGAGTGAAGACCAGGTCGCTCTTCAGTCTTATAGTACTACTACAGTTACTACTATTGCTACTGATATAATAGAGTGGGTCCATCCCAGTCTGATGATCACCAGATGATTTTTAAACCAGATCAGTCTCCTGCATATAAAATGTAATAAAACCACTCAATAATGGTGTGAGATAACTTCGCTTACTATCTGCTGCCGAGAAAAATGCAAATGTGATCACTGCCTTGAATTCAAACCCGGAAAACTGCTAAAATGCCAAAAAGAAATGGGCCTTTGCATAATGACTAAAAGTTTTACTCCTTTCTCCAAGTAATGAGTCTGGCAGTATTAGTGTAATGTGCTTCATATCCTTTGAAAAATAAACATTTCTGGTTTAGATACAATCTAAATGAGCTAGGAAATTAAAATAATTCTTCTTTGGCTTCAAATTAGATGGATTGTCCATGTCTGAGCATTACTGCTGCTTAATTTAAGATGACATATTGGCCTGGCATTTTCATTTTTAATGTGGGAAGCTGTGTTTATAAATAAGACCTTTCATCTCAGGAACAGCAGTCTCAGTTTTTTGGAAACTAGTAGAAATCTGTTTAAATGGTGTCTTGCCTACTGCTCAGGCTGGGTACCCTGGGAATATGTAAACTTGTCTTACTTATGATAAATGGGCCCACGAATAGTAATACTTCCATTTTTTGCCTCCTGAAGCTTTTCATGCCATGAAGCGTTCAAGATGAAGTATTTCTTGGATGCTTTGATAGCACTGAGGAAGGTGTGTGTTTGATTGACATATTTCAAAATATTTCTGGCCTGGCCTTTTCATCTCATAGTCTCTAAAGGGGGTACGCCTCATACAGACAATATCCAGGGAAATTTCTCCTCCCCAGTTACAAAACCAAAAGCAATCCTGAACAATGCTATGGGAAATGTATCCTAGACATATTTCTAGTCTCAACTCTTTCAGTTTTCTGATAGTATCTATAAAATTGCTGATACTTTAGCCACCAAGAATTGAAGCAAAGCAGTAGGTAGGTTCTACATACCTTCTTTGAGAGGTAATCTCAAAGTAAGCATGCAATAGCATTGAGCCCAGCACAAATACAGCAACCAGGGCCACTTTCACTCCAAAAGTCATCCTACATTTTACACACTAGTGTAGAAGTTAAAGCACTAACTGAGAAAACAGTGTCTTGATCTCAAAGCCTCCCGAGGCTGAGAGTATCTCCCAGAGGATGCTCTGCACCACTAAGGTACAGGC
Organism: Grallaria varia; assembly: GCA_013396735.1. Classification (NCBI taxonomy): domain Eukaryota; kingdom Metazoa; phylum Chordata; class Aves; order Passeriformes; family Formicariidae; genus Grallaria; species Grallaria varia. Next base: position 281,551 of record VWZG01005229.1, read on the forward strand.
CAAGCTGTGATGAGGACAGAGGCAATTTTTTTTTGATCAAATTGTAGTTGAATCTGATGAAAAGAGACAGTCTGCTCCTGAACAAGGAGACTTACTGCTAGGACACAGCTGTACAGGGTGTGCCTCAGGAGCAGTGCGGTGCCCCAAGCCTGACTGCTGCAGGCTGGAAGGCGTGGAAGACTTTGCTCACGAAACAGAAGTGAACTCACACATTTTGTGAGCCTCACCATGACACTGATTCCAGCAACATAACAATAGTCAGCACCAACATCAGAAGCAGCTCTCAAATACCACCTGTCTGCTTGAAATAGGTGCAGTTGTGGTTGAGCAACAACTCAAAAGTACATTCAAAAATACCATGTAAATGTAGATTCTAGGAGACTAGACTAGAAAGTAATCTTAGACAGGCAGAATCCAGTTATTTTAGTTCGACAATCCCTTTCCCAGCAGTTGGTCAGCTGAAGTAAGCAGGAGTTGTATCCAAATTACAGTTGCAATGAAGACATCCCTGCATGCTGAACATTTTCAGCACTTGCTGCGGAGGGTTCCTCTATTTTGGGAGCCCCTTTCCGAAAGGAAGTAGCCCTATTATTCAACATGCTGGAAATGCAACTGAGTGGGAGCACATGGGATGGAAGAGCTGGGCTATAAAACAGAAGACAACCGGTCAGAGGATATAACTTTATCCTATGCACTGGAGCCCATGGGCAGTATGCCCTGTGTTGGAGCACACTGAAGGCTGGCTTTAGATCTGGAGTGAGCACTTTGAAAATCTGAGAATCAGCAGGTAGTTTTGTGACTGGGAAAAGATGACTGGCAGCTTTGAAGTATATTGTCTTCCAAGGCAGGGGAAAGCCTGTTGCAAAGAGGTTATTCTTGCTTCAGTGAGGAGGGGATCTCCTGTTTTTCTTCTGTGCTTATATTAGGCCCTTGCACAGAAAACATTGAAGCAGCTGCAAAGTTGCTAAGGATTTCAGACAGCCGCTTTCGGCAGTCTCCATAAGACCATACAAAGCTCAGCTAAAGCCAAACTGCCATGAAACATCCAATAAAGACTTCTCTTGCTGTAATGTGCAGGCAGTAGCAGTGAGATACTGATCCAAGGGACTCTATATCAAGTTAGGGTTGTGCTGGGAAACGAAATTGCTGCTGACAGTTATTTGCAGTTAAAGCACAAATACAGCAGGGGGAAATACCAAATGCTTTTGCAGTGCCCTAATGACCACGAGTCAAGAGCATTATTTATGTTTGATGAAAAATTACATTGTGCATCTGTTGCTGCCACCAGTCACCACATGTTTTCACCCGCTGGCCTGTCTTGAGGGGAGGGGCTGAAAGCAAAGCTTTCACACCTGTGAGCAGCACCTGGCTGCCCTGCTGAGCTCTGCACAGTGCTGGTGTCTGTATCTCAGCTCTACCAGCAGCCAGCCACTGACCTCTCCTGTCTCCCTCCTTGGTGGCACCACTGTGCCCCTGCCTGGGCAGGAGGAGTGTGAAGGGAAGGAAGCCTGGAGGTAAGCTCACCTTCGAGTCTTCATTGATAGAGTGGGTTCCTTTGGAAATATTTGCACACTTAAAACTGAAAAAGGCATGGAAACCTCTAATAATGTGTCCTTGGCTGATACTTTCGCAGTCCTGTGCATGGTAAGATCATACTATTCACAAGGAGGTCTTCTATGCCTTTAAAAGGAGTTGAACAAGCTTTTTCACCACCAAAATATTTGCCCGTCTTACAATTACTGACTTATTATAACATCATCTATTTTATTGCCAGTAGCTGCATGTGATCCATCAGAAAACAGAAGAGGGATATAAAAAACTAGGCCAAATAATTTTATGTCATTTTCAATTTCCACAAACAGGAACTGAATTAATTAGACTGTTAGATTTTGCTTGTAGCAGCTAAACAATCTCATCATGGTGGCTGAAGAGCTACTGAAATGTGCTTCAGTCACTGAACTTGCATGTGCTTTCACTTCCCCGTATATTCAAACCCCATATAATTATCAGGATTTCTCCTCAAAAAATGTTTTAAGGACTGCTGATACATTTAGAAGTGTCTATTCTTCTTCATTGCATTTTTATTCCTTTATAGTATGGGTTAGAATTGTTTTTGACCTTCTAAATTTTAAATTTTTATGTCTACAGATTATATTAATTAGAATATAATAATTTAGGTAGAACTCCTTTGACGTCTGCTGTAATTTCATTTATGAGTTGCATTCACAGAGTAAAGTAAGAAAGTATGCATCAATTTTCTTTTAATTTTTTCAATATCCTAAAATGCAGAATTATTGGAATTCACCAGACTTGGACCAGGGATAAGAATCCCTTCAGGCTTGAATTTCGGATTGCCTTCCTAATAATGTTATATCCATAATGTAGAGTTTAATTATTATACTCAATTAGATATTCAGAAGATTTTCACTTTTATGGAGCTGCTAAAACTGTAGTTACAGTTAATTAATACTACAATAATCAACCAGTCTTTATGTCTGGGTCAGATTTCTACTACATTAGTGCAGTCCTGCAAAATCCATACCTGAACTTGGAATGTCTTCATAGGTTCTAGGAGAAAAAGTGACTGATCTGTCCCCAGGTAGACCCTGTAGCTAGTTACTGCCTCATGGGTGTCCATCTCCCTGGCTAGGCAGAGAGCAAATCTCCCTGGTTTAGCCCAGGTGCCTCACTTTTAAGTAGTGTGAGTTAGGTAAGAAGGATCTCTATTTTTTGGGATTAATGCAGCCTTATTTTCTTTTTCTTTTTTTTTTCATTTTTAGTCATGTTACGTCTTATGAGAATTATACACAGGTAAACCGTCAGAAGAGAGCATCAATCCCATGACACAAATTTAATTAATGAGATTTTGAAGTAAAGAATACAATTCTGATTTATACATCTTGTATTTTCTTGCCCGGTGCCTGTCTTCCTTGTGGAACACTGCTTCAAGATATTGCTTTTTCAGGTCATGTGCTCATAAATATAGGAATATATATACTAGTAAGGTTACTGTTCCTATTAATAATACATCCCATTTATACTGTTGCTGATGCTGTAACTTTTTTCAAGGTTTATGTCATGAAGTTAGAGAAGTGTATTTGATGAGATTAATGAATGACATGCATTCCCAGTATGTGTATGGATATATCATTGGGTTGGATTTTTAGTTTATTTATTTTTATTAGAAGTCATATCTCAGTAATGCTACAATCCAGATTTTTATTCCTCAAACAGTGATATCTTCAAAGTACCTAACACTCCTTGAAACTGGGTCCCTTGAGACTACAATATACACCAATACACCCAAGAGAGTCAGGATCAAAAAATTTGTCCTAGTTTTCTTGTGGTTATATCAGGTTATATACAAAAAGTTAATTTAATCATAGTGCTTTCATAAGTATTTCAAACAGTTATTTTGAATACATGTTTCAGAGAGGTATTTTGAATGTAGGATCCCATGAGGCCTGTAGCAGTAAGACCATTAAGTATCTGTGTATAATATGTGAAAAGATCAAAGGGTAAGATGAAAAGAATAAAAATATGGCTGTGTTTGATGCTCATGCAGTCTGCCAAATATTGCAAATTGAAACTGAGAATTGATCTGAAACACAGTGTTTGAAGAGTATCAAGGATTACAGAGCCCTGTGAGCAGTGGTAAGGACATCTGTACTGCAGATAGTTTTTTCATCTGTCCTTCCAAAGGTCAAATGGAAGGGCTTTGAAAGGCACAGTCAAATCTGGCAAATCAACAAATGGTTACAGGACTGATGCCACAGTCAGGGGTTTAGCTATGTGGATAATGGGACTTGCTTTGAGAAGCGTGGTCTACTGAGGGCTGATGGGGCCCATCTGTCAGAGAAGGGGAGAAGCATCTTCAGTCATAGGTTTGCTGAGCTGGGGAAGAGGCTTTAAACTACAGTTGCAGGGGAGAAGAAACCTCTGCTCATCCCACTCCTACCTGTTTGATGCCAGGGCCAGCAAGAGGTGCCCTGAGCCTGGAGAGGGTTTACAGGGCAGCAGGAGAGCACCTGAAGAGCAGCACCAAGGAATTCCAGCCACTCCAGCCAGTAAGTCTGCTTCACTGGGAATCATAGAAGCATAATATCATAAAGGTTGGAAAAGATCTCCAAGGTCATTAGGTCCAGCCTTTGACCAAACACCACCAGGTCAATTAAACCATAGCACTAAGTGCTATGACCAGCTGTTTCATGAACACTTCCATGGATGGTGACTCCACCACTTCCCTGGGCAGCCCATTCCAATGCTTAACCGCCCTTTCAGGGAATAAATGCTTCCTGATGTTCAACCTAAACTTCCCCTACCACAGCTAGAGGCCATTGCCTCTTGTTCTGACACTGGTTGTCTGGGAGAAGAGGCAACCTCTACCTGCTTACAATCTCCTTTCAGGTAGTTGTAGAGAGTGATAAGGTCACCCCTGAGACTTCTTATTTTCCAGGATAAACAACCCCATGTCCCTCAGCTGCTCCTCATATGACTCGGTCTATAGACCCTTCACCAGCTCTGCTGCTTCCTCTGAATAAACAAGAGGAATTACAGTCGTGTGCACCCCTGCAAGGCTATGATCTTATTGGCATCACAGAGACATGGTGGGATGACTCCTGTGACGGGAGTGTTGGAATGGAAGAATAATGGAAGACATTTCAGGAAGGGCAGGCAGGGAGGTCAGAGAGGGCATATCCCTCTATATAAACGAGCAGCTCTGCTCCTGGAGTTCTGTCTGGAGATGGATGAGGAGCCGATTGAGAGTTTAGAGGTTGGGATTAAATGGAGGGCAGGGACAAGTGGCATTGTAGTAGGGATATATGACAGGCTGTCCTACCAGGAAGACTGGACAGATGAGGCCTTCCATAGACAGATAGAAGTCTCCTATTCACAAGTCCTGGTCCTCATGGGAGATTTCAACCACCCTGGTATCTATGGGAAGGACAACACAGCAGGGTATAAGCAATTCAGGAGGCTCCTGGAATGTACTAGTGATAACTTCCTCCTGCAGGTGACAGAAGAGCCACTGAGGAGAGGTGCTATGCTGAATCTTCTTCTCACAAATAAGGAGGGGCTGGTGGGGAATGTGTGGCTCAAGGGAATCCTGGACTGCAGTAGCAATGGAATTGGTGGAGTTTGAGATCCTTAGGTAAGTGAGGAGGGTGCATAGCAAGCTCACTGCCTTGGACTTACTTGGTAGACAACCATGGGATAAAGCCCTAGAGGGAAGAGGAGCCCAAGAAAGTTGGTTAATATCCAAGGATCACATCCTCCTATCTCAGGACTGATCCATCCCAACAAAGAGGAAGACAGGCAAAAATGTCATGAGGCCTGCATGGATGAACTGGACAAACTCAAACACGAAAAAGAAGCTTACAGAAAGTGGAAGCAAGGACAGGGAGTCTGGAAGGAATACAGAGAAATTGTCCAAGAAGCCACAGATCAAGTTCGGAAAGCTAAAGCCCTGACGGAACTAAATCTGGCCAGGGACATCAAGGGCAACAAGGAAAGCTTCTGTAAGTACATCAGTGATAAATGGAAGACTAGAGAAAATGTGGAACCTCTCCAAAAGGAAACAGGAGACCTGACTACCTGGGGTGTGGAGAAGGCTGAGGTACTCAATGACTTTTTTGCCTCATTCCTCACCAGCAAGTTCTCCAACCAGAGTACCTGAGTCACAGAAGGCAAAGGCAGAGACTGGGAGAATTAAGAACTGCCCACTGCAGGAGAAGATTAGGTTTCAGTCCATCAGAGGAAGAGGAAGGTGCATGAGTGTGTGGGACCTGATGAGATGCATCTGCAGGGACCTGAGAGAACTGGTAGATAAGATTGCTAAAGCACTGTCCATCATATTTGAGAAGCCATGGCACTCTGGTGAAGTTCCCATTGACTAGAAAAGGGGAAATATAATCCTCATTTTTAAAAAGGGGGAAAAGGAAGACCCAAGGAACTACAGGCCCATCAGTCTCACCTTTGTGCTTGTCAAGATCATGGAGCTGATCTGCCTGGAAACTATGCTAAAGCCCTTGGAAAATAAGAAGGTGATTGGTGACAGCCAACAAGGCCTCACTAAGGCATACTTAGGACATGTACCTAATTTCTAAGTAATAAAAAATGTTAGGGAATATTTTTTACTTCAAATAAGTACCTACTCTTCCAGCTGCAGACATATCACTCAGTTCCTAAATTCTGTTCTGTAACAGAATCATTTTGTGTTATCTTTAAATAAAACTCTATTCACAGGATATAGCTTGGAAAAACTAAGCCTTATTCATGAAATTGTTGCTATAGTCTAATCAATTAAGACCTTAATGTGAAGGCTTTTTAGCTAGTTTGGACAGAGAAAAAACACTTAGAATTCAGATTGTGTTTTTAGTAACTGTAGCATCAACTGTAAAATGAAAATCAGTTTTTTGGCATTTTTTATTTTTAATAATTCAAGGGTTCTTTTTTTTATGAATGAAAGAAATTGCACTCCTAAAAAAGTTAAAGCATGTAATCGGAACTTGTAAAATATTCCATTCTGTTTTATGACATCTCAACTCTCGTCAAATAAACGGAGCCAGAAAGAGCTGGAGACTTGATTGACTGTTTAAAGGAAAAGCTGTCAGTTTGATTACAGGCAAGTGAACAGACACATTACTAAATGTAAACTGCATTTAATTTTATTATGCAAGCAGCTTTAATAACAAGCCACAAATAAGTTATGCAAACTGAAATGCTATTGCATACAGATTTCTGATACTGAGTCGGGGCTGCAGGTCATAGCTGGTTTTGGTTTAAGTTTTCTAAATTTATTAGGAAGCAAAAGGTGATTAAACATGAGTGAGCATCAGAGGAAAAAAAACCCACATTGCATTGATTCAAACGAAAGTGGTAGAGATTTCCAGTAGGTTGGTAACAACAGATTCTTACAGTAGTGTGAAGAAATGCCCTTATGGTACTTCTGTTCAATAATTTTCAGCATTTTTCTACATTTTTCTTCTTGTTTCATTTCCCATGTGTAAATAATATTGAAATTCAAAATGTCTCAAGTGCGGCGGACGTTTGACACTAAGCTTGTGCAGTTTTTTTGGAGGTCCACCCACAGAAGGAAGGAAGACATGTACCATTTGTTAGAATCATAGATTCAATTAGGACTGAAGAGACCTCAAAGATCATAGAGTCCAACAGTAAACCCAGCACTGACAAGTCCATCACTGAGCCCTGCCTCTAAACACCACATCTACATGTCTTTTGAATACCTCCAGGGCTGGTTATTCCACCACGTCCCTGGGCAGCCTGTTCCAGTGCCAACCTGTTCCAATCCCTTTGATGAAGAAATGTTTCCTAATATCCAAACTCTATCTCCCCTGGAGCAACTTGAGGGCCATTTCCCATCATTCTCTCTGGTTAGGGAAATCATTCCTTTTACTCAGCTTGCTGCCCAGAGGAGACAGTTCAAACCAGACTCTGCTGAGAACTTCAGAAAACGCTGGGGTATCCAGCTGGTGTAAGCCCAAAGTGGACTTTGCAGCAATGGCAATAGTTTTGCTCTGCTGTGTGTTGAGGGGAGGTCAGACTTGAGCAGGGTTCTCCCATACCCTATGAGATGCCAGCTGGACAAGCTGGAGAATCCTGCTTAATTCTTCCTTCTGACCCAGCCAGCAACACAGTCAGCTACAGACCTGGCACTGCTCCAGTGCTATACAGCTGAGAAACTCAGAACTGCAGCATCTGATGCACGTCAGACAAAGCCCAGCAGGGGAAACTGAGGTGGGGGAGATGGGCAGGGGTGGCTGCTACAGGGCACAACATGAATCCGAGCAGGGGAGCAGCACAGCTCCCTGCCTGAGCACTCATTCCCAACGCAGAGAAAGAGGAAAAAAAATGTTGGAATGTTTGTAGGTTTCAGCCAGGGAGCCTGCGGTAAAACAACGGTCCCCAGGCAGTAGATGGTAGCGGTAGATGGTACATTTTCACAGCAAGGATATCTCACAGCAATTCTGTGGCAGGTTTTGTTTTGTTGGCTTTGTTGTGTTGGCTTGAAAAAAAGAAAAAGAAAATTTTCAGTCCGTGGAGGGGGAGCTGGCAAAACCTGGAGATCAGCGATCATTTTCTGATTGCATTCAGTGTAGAAAAATAGGGAATAAGGGATAGTTTTCTCAAGCTGAGGGAAATTATGAGAAAAAGTGATTATTTTCTGCCTGAAAATATTTTTTTTTTGTGGCTTCTCAGAAGACTCTTCAGAAATTTATATAGATGATTAAAAAGCCATGGATGCACAGTTGAAAAAAAGTAATGTTTGACTAAGAGCTCCTTTTAGTTCAGCAACAAAATGAAGATGGTTAGTTGAGCAACAAGTGCTGCAAAGAGGAATGGCAGAAGTAGACAGCAGTCAATGTAAACCCAGTGTAAGCTTTTGGAGCACAGAAAAATGTCAGAAGTCAAAAGGAAAGAACTTTGGAAAAGATACAATTGAGTGGCAGTGTGAAAGGTGATGGGGAATTAAAACAACTGTATTAGGAGAAAAAGAAAGCTTAGTGTTACTAAATATACCTGTGATGAGGAAGAATAGTGATAGAACAGCTAGTAATGAAGGCAAGAAGTACAGTTTTCAAGAATAATATTTTTTTTTGAAGGAAGCAGAATAGCTCACTTATTCATGAAGACAGAAGATGTGTTTATTATTCAAAAGGCACTAAAAAAAAAAAAGATGTTATTTTCATCTGCCATCTATTTTTAAACGAGATGGTCTGAGTAAATATCAGCATCAAAGAGCTAGGCAAGGAAATCTATGACTGATGTACATACCTTCAGTACTGTTAACTCAAAGTGATTAACAGAATTCCACACAGTAAGTGCTCAGACCTGACCAGCAGCCTGTTGTGGGCAGCTGCAGAGTACAGTTATTCTGACTTCTACCCCAGGCAAATGTAAAAATTAATTAATAATGACCAGAGCAATGAAAATCACTCAACACAATTTGGCTACGAGACTTGTCAAAACAAACGTGATCTCATTATTCAGTGAGGTTACTTCCGTCTGTGCTATAAATACATAAGAGATGTAATGGATGTATTTTTATTTGTTATCATTACACACACACACATACCAGTTGAGAAGAGAAATTGGCACTTTACAATATCGATAACTTTTCACTAAACTGCTTTAAAATCTCAAAGGGCAATCCATGAGGGCATCCCTTAAGTGGTTTTCAGCAAAATACTGCTAAGCGATACTCTTCATCATTTCTATTTGTGTTCTAGAAACAAATATAAAATCATTCCTAATACAATTTGGCTTAAGCCTACACACAGGAATTCATCTAATGATGTCTACAGCAATGAGGGCGGAGCATCGACAGAGAACACATTCAATAGACCATGTGTTGAGTCCAAATCATCAAAACAGAGCCAAAAGGAAAGTTGTATGTGTAGGAACATAGGATGCAGGCCATATAAAGAGACTAAGATCTTCTGTCCTAGCACAAGGAACTTTTAAAGATTTCAATATCTTAAATTAGTAACTGAATATTACTACAGAAGGTAACAGTCTGGCCTACATTTTAAATTATTTGGGACCACAAAAATTATTGAAATGATTACAAATTATTCAAGTAAATTAAATCAAATAAAGCCTAGTTAAAATTATTAAATTTTCTGACAGTGAAAAACTATGGAGTCTGTTTATCTTGTCAAAGAGAGGACTAAGAAATGATATGAGGTGATTGCCTTGCTGGGGAAAAGATGCTAAAGGACTCAGCTTTAGCAAAGATCAGCACATAGAGCGTCAATGGCTGAATATTGAGGCCCAGCCACAGCCAGTTGAGAAACAAAGCACGAACTTCTAAAAATGACAGACCTCAATCACAGGAGCAAGTCACTAGAGAAATAAATTTGATAACCACAAATCAGGATTAAGTGGCTTTCTGGAACCTGTGCTTCGGTTAACCAGGAGTAACTGGTCTCCAGGCAGGAATAATGGGGCCATTTTAAGCCTTTTTGTGCAGATAGTCAGGCTGCTTGTTCAGAGATTCCCCTCTAATCTTAGACACTAAAACCTGGCAATTCAAAATACAAGTGTCAGAAGGATAAATGCTGAGACTAAGTATTAGATGATGTGTAAAACATGTAAATTATAGAGAAGATACTGGGAATCACTCCACCTTGGGTAAATACCAGTATAATTTTGATATTGCAAAGATCTTAAGCATGGTTTTGACTTTATGTAGGTGTTTAATTCTTCAATGTTTCAATAGAACTTAAGCGACTCTTTAGCTCAACCAAAGTTTGACCTGAGTATCTAAGGCTGTCAAATTTCCCTTTTGAATACTAAAGTGCCCCTTCTGCCCAGTTTCTCATTTGTCACTGGGTGTAACTGATTTCCACTGTCCTTAAGGAAAAAGGGAACTGGATTAAATCACATGTTTACAGTAATCTAAACTTATCTAAAATATAGTATGTGAAAAAAAAAAGAGGAGCAGGAGAAGCAGAAGCAGCAGCAGCAGAAGAAGAAGGAGAAAGAGAAAAGGAAAGGGAAGAAGAAGCCTAGCCAATGAATTACATTCTTTTAAATCTGTGATGAAGGTTTTATTTCCAAAGGAGGAGAAGATGTGAATGCACCTGTATCTGCAGAACCACACAGGCGGCCACATTGCTCCTGCCACCTCCTCCCTGTCCAGGCTGACACGGGAAGCTGGATTGTGCTGGGGGATGCTGGGGTGCTCCAGCCCCTCTCCTGCAGTGAGGAGGACAGGTTTGGTCAATTGCCTGTTAAGCAGCAGTCTGGAATCAATAATTACTGGGCTCAATAAAGTCTATAAGTGTTCTGTTTGTGAAGTTAATATGTATGTAAAGTACCAATTTGCCTCTGAGACAGCCTCAATCTCTTTGGAAATTTGGCAGAATATGCTCAGAAAGTACATTAAGTTTACTCTTAATTAAGAAATTCCAAGAAAGTATTTAACCTGTGATCTCAAAACGAGATGTGAAGGTAGTTCATGGAAATTGTAATCTAATCTGAATCTGCAGAGAAATCAGTAAAGCTTTTATGTAAAAGGATCCAGCAAAATGTATCTTATATGGTATGGAAATCTTTGAGGGGACTATATGATGGCAAAAGCGATCCAGGCTAAATCCAATAATTTTGTTTCAGTGTTCCCCACAATATCTTTCATAATTTTGTTACTTTCTATATAATCCCTAGTTATCATTCACAAACTGCCTCACTCTTCAATCCTACTAATAATGTCATTCCAAGAGTGACACTAGTCCATGTTTTCTCTTCATCCAGACATATTTCTCAATAGAACAAAATCAAATGAGCTCTGAAAAAAGCCCCCAAGCGTGTGATATGATAACACATAGCAAAGTTAATTGCTGGAACTGGAGAGAGGTTTGCAAAAATCTACAGTGTCCTGGAGAAAGTACTTCACTTTTTTTTACAAGTTTTCTGGACTTCTAACATTCTGTGGTTTCTACTGTTCAATAAGATGCCTAAGATATTTTAACAGGTTTTGAAAAGTAATGGGCATGATTTCTAGAATAACAATATCTATTAAGGGGTTGCAGGATGTAAAATAGAGTGGTATTACCCTGAGATGAGTACATATCTCTTTTTCAATGTATTTGTCAGCTTCAATTTTTCTTTTCATTTCAAATTTCTGCCATTTAATTATTGGGGATTCTGTCACAGAATGGAGAAAACTCCAGGTTTATGATAACCAGTGGATTCCTTGTGCACAGGAGAGGTCAAAGTCATGGCTGTTTAGATGGAAAGAAATCTCAATAACCTAGAGACAACAAGAAGTGTCTTATACTTTTATCATGGTGCGTTTATTCTTGTCAAAACTATGACAACACATTAGCATATCTTCAATTTAGATGACAACATTCCTTGATTGCTTTTACAGACAATTTAGTCTGTCCTCAAACTCAGAAGTGTTTTAAATGTCTTGTGTTGAGGTCTTGTGACCCACCTTTACATGGTTTAGTGGTGAACTTGGCAGTGCTGAGTTCCCAGTTGGACTTGCTGGTCTTAAAAGTCTTTTCCAGCCTCAATGATTCTAGGGTTCTCTGATCAGCAATATCAATAAGCAAATCCTGGCTAGTCATGCTTTGTTTGGCTTGTGTGATATTTTACAAAACAAAGAAAAGTGAGAACAAACACATGACACTACATGTTGTCTCCATAAAACCACAGCATACATTTTGTTTTAGCATGTTCCTTTTCTAGTTTTCAGTTTTGGGGATATTTTACTTGTTTTTTTCTTTAAAAAAATATGTGAGAAACTCCTTCTAGATCAACAACTCAGAGTATACTTACTTCTCTTTGGAAAAGCATAAAAGAGAGATGGGAAAAATCCCAGAAGACTTGCAGTTCACCTTATTATCCACTTCAAGCACAGTAATGGCACTAAACCTGCATATCCTGGGCAGTAGTACACAACAGCAGCCAGGGAAACCCACTGAAATATTTGAGAAGTGGAGTTTGATTTTGTAGTGTGTCAATGATATGGTGGCACTCTCTCCTATAAATCCGTAACAAAATAAAAATTAACTGCTCCAGGTATAGATGCAGCAATGATGCAATTTTTTAAGCCCTGTGTATCTAGTATACGTTTTCTGATACAAAACTGAAATTTCTCATTTGCATGTTAAGTTTTTGTAACAGGCCTGGGTGTTTGGTTGCCACAGAAGATGAAACCTATACCTCACTTTCTGCAGAATTAATACATGTGGAATATATAATCACTTTAATAACACAGGAAATTTCGAGACCTGTGGTATTCATTTATGCTGAAAGAGGTGGTTCCACCAGAATTCAGATGAGTCACTTTCTTGGGGAAACATAAAGAAACTTTTTTTGTCTGACTTTTTTTTTTCTCATTCTATTTAATCTGTGATGAAGCAGAGAATTTGTAATAAGCTGCCTTTGGTGTTCTGTGCCATGTTTACTGTACCTGCTTATTGGCTTTAGGAGATCAGCCAATGCAGCTATCAGAGTGCCTATCTTGTTATGTCATCCCTAAAATACTCTTGTACAGCATGCTCTTGTTCCTGAGAACTTCTCTAATGTTCAAGTTGTTGCAATTTATTTGTTGAATGTAATCTCCCGACAACTTAAGAAGGTGACCTGCGCACAAAGCTTCGTGTAGTTCTATTGTTAAGAGACTGGTATTTTTCAAAAATGCTAAAATCAAATAAAAAAGTAACTGACATTGCTAAAGGGAGCACTATGCATAAACGACATCCGTCTGGAACTGATAGATAAGATTTTAAACATCCTGAGGAATTCTGCATTTCTTCATTTAAAATCTCGGTATATTTTCTTGGAGGTGGTACTGACAAGCAAGAAAATACATGCACATTAGAATTGGAAAGGTGTATTTCATGAACAATAAACTCCATCAGCCCAACTTACCACCGTATCCTGAGCTGATAATTTAAGAACTCAGTAAAATACTCTGACAGGTTAAATACGTGGTAATGGCATCATTATAGCTTTGATGGTCTGAGAATGAAAACAAGGAAAATGTGCAGGGAGCAGCACACACTGTTGGAGAGAGCAGTTTATTTTCTCACCTCAGAGGAACATCCTCCCTGGGCAGAGGTTCCTTTTCCCCAGCAAGGTGGGGCTCACAGACGCTCTACAAGGCTCAGTGTCAACAGCACAGGAGGGCCTGGCTCTGCACCCCTGACTTTTTGGTGACTTCTCACTGATGGCTGGTTTGTGGAGGTAACTGTGTCACCCATGGCAGTTGAAAACTGACGAGTTTTTGCTGCTTATTTTTATTGCAGTATCTAAAAGGACAGAGCTGGTATAAGAGGAAAGAGTGGTGATTAATGGCTTTATGTTGAAGTCAATGAGTGAAACCAGACTTTCAGTCCACATGATTGGGAGGTCACCTATATGCTCCAGGAATCCAGCAGTTGCTAATTAGTTGAACAACATAAGTAAGTTACACTTCAAACAAATATTCTCCACCCTACTTAGTTGGCAGATTTCTGCTTCTGTCTCAGACTGACAGGAGGTCATTTGTGCTAGAAAACTTGACCAATATAATTTCAGTTTCCAAACATTTTAACCTGTTTTATAGCTATATTCAAATTATTCTTTTTGTTATGTTTGTGAATTTATCTTGTTTTTCTTGTACCAGTGTTTCTTCCTGACAATTTTCACACTTGCACAAATAGATACTCCAAAACACAGAGAAAATAACCAAACAATGCAGAGTTTGTTTAAACTACCACATCAAAGATGTATGTAGCCAAGACCTCTTTAGGCAAAGCATTGATAAAATCAGTTCAGCAACTGCAAAACAGTAACTCCATCACTGTGATCAAAGGATTCTCCTGAAGTCTGTGATTAAGTGAATATAATACTGGGAAATAAAAATGCATTGCTTGGAAAAAGTAACTTTTAAAAGGAGAACATTCATTGTGTGTGTACCTGTAAATGAATTATCTCTGTCTTTTCAGGTGCTTACAGAGCCTTTAGTTTTAGAAGGGGTAATGTAATTAAAGTTAACCTCTGACCAAAAACTGAAAATGTGCTTTTGGAGGGAAAGATAAAACAGTCGTCTGCAATGTACAATATATTGAACTGGATAACAGCGTTTGCTTCAAAGCTCAAGGACACCTCAGCATCTATAATTAGAAGGGCTCTCAAAGGGCATAGACAGATTTTTTCGGCTGAGATAGGTGACACATTTTAAAACAGTCCCCACATGAAAGTCTGACTTCTTTTTAACCTTTTAAGGAAAGTAAGTGAAAGACAAATACAGTCAACTCTGCTTTTGACTTTGCCATCTCAAAGCAGATATAAAGCAGTAAAAAGTCAAATGGTGCGGCCAATTGCTGTATTTGGCTTTTAAGCTGTAATTTTGAAGTCTAATGCTGACTGAAGGAGATTTCCAACCTTAATTTATTGAGGCGTTTGAGCTTTTATAATCTTTCTGGAATTATTTCATCTCTATTCTTGAGTGTGCCAATAAAGATTTCCTCTTTTTTTCCCCCCCAAAACGGAGAAGCAATGTCCTCATACCATAAAACTGAGGGACTACAACAGAAGCTAATCCTGACATTGGAGGAGGCATCTTACAAAAGGAAACACCCATTTATCTATGGACGGGCCCAAGAGAGGCTTTGTCTCCCTTCTAAACACTAAAGGGTGAGTGAACGACATCAAGGTTTGAATGCTGTGCATAACAAGCAGTATTGGAATGTCACATCTTTTTCTTCTTTCTTTAAGTATTTTAAGCTTCTCCTGCCTCTGGATGATTGAGATTCCTAAGGCAATACCTCCCTGTATGATTCAGATACGGAACTATCTGTGAGTTTGTAATGGGAACTGCATCTTCACGCAATACAGTGAAATAGCAAGACTTCAGAAAGTTTGTTATTTTGATTATTGAAGTATTGTCCCAATATTGTCTGCAGTACAGCTACTGTGATACAAGAAATACATTTATTGGCTCCAAAGGGCATGTTATGTTAACAGGTTAATCTGAACCAAGTTCCTGCAAAAACACAGAGTGAAATCCTACCCCACTTTCTGGAGTGAGACTGATTGTAAAGCATAAAATAGATAGAGCTGTTTTAATTTTAAACTGTTGCCATGCTTTTATTCATTAAATTGATGCTATGTACTTGACATAATATAATCATTTGTGTTCACCTCATATATTAGTCCTGTTCAAAGCTTGTACTTGGTGCTGCAGCATACTGATGGGACACAGGCAGCTTTGGCTACCATCCAGGAGGCTGCAATCTTCAAAAAATGTTTTTCTTAGCATGAATCAATATGAAGTAGATTCTGCCTAGAATGGCAGAGACTCTAAAGTGGCAGTGTTGTATCTCCAGTCGTCTGAGAGTGTGTGCAAAACAAGGCTTCTGGGGAAAAGGCAAAACCAGTCCTTGGGCAAAGCAGGCAGGCTTTGGCACAACAGCCCTTCTTTTGGGAACACTGGCTTCTCTTCAAGTCTGAAATAGAAGCCACAACCCAGCTGCTATTTAAAGGTTGAAAGCAATTGCTCTGAATTTAGTTTAATTCCATCAATCAATTAGACAAATCTGAAAGGAAATGCAATTGGTATCTGGGGAACAGAGTAGAATTTTAGCAAGGAAAGAAGTGATAAGGTCATTTTCTCCCACGAGACAGAGAAAGAGAGACCGCTGATTATCACCTGTGGAACATGTAGATACAGATTGAAATAAATTAAATTCTAGCAATTATTGGAGCATGCTAATCTTAAACTGCACCAAATAGAAATAATTTGAATTACCATATGATTAGCAAACAAGTTATTTTATTTGTGTAATGCAAGAAGCTCGTGAAAAAAAAGTCATTTAAGGGAGATACTAAATACTGAAGGCACAATTAAGGTAACCATGTAGTGAACTAATAAGTATAATTTTTTATCCATAAAGATTTAAAAATTCTGTATGTGGGACATAGCATGGGGATCCCCACACTCGAGGTCACAAGTGGTGCTCCCCAGGGCTCAGTGTTGGGGCCAGTTCTGTTTAATATCTTTATGAACAATCTGGACAAGGGAATTGAGAGTACCATCAGTCAGTTTGCAGCTAACACCAAGCTGGGTGGGCTGTGGATCTGCTGGAGGGTAGGAAAGCTCTGCAGAAGGATATGGACAGACTGGATTGATGAGCTGAGGCCAGTTTATAAGACTCAACAAGTCCAAGTGCCGGGTTGTGCACTTGGGTCAGAACAACCCCAGGAAATGCTCCAGGCTTTGGGAAGAATGGATGGAAAGGTGCCCGAAGGAAAAGGACCTGGGGACGTTGGTCAACAATGGCTGAACATGAGCCAGCGTGTGCCCAGGTGGCCAAGAAGGCCAATGGGATCCTGGCCTGTATCAGAAACCGTGTGGCCAGCAGGACCAGGGCAGGGATTGTCCCTCTGTACTTGGCACTGGTGAGACTTTGAATCCTTGAATCCAGCGCTGGTTTTGGCCCCTCACTACAAGAAGAACATTGAAGTGCTGGAGGATGTCCAGAGAAAGGCAGTGAAGCTGGTGAAGGGTCTGCAGCACAAGCCTGATGAGGAGAGACTGAGAGAGCTGGGGCTATTCAGCCTGGTGAGAAAGTCTCAGGGTCTCTCTACTCTCTACAGCCACTTGAAAGAAGAGTGCAGAGAGGCGGGGGTCAACCTCTTCTCCCAAGTAACAATTAACAGGATGAGAGGAAATTATCTCACTTTGCACCAGGGAAGGTTTAGATTGGATATTAGAAAAAAAATTCTTCACTTAAAGGGTTGTCAACCACTGCATCAGGCTGCCCAGGGTATTGGTTGACTCACCATCCCTGGAGGTATTTAAAAGATGTGTTGATGCGGCACTTAGGGACAGGGTTTACTGGTAGACTTGGCAGTGCTAGGTTTAGGATTGGACTAGATGATCTTAGATCTTTTCCAACCTCAATAACCCTATGATTCTAGAGGGGTTCCTAAATATCTCCATTCTTTTCCAACAAGTTGTAGAGACACTTGGGATTAGCCTTCAGTATCCAAGATATTAAATATAATCTTTTTTCACCTACATCCGTGCTATAAGGGTAACGTTTAACTACCCCATTAGCCAGAAATCAAACTGGATTTCAACTACATCAGTACAAATGCCTGCCCAGATGTTAGGATAATGCAAAGAGGGGTTTGCTGTCTGCAGTTTGGTGCCAGACAGTGAGAAGAAAGCCCTCTCTCTCAGTCAGATCACCTCAGACCCAGCAGATCTCATGTGACACAGCCATGCTCAGAGTTGCAAATGATGGTCTGCAGGCAAGATGCAGAAAGCATGGTCCCTCTGAAGATCCTAAAATAAGGATAATAATCTCTGACAGGTCCTGTGGTTCTGTCACGGAGTGGACATGCGTTGGTAACATACCATACAGCTGGAGAAAAATTTATCAGACTGCAACTTACACCAGCTTAAGATACTTCTTGAACATAGACCTCCTGCATTAAGTTGAGATTCATCACAACATCAATATAAAGGCTGGAAGCTTTTACAAATAAGTTTGAAATTATTTTACACTAAGGAAAGGGGTAGAAAAAAAGATAACAATATGAAACAAGGGGATTTTTTCCAAGAAAGAAAAAGTAAGGTAGTGATAAAACCACTGTTCAGTTTTGCATGCAGGTCTTTTTTCACTCAC
This sequence comes from Grallaria varia, assembly GCA_013396735.1. NCBI lineage: Eukaryota > Metazoa > Chordata > Aves > Passeriformes > Formicariidae > Grallaria > Grallaria varia. The sequence continues at coordinate 299,706 of VWZG01005229.1, forward strand.
AGACAAGAAAATTCTTTAGACTAGGAAATTAAAATGAGAAAATGAAAAACACACTAGGCCACCTTTAAAAGTCAGTTTTAATTGCAGAAATATAATCTTTCATTGTAGAAATAGCCTGAACTCTGAGGACAAGTAGTATGATCTATCTTTTGCTCAAAGTAATTAGTTAAATTCAAAAAGAGAGGTGATTTAGAATGTGAATTAGTCATTAAACTCTCTAAGAACATTCCTTGTCTGTGCTGCAAAGGAAAAAAGAATTTTTATGGAAGTGAAATAACACCAAGTCCCAAGATGTCAGGGGAAGAGAACTCTAATACTTAGGATGACTCCTGGTCCAACAACACAAACAGGCCAGGGCCATTACAGGTGGGGCGGAGAAACTATTACATTGGAGAAGCAGTTCATGCATTGCCAGGGTTTTGATTTCCTGAACTATCTGTTAGCAAACTCCGAATTCATGAGGGTTTTTTCCTCCTGCTGGAAAGGTTATAAACGACTCCCATACAAACACAACCTTGACAAATTTATTCTGAAAGGCAGCGGGCTTAACAGGGTAAAAGTGGCATCAGGTGACATCCCTAACCATGTCAGAGCTGACTTTCTGCAGTCTCTTCCATTATCCATCTGTCAAAAAAGTAGGAGCTCTTGGTTGCTTGAGAGACAGATACAAAGCTGGTAATTTCACCAGGAGTAGCAAGAAGCAGTGGAAGAACTTTTTCCAGACCCTTCCTGAGCACTTCCCTACCTTACTTTGCCTTAATGCTGTGTTAAGAAAGAGCCAAGACACACAAGAACATGCTTGTTATAAGATGGTTAGAGAAGCCTTAAAAACTGGACTTGAGCAAGTTTTTTCAGAGACTGAGCATTTAAACAGATTTTGTCCCACCACTGGCTATGTTAAAAGGTCAGAGAAGAAGGACTAACAATGCCTCCAGTATCATCATTCTGTGATCTCATTCAAGGAATGGTCCATGGGCAGGAACAGAGGCCAGGAGGCTCTGACCTCCAACCTCTACGCCACCCAGACGGGCTGTGTGCCGGGAGCAGAGGTCAGTCAAAACCAACTTCTTGCTAATGAGGAGAGTCTTGCCAGGAATTTCAGCAGCAGCTTTCAGATGAACAAGTCTGAATACCAACGATTTCCAGGGCTAGTGACTCACTCCAAGCTATGGGCATCCTGGTGTGAAGAGCTGTGGCACTAATCCCAGGAAACCAGTGGCTGCCTGGGGGACTGAGCACTTGGTTTGTATTATGCAGCAGCTGAAATCACTGTGCTGGGGATAACCATGCCATTTGCTCCGGCTGAGTTGTTAAAGCAATTTTCTGCTGCTAACACTCCTGAGTGGCACCTTGGCCAGGAAGCCACACTGGTGACTCCCCTAGAAACAGAGCGGGCAGGTGGAGATCCCTGCTGCTCTGTCACTGTCCGGGGGGGAGGAAGAGAAGAGCTCCCCAGACTCTCTTTCCTCTTATCCTGCCAGCCCCTGTCTGAGTTTCCAGTGGCATCCTCTGTCTGTTTGGTCCTGCCAAGGTACACCCTTATCCTCACCAGACCCTGTAGATCCTGATGTGGCCTCCAGAGAGACAGATGTGTTGCCATGCATTCTCCTGGCAGAGGGCAATGAATAGTGTTTCCCTATAGGCAGCACAGCCTGCATTTCAGCCCTTTGCTAGTGTTTATCACACTGCCCAAGAGAAGCAGAAACCACTTACATGTTGCTTATTCTTCCTAAATTCGTTCTTGGAAACAGCTGTGGAATTATGGTTGAAATATTTCAAAAACCATCCCTAAGGCAGAGGCAAGCATGGCAAATTTCAGCTTGAGCAGTTCTGTGAAGCGATAAAGCAATGAAAATAGAGCTAATGGCAAATATTAAGCAGCCTTAGCCACAGGCAGTTTTACTAGCTCCAGCAGGAATGTGTAGTGTTTTTCCCATAAATACTGCATTGAAGTACTGTATCTCTCACCCTGCTTCTGTTCAGCTAGCAGCAAAACCCTAAGCAAACTTTTCTGTATGCACAACCCTAATTGAAAACAAAGTAAATTAAATGAATTCTAAGCAGTGCCAATAATAGCTACAAGTTATTTTGCAGTAAAAATATCATTTTATCAGTTTTTAATAACTGTGTTTTCCTGCTGTTTGCAGTGACAATAAACTTCTTCCAGTAACAACACAGTTTTTCCCATGAAATTATTCAGCAGGTCTCAAATGAGCAATATACAAAAAAAATCCTAAACAGAATTACTGAAATGTAATTGTGTTGCAAAGAAACAGATATAAAGGAGGGTCTATTTCAATTTCCATTTGGTGACTTTGCCTTAATCTCAATCCTGGTGAAACTCTTCTGCAAGAGTTTCCATTCAGTAACTTTCACTGGCACTGACAAATGGAAAGGAAGATACAGTGCTGTGTAGCATGAAACAATTTCTAGGATATATAATACATGCATTTAAACTCTTTTATAGTTATAATTTATTAAAATAATCTGTAATTTTTTTTAGCCTCTTCATTACCTGAAATAAATATTAAAAGCATTTATACAACTGCTCTGCATCTCTGGACACAAGTATCCTGAATTTGCAACTGGACTTTTCCTGTAAATTATGATAATATAATAAGGTTATCTATAATAGTTCTATCCAAATATTTTTGGAAAAGCTACAGTTTTACATAAAAAATGAAAGCATGGTTCTTCAGCTGGCCTATATTGTCACTCCGGTGTCTGGATTAGTGGTACACTCCACATGCCCTTATGTTTTATGAGATTTGTGAATTAAACAAGAGTTAACAACAGTTTCCTCACGCAGCTATCCAGGAACAAATTCCTATGTTTCATTTGCAGAGAAAGTGAAGAAAGCATTGCTGCTGTTGAGCCTTCACTGGTGTGTTCCCAGCTGGGGCCACTGAGCCACTCACTGGGAGCTTTGTCTTTGCAGAAGACCAGAAGGGCTCAGAGCACAGGAGACACTTTCAGTACACAGCCTGGATGGGGACAGGGGCTTTTTTATACAGTGATTTGAGTGCTTGTAAAATATAAGAATTCAAATATTCAAATCTGTCTTTTTCTTTAATGCTGGAGTGAAAAGAGTTTCTTTGGTTGCTGTTGAACGGAAGTACTGAGAAAAAAACTAATTGAGAGTGTTTAAAGGTTTTGTGTTGGCAGAGTATTTCCTGAGTTGAAAAAAAATAAAATAGATTCATTCCGGTTCATTGAATATTCGTCAAACACTAATTAAATGTCAGTTCAGCCCAAAACTGTCTTTCTCCTTCATGGTACCCTGCCCTATTCAGTAACTAAATGATCTTATTGTCTCTCTTGGTGAGTCCACACCACACAAGAGAATGGAGACTTATGCAACTCCCATGTGGTAACATGCTGGTGGAGAAACAGCTTTTTTATGCCAAAATCATTCTTACAGAACTTGCCCTTCCAATTCTAATTAGAAATTGGAAAATTTTAATGAAAGAAAACCATGAATATTTTAAAGACAATAGTCTGCTGGTAAAGTATTTCAATTCAGCTCTTCCGTTTCTCTTTTTCTGCCTACCCTCCAGCCTTTGCTGGTGCCTCTCATGGGGGACTCAGAGGTGCACAAATTGGAGTCTCCCCTCCAAGCATTGGCTCTGATTTCCTCTCAGCCAGCTGTGGTCAAAAGATTTGCTGGGGAGAAAAGCTCCTTCTTGTAGAACAGTATTTGTGAGGTCTTGCCAGAACAACTAGGTTCATCCCTCACCACTCCATAGTCACTGGCATGGGTTTCTAATGAATCATCGCTGCCAAAATAATCCAAAATGGTAGCTTACATCTAGAGCTATACAAGACATTTTCACTTCAGTGACAATGCCCCTAATTTTATCAATCATAATTTTATCAATGATTTCCATGGTAAATACTATGCAGTATGGCTAGAATTTTCAGGTATGATCAAATGTTGTTTCCACAGGTGATACACATATGTAAGGCTGAAAATCTAAGCACACAGGCATGTTGGACATCTCAAGCACAGGTGGCAGCTGGGGAGATTTATTAACTTAGCTCAATATGGTAGGCACCTGACTTCCATAGAAATTACACGAGTTAGGTACTTAGCCTGCTTAGCTGTTTTGATATACACTCATCAACATGTACCTACATTGGCAGGTCTCTAGACACCTTTAAAACCTACTCCATTATACCATAAATCTCCTTACAACCCCTTGAACTTTGTTTGTGCTAGGACTACCTCCTGAAGGATATGTAGGCATCTGTCTGCTCCCTCACCCCTTGAAAGCCATGTGGAATTGCATATATCTCACTCTGTAGACTTGAGAGTCTGGGATCTTGCACATGAAGCAGACCAGAAATCGCAGCCTCTTTATTAAACTATATCTGGATTTTTTTTGTTAAAGAAAGCAAGCTACAAAAATTACTCTGATATTCTGACGGACCAGCAGAAACAGTTCAAATGAACAAAAATATATAGTTATAAATAAAAGTTAAAGAAGAAAGAAGATTGTATTAAACGCCAAAGTGGTCATAAGCAGTAACAGCTAGTTGCTTTAGGCTCTTTTAACCACATTTTCTCATTCTAGTTTCCATTTGTTAATTTAAAACAAGTGTGAATTTTCTCCAATTGAGTGTTTTTTAGCTGTAATAGTTGCCATGGTTATCACAAAGACAATTTAAATGTAAGCAATGCACAAAATTGATTTTTAGTGGTTCATTCTGGAATATACTTAAAACTCTTGAAGCCTGTGGATGACAGATCTGGTTAATGAAACCTCCCTGCCCAGTCATATTTATTTCACGGGTTTGTTCACCCAGATGGATAAGTCTCTAATGGTTAGGGCACGTTCCTGAGAGATGGAAACCTGCATCTGGCCCTCAAACAGGCTATGTGTTTTACACCAAGGAATCATTGTGAGTTTCAAACAAACAAAAAATGAGGAACTATAATGTATTATATTACATATATTAATACAAGAGGAGCACTTCAGTTAGTACTTGTACCAGGCAGTTCCTTACAGATAGGAGAAGTTATTAGTTCTGCCTCTGTCAGCTGTGCCGGATTTCCATTCTGTATAGCTTAAAATTTGAAAAGGAGAGAGCTATACCAGGCACTTGGCTCAGGTCTCTAAAATGTAGGCAAACTGAATTTTTCTCCACTGGCTTCCAAAAAGTGCCCAGACGAACCTTTGCTGAAACCTGAGAACCTGAACATTTGCTTTATGAGAACTCCTTCACAAGACACCCATAATTAAGGTGCAGGTTTTACCAGCAGCTCCTTTGAGATTTGCCCTTAGTTGGTGGTTCTGGATGCCCCTGTGCAGTGCCTGCCTCTCCTCCTCCTCCTCCCCTGCCTGCCTCCAGCTCTGCCCCATTGCCCTCCACACCCACACTCTTGGGCAGCCTGGGCAGCAGCAGGACTTCAGAGGTCTTACATTGCCATAGGGAAACAAGCCAGGTCAAATCATGCCCCCTGTGGGTATTCCCTGTTAGACTCCTTGAAGCTCTCCAACCTCATCCCTGAGTGATGTCTCTGCTTTTATTTTTTGTTAACAAAAACCATTAAGCAGGGAACACTGAAATCCCCACTGAGCCTTTTCCTTTCCCAGAAATGCCATATACAGCCTGCACAGCTATAATGAGGGTTTCAGAAACACAAAATCAAGCCAATGTAGTAAATTCCCACTGGAAATGATCACTGGCATCTATAAAGTTTAACATTATCCTCTGTCTGATATGAAACCCCTCGGCAGAAATGATGCAAACTTGTCTTCACCAAATGTATCAGTGGAAATGGGGGATAATTCTTGCTAATAAATAGACTGTAAATACTCCATAGTCTTCCTGCATCTGAAAAAACCCCAAAGGAAATAGAAAAGTGAAGGAAAAGGAAGAGAAAGAGGAAAGAAAAAACAAGTATTTTCCTGCTTTATACAAGTTTTTGGTTTGGTTTTTTTTTTACTCTTTCAAGAAAAGGAGAGACTGTACAACTACGGAATCATTTTCCATGCATCTCACTGGAGGTGGCAATAAATGAACTCCAACTTTTAGACCCAGTTAAGGGTTCATGCAGGCAAGACCTTCAAGATGTGTGGGTTCATGGTTGCCCTCTTGGCTTTCATGTGATCATGATCAAGTCACTTAACTCTGCGTTTCAGTCCCACTTGCGCTCTGGAAGTGATAACTTAAGGCAGCTGTTTTTTGCAACTAGGCTTATTCATAGCAAAAATCTGAAGACTGCTCAATACTTATTATCTTCCTGTTTGTTTTGCTTTTGGAGAAGATAGAAATAAGGGAGAACTTTCCACTGGAAAAAATCCAACCTACAGACTCAAACCAAGATAACATTAACCAATCTGCTAGTACAGCTTGGACTCAATTTATGGGAACAATAGGCCCTCAGGACTCCCACGGGTCCTGCTTCCCCAGGAGCGAACAGCTCTGCAGACACAGCCTGTGGGCCACAGCGGGCAGGCTGAGGACTCGTGTGATCCACAGCAGTGGCCCGAGCACAGGCAGAGGGTCTTTAGAATTGCGTGTCCTTAGAATTTGTCATGTTAATTCAATTTTCCAGCCTAATCAAAAAGAAACACGGAAACCTGCAAAAGTCGGCTTTCTGAGGAATGTCCTAATCCTGCATCTTGTAGCACAGCAATGCTTTCCTCTTGGCTGGAGCCTATGGTACCTAGAGAAGTTACGCCAAAATAAAAGAAAAAAAAAAAGAAAGAAAAATTAAATTAGCCAAGTATTGAGTTTATCTCAAAAGCGAGGACGAGGGACATTAAACTTAAGAAAATCCAGGTGTATGGAACAAGCATATACTGCCTTAACTGAAACTCAGAAACATTCTAATTGTTACAAAATGCTAATAAGCAAAACCACTGGTTCCTTAAGTGAGTATTTTACTAAATCACAGGCATTTAATTTCCTCTCATGCATTTCAATAGCATGCATTGCCTGAAAATAAAGCACTAAAGGAAATGCAAAGATTTTGTTTACAAAAAAAAATGAATTCGTTGAGACAATTAAAAGTTTTTTCAAAATTATATTTTAAAATATTATCCATCAGTTAAACACAGAGAAAGCACATAATTTGGCACTAATTTGCCTCTAGCTTAAAATAGAGGGCACATTTCAGTAAAGTGTCTTGAGTAACCTCAGCAGGGGAATTGAAAGGACCTCCTTGTATGACTAAGAGGATGGAAAGATCTGACACTTTGGAAAGCTCAGGGATGCAATATCCATGTATTTCTAATCAGAGAAACTTCATTAGTGCACTTTTTAAAGAACTGCAACTGATTAACTGATAATTAACCAGTGGAATTGATTTTGATTTCAGACCATCAGCCCACACATTGATAGGGCCATTTGACCTGGGGACAGACAACTTGTCTGCGATTTGGAAAAGGGGAATTGTGGAACAGAATTAAGACACTTTGCCTAGAATTACACTGGAAGGTTTAGGTTAGCTATCTGTGTTTGATATGACTTTCATGAAATAGAAACCTTTTTGCTTTCATTTTATTCCTCTGACTGGACAATTGAAATATTTCTGCTAAAACATCAGACTGGCCCTTGAGGTAAACTCAGTTCCAAGCCTGCCTACAAATTTTCACAGGACAAATCATCCTTGCTAAAGGACAACCTCATTTCTTACCTTTCTCTCCTACTGAAAAGGATGTGCGGGTAACCCTCCCCCATACAGCCATTTAGCCTTGGGACCTATTCAGACACTGCAGTGACAGACACCACCATTTCATTAAGGCGAGGCATTAAGTATTCAGACTTTTCAATGAGTTCAGTACAGGCGTGAGTCGGCATTCACTGTTTGCTAACGAGTTTTCCATCTCCTCTGTCCACAAAACCTTAATGATTGCACTGGTCCTGCTTTACTAAGAAAATTGAGTTATTAATGTATGGGGAAATTTATGCCCTGAGAATATTGGTACAGACAACATGAACACTCACAGCTTAAAGGGACAAGCTTTTGAGGAATTAAGTCTGTCTTTAGGCTGAGACTGCAGGTCCACAGCAATGAATGGCCAAAACTTCAAATAACTTCCAAAAAAAAGCATCTTTTTCATCTCAGTGGTCAAATTCAGTGCTTCAATGAATTTAGAAAATTCATTGAAGACACAGAAGCTATTACACACACATTATTCCCCTGAAAGCTGATGTTCACCTCTTAATCCTTTTAGAAACCTAATACAAGTAACAATCTCAGTGAAGCTACACCAACAACTGGAAAACAAAACAATGATGGCAGGTCCTTTCCTTTACCACAAAAGGGGTGATAAATACAGCCTTGTGAACTGTGTAAGCCAGCCCAGTAAAAGTTTTGCTGGGCAGAAGGCTTGTAAAAGTCTAGCAAAAGCTTAGGAAAGATAAATGTGAAACAGTACAAACATCTCACACATGCAAGATTTATTTATTTCATCAATATAAAAATATATTTAAACAAATCTACCTAAAACTGTTTCGTGAAAGAATGCTGAGTTGTGTTCTGACTCTACTCTTCAGCCGAGTATTTTGCTTTCATAGGTCATTTCCACACTCAAGAAGCAATTTCTTTTTTTCATGTTTATCCAAATTCTTTCCCATCCATTATAGTAATAAAACAATTTTCCTCTTTTAGATTTTACAGGAGGTTTTTCACAACTCCTGACTAGAAATTGATCAGTGATGACAGGCTGCTTCAGTGACACTGATACATGTGCCATCCACAGAGACCATCCTCAGTTCCTGGGAAGGCTGGTGTAATTTCCTCAGTCATCTTCATTTTCACTTTACCATTTCCCCATGCTTTCTCACCAATGTGGGTATCTCAAGTACCTTGCTAGAGGACAAATCTTACAGATCTAGATTTATCTTAATTTTCTCTAAACAGTCATTCCCATCAGCTGTGTCTGCTGCTCTGCTGGACTATGCCATCTCACAGCAGGCCCCGAAGTACTTCAGCTCCATTAGAAGAAGTTCAGTCATGCACAGGATCTGGGAACAAAATACTCACCAAAATCTACTCCCTCATAACTAAAAACTCCCTGCACAAAACTGAGCAACAAGGAAAAAAACCATTCTGCCTGAGCATCTACTTGCACACCCCTATCATCAGCTACTTTAGGGCAGTGTCATTCACCTACGATAACCCCAGATCCATCAGGAAAATTTGGCTGCCCAAACATTTCTATACGTGTTTCTGAATATATTTTATCCACATTAAAAGTAAAACTCATTCTTTTAATACTGGCCTTTGTAATTTGACTTCTCCTTACCGCAAGTTCAAAACTGCTCCTTGGTTCTGGTGGGGAATTGCTTTTTCACAGCAACACCCTGCGGCACACCAAAGCAAGGAAATTCAGCCAGCCGTGCTCCCTTCTGCACTCCTGGCTTGCCAATAGGAACCAACAAGGTGCTGCTGCCAGGAGGCCAGCTGAGATGACCCATCTGTAGTAGCAATGCCTCAGTTTAGGGTAGTGCTGGTGCCTATGGGCTGCTCTGTTTTGCTATACGCCCTCGAGCACCCAGAGTTTTTCCCCCTTCCTGGAAGTGTTCCAGACCAGGTTGGATGGGGCTTTGAGCAATCTGGTCTAGAGGAAGGTCTCCATACTCATGGCAGGGAGTTAATACCATGTGGTCTTTAAAGTTCCTTCCACCCCAAATCACCCTATGGTACTATGAATATGTGGTGGGTTCACCGTGACTGAATGCCAGGCGTCCACCCAGCCGCTCTATCACTCCCCTTCCCAGCTGGACAGGGGAGAGAATAAGGGTGGAAACAAAAGAAC